>OZ005648.1:377149511-377749511 GCA_963930645.1 Salticus scenicus
TTCATTTTTAAATAAAATAAAATTACTCAAAGGCACATACTATACAATTTAGTTAAGGTAGTGTAATCCTTTTAAATTTTAAATTAAGTTTTCATAAACAAGTAGGGAAACCAAGTAATTGATACATTGCATTCTTGTAGGTTAACGTTGCACTAGTGTTTCAAAATTTACAATGGAATGAAAATTGTACTAAAATTGTATTTTAAAACGGCATAGTTACATACACTACCTCTGGACATGTGATAAATAGGTGATAAGTGGGGGTAATGAGAATAGTTGAATTTAGAAGTGTGTATATGATATTAAGAAAATTTAATCGCTACTCACGTTTTTTTTTAAAATAATTTTTATGAATCAAATATTATTTTATTTTGTTTTACTTTCATTCTTCTTCCAATACTCTTGATTATAAATACTTAAGCAACTTAAATCAACACTATACTACCACCATGACTCTACACAGTTAAAAAAATGCAACTTTGCTTCCAGAAATTCTCTGTAATTACAGAAAAATGCGTTTTGTCAATGAAATTTTTCCGAAATTTACGACTTTTTTCTTAAATTACAGAGAATTTCTAGCTCCATTTTTTTTTTAATAGTGTACACACTAGCACAAATTCAGACCGAAATCTATAAAAATATTCGTATCATATACATGCTATTTAATTATAAGTCTTAAAATCGAGAAAACCTATACGGTTTGTGCGACATTGATCTCTAATTAATACTATATTGATTACATTCGAATGCAGCGTTTATACCCCATAGTGTTTATTCACATCCAAAAACTCACAGAAAAAGTATACACACAATTCAACATAATAAAATCATAGAATATCGTAAGAAATGTCAAATTATTTAATGCTTAAAACCGCGTATATAAACACTATAAACAGTATCTAAAAATGCTTATCTAAGTACAATTAGGAAGCAATTTACAAAGAAACTGAACAACATATATTAATTTCAAAGCTTTCTAAGAAAATTTACGGAAAGCACAGACAGTTAGAATAATTAGATTTAATAATTAATTTTATCTTTTTAAAAAAGAGTTAGAATTGAAACTCATTTTCACTTTTGAATTTGTGCATATTCGTCTTTTATTTATTTGGTTGGATTTGCTATTTGTGCAGCAACAATTATTTTCTGTAGTTTTTGAAATACGTCATATCATAACAACCTCTCAAACGATCAGTGCTTTACTCACGAGTGCAAAATTCGTTGAAAACTTCGAGTTCGTTTTCACGCAGTGTTTAAATTTAATTTACACTTCTCCGAGAGGCATTCTTTTAATTACGAGAAATTAGCTGTTTCCATAATAAAGTGTATTTAATAAAATGCGTTCTGTTTGAGAAGTTTTCTAGCGCAAGAATTCATTTTGTTCATCTCTAAGCTTTTAAAATATAGTAAAATTGGGTTAAAAATTAATCATTTTGTACTCAGTTTTAGAAAGAATAGAATTTCACAGAAAGCGACAGGCATTTTCAAAATATTTATTTCCAAAATTATACTATATTTTCGAAGTTCTTTGGATAATATGATTATGAAGAATTTAATTTGATTAAAATATAAATTTCACTGTTAAACTTTCTGTTAGAAATATATATTTTTGGGGCAATTTTCAATTAATCCTCAAAAAATGTTTGGAATGCGTTTATTTAAAGTAATGCATGATATCTGAATAGCACACATGCGTGATAATCTAACACTAGTTGTTCTGCACCAGCCTAGCTGCCGATTTTTACACGTGTATTTACGAATTTATTTCTGCTTGCCGATTTAAATTACTAAACATTGGTTTGATGGAAATATATTCTTTAAATCTCATATCATATTTTGAATCAAGATGTGATACGTAATATTGTTCAAATTGCTCCAAGATTAAAAAAAAAAAAAAAAAAAAATCATCATAATTCTTTAATTTAAGTTTTATAACAAATTTTTTCATTTGTAGTATTAATTTCAAGTTATTTAACTGAATTCTACATATCCATATAAAAATTTCTCTGATATTCAGAAATAAACAAACAAAGCTTGTTGAATGAAGGTTGACATTATTATTTGTTCAATTCATGTAATAGATCGGTTAATTTTTCTATGACATCAGTTTTTGTGAGAATTAGTTTTTGAATAAAAGGAAGCGTTTTCCGTTATTTTAAAGGAATTATAATCTTAATACACATTCAAGGATGTTTTTAAATGATAATAATTAAAATGACGTCTCATATAACAACGTGAATTATTCACAGTGTTTCGCTCTCTCTCTCTTTTAATTTAGTTTACAATATGAATCTAAGAAATTTGCTTTGTCATCACATCACTATCGTATCCTTTCGACGAAATTTAATCGTAACTGGTCGAGGTTAGATAAATATTTATATATATAATTCTTTTTTAGAAATTTGAATGTAGAAATGGCAAGTTTAAGATTAATAAATTTTGCATGTTCTTTACTTATTATTATTTTACTTATTATTATTATTTATATACTAGCAGGCTTTTCCCGCTTCGCTGGACATTAAACTTAAATGAGTTGTCAAAATCCCATATCTTTCTTAATAACCTAAGTTCTCGCTGTGATTGGTACAGGTTTTCTCGCTCGCAAAGTGAGGAGTCTGGGTCTCTACTGTCTTCGGCACAACTTACCCACTTCTTACTTCCCCTTCCTCAGCGGGTGAGTTCGAAGTTTTGTAAAATCACACTAATGTACATAATGCGTACACTTAATCAATATCCGCACACCAAAATTCGCCATTCTAAGATAATTCAAAGCGAATTCAAACGGAAAGACATGTTTTTACACATGTTTACTGGGAACAACTTCAGTATAACCCCCCAACGATATTTGGCGATTTTTTTGTTGGCGATTATGGCTAAATCATAAATCTAAAAATCATAAATCATATATAATAAATGATAAAATAATAATCTAAATCAGAAATCATAAAACATAAAATCATAAATCCAAAATAAACAACATATTAGGCTGCCATATTATATCGCAAACAGTCCAGAACAACATCGTTATCCTTCAAAACTGCGCCAAAGAAAAATCGCCAAATTCAGCTTTGGGGTTATACTGAAGTTATACCGTTTATTGCCCTCCGACTCCGAGAAGGGGGGGGGGGGATTTCGAATTTCGTGAAATCCAGTTACAATAAGTGCCGGATGCAAACAAACAATTTACGCACCAAATTTCGTGACCACAGAAGTCTTTAATAGAAAATATTATAAATAAATAAATACAAAACGCACAGGCTATCTCAATTGTGGCAATATTGGCTATCTCAATTGTGCAAATAAAGATCTTGGCGAGAAACGTCCAAGCTACTTCGGTTCCGAATTTCAAATTGTGCCAAAGGGATCCAATACAAAAGCTGTTCCATACACAAAATAAATAAATAAATAAAATAAAGTAAAGTAATAAAATAAAATAAAAACTCTTTTCTGATATTTACAAAATAAAAATAAAAAATCTTGATAAATTCGAAGTTATAATCATTTACAATTAAGAGGAGAACATTAAAAAAAACCTCATAAGGTACATAATAACAACAAAAAATTTTGTTTTACTGCAGGAAAGAAAAGTATTGCTTAATTAAAAAAAAAAAAAAAATATTAAACTAATGCCAAATATCTCCATGAAAATATTTATCCACGTGCACATTCCTCATTTAAAAAAAAAAAAAAATCACCAATTTTTGTAGGTATTTTTCTCTCTAATTTTTATTATTCACGTGAAATTAAAAATATTTTATTTTATTTCTGGAAAATAAAAAAATATATAAATGCCTATATATAAATATAAAACCTTTTACCGAATCTGGGTTAAAAACGGAAAAAGGGTAAAATAAATTAGAAATATCAGACCTATATTTATAAATTTGATACCAAATGAGAGGGGTGATTTTTCTGAATCCAGGGGTGCAAACAGTTTTTCGATGCGACAATTAGATTTTTAAAAAATACCTAAAGTATGAAATTTAAGTGGCAACGGAAAAACGTAAAAAGGGAAAAATAAATTAGAAGTATCAGACCTATCGTTACAAATTCAGTACCAAATGAAAGTGGTGATTTTTCTGAATCTTAGGGTGTAAACAGTTTTTCCATACGACAATTAGATTTTTTAAAATTAACTAAAGTATGAAAATTAGATGGCAACACTTCATTTCAATCTTTTCATAATTTGTAGTGCGAATCACGCGAATACAAAAGTCTTTGACTTAAAAAATTATTTTTATATTTTATTTTGCCATTCAAAGCATTTTAGTGAAAAAATATTTATGGCGCATGCGCAGGCGTTTTTTACCCACAATTTAAACACAAATCATAATTTTGAAAATTTCTATAGATATAATTTCAAGTTGGGTGAAGACCTAAGTTTCTGCGAAGCGACGTTGAATTCCGTCCAGCCGTTCTCGAGTGATGCCCGGACAAACGTGTTTTAGTCTTTTACCCCCTAGGGGGGGAACGGGGGAGAATTTCTGAAAAGTTGATAGATATAATTTTAAGTTGGGTGAAGACCTAAATTCCTGCCAAGCGCCGTTGAATTCCGTCCAGTCGTTCTCAAGTGATGCCCGGACAAAAAAAGCGACATACGGACACGATGACACACACACACACACACAGGCAAAATTTTCTGAAGTCATTTTCGGCTTTCATGGGGTGTGAAACGTGAAGATATCGCAAAATTTTTCGATTCCGACAAATTTACAGACAAAACTCTGATTTTATTAATATAGATATATATATATCTTGTTTGGGGGCGGAGAGGGTCAATACTTTTAAAGGAAATTTTGTTATATTGACGCGTTCTGAGGATATGTGAATCAGAAAATCAAAAAATCAGGTTTTAGTGTTCGATGTATGCCTATCACTGCATCTATTATCAACATAAATCAAAAACAAATAATTGCAGACATTCCAAACTCATTAGTCCAAACCTGTATCATATGCTCATGATACTTGAAAATTGTTGAGATCTGTCAAAGGATTCGTATAGAGGGACAATCAAAACTTTCCAAACACACTACTTTTACAGGGAAAATTTCTCGTAGGTATTACAATTTAACCTCTTTAGTCTGCAATGAACAAAACTAAATTAACATATTTTTTTCTTCTTTTGTACGGACACAGAAAAGAACTTTGATACGTTATTTATATGCTTGGAAACTACTCAAAATGCATTTCAAGTTGTGCTATGAATATTTAAATAGCGCGAAATTTAAATACACCACATGGTATAATACAATTTATTAGGCAATATGCTGAACCACCGAAAGTTCTTAGAACTTTTTTTTTTGTGTGTGTGTGAAATTAATGAAAACTCTCTCATAAATCAGACCATCACCAGGAAAATGTCTTAATAATAATTACACTACTCGGCAAGAAAATGGCTTCTGACACTATTTTAGCATATTCTTATGTAAAATGACTCCTGAATCCAAATATAATGCAAATTTTGCCCTATAACCCACCGTTTTTTAGGAACGATCCCCTATTTTTTATCATTTTTAGGTGATTTTGTGGCTATAAATTTGATTTTTAGGAGAGGGGAGGATTTTTTTAACCGTTAAATAACCCTCTGAAGGGCTACAGAGTTGGAAAATGGTAAAACATGGAAAATTGCGACAAGGAAAAAATTTCGGGGGGGGGGGGGATGATTTGCCACTGAAATTATGTATTGCATATTTTATGTTTTCTTAATCTGTTATTAATGTTATGTTTTAAACTTTGTATTTTTTTGTATTTTGGTGTTAAATTAATCATTTTTCATTTTTCAAATCAAACTCATGGTCGTAAAATTATCGAACAGGGGAAAAAAGGAGGGAGGGGGGTGGTGTTTCTAGAAAACTTTGAGTGACTGGGCAAAATGCGTGCCATATTCTGATTCAGGAGTCTATTTTACATAAGAATCAGCAATAATGGTATCAGAACTCGATTTTTTTTTCAGAGCAGTGTTATTTTTCTTTTATTTTTTCTTACTCGTATGATATATACGTTGTTTATTGGTGTCTCAATTTCAAAACAAATCTTTTGCTATTATTACGCATTTTTTAGGTCCTCTGAATTGGCATATCAGATTTATAATGGCCAATACCTGTCTCTCTGCGTATCGAGTACACGACAAAGAGTATGAGTTATCAACATAATAACAGATAATTATACTAAATATAAATTATACTATGCCCAGGTAAAAGGCTTTAAAATAATAATTACTTTACCTTACCTCATATGCTACATAAGGTATTGTTTTAGAATTTGAATTCCAAAACAAAATTTTTGCTATAATTTCACATTTTAATTTCTTTTTTAACAATCGGCTTTTCTTCGTTTCTCTCAGTTCGTATGAGTGTGTTATAAGCATAATTTAAGAACAGATATTACCAGAAAGTCCAAGCTCCGAATTACAAATCAGCATTATATTGAAAATTACTTTAAAAATTAGTATTGAGATCAGACATAATGGTTGGTATAGAAATATATACTCAAATGTAATTCATTTGTAACCGAAATTTCTCGTAAGTACAGTTTAACCAATTCAGATTGCATTACATAAAATGAAATTTAGTTTCCATTCCTCAAAATGCATTATTTAAACCTCAATGTAAACATATTCAATTGCTGCTGAATATGCGATCCTATTGTGACACGTATGTATTTTTTCGCTTATAAACTTCCAATTTCGTACCGTTTTTATTTACTGGCGAGGTATTTTTTCCTTAACAGCTTTTAACTTTCAAAGTGTTTCATAATATTAATGTTTAATTAATATTAATGTTTTTTATTAATTATGAAGGTTTTAACCTGTAGATTTTTTTACATCCCCTTATCCATATATTATCAGCATTATCAATTTCAGCCTTTATCAATCCACGGCAAGCTAATGTCCTTTCTCAGGTGATTCCAATATGCCCTGATTTATACAATTCTTCTCCATTCAACTCTTCCAAATATCACAATTTCCTTACTCCAACGACACAGTGGTCCCTACTTCGGTCTTTTCTTATCTCTTGGTATCCAAAATACGACTTT
Source organism: Salticus scenicus (assembly GCA_963930645.1). Classification (NCBI taxonomy): domain Eukaryota; kingdom Metazoa; phylum Arthropoda; class Arachnida; order Araneae; family Salticidae; genus Salticus; species Salticus scenicus. The sequence goes on from OZ005648.1 coordinate 377,156,547, forward strand.
GGTAGTATAAAAACGAAAGTGTTCACATTGTTGTGTCCAACACCTGTATATGGTAGAGAAAGTATTGATTTTGGGTCAAATTTTTGAAAAATGCGGAAAACATGTGTTAAATGGTTGGTCTGTGTGTGTGTGTGTGTGTGTATCCGCGTGTTCCCGTGGGTCTGTTACCGGTATATCTCAGGAACAAATGGTATCAGGATGTCTAAACGCGGTATTTTAAATGTATATTATAAGTACAGTGTAATATCTATAGGCCGTTCTAAACAAAAAGAAATGAACATTTTTTTTTCATACAAGCATGTTTGGAGTAGACTGTAGAATGGAAATTATTCATCATTCGTTGACAGGGCTACTCAAAGTATTTGTTAATATTGAGGTTATACTTGGAAACTTCTGGAAATGCATTTCATTTTGAGTTACGTGTTTTCAATATAAAACTAAACTTAAGTACACAATGTGATGTGCATATAGTTTAGAGTTATATATAGTTGTGTTCCTGTCCCTGTATAGTTATACAGGGCTACTCAAAATTAAGCTAAATGTTCTTTGTTATTGAATGTATTTGATGCAAGTACTTTGCTCTATCTAGCTATGTCGACGAACACTGCTCGGTAAGAAAAATTCCTTTTTTATACCTATACAGTAAACAAAGTATTTTTAGAAGTTCTTTTCTCAACTTTGGTTGCTTGTATAAAATGACGTTTTGGGGTGCTCTAAGTACGAAAGTCCAATTTTCACTGGTTGATCTGTATGTATCAGTATAACTTAAACCAAATAATTGGAAAAAAAAAATCAAATCTGGTATTTAGAAGTTCATTGATGCGTGAAATATTTGATGAAGTTTGGCAAACTTCAAGGTAAATTAATAACAGCCTCCTATAATAATTATAATTACTATCTATTATATGTTTAAAAAATATATATAAGCACTATAGTTGAACGGTAGGTTTTGGTGAAGAGAAGTATTGTATGTCAAACACAGAAATATATGTAAAATAAAATTGTTCCTAAACCTATTATATGTATTTTTTGATAAACTAGATTGAACTTTATTATCTTACCTTATTCATCTTACGACTTAATCCGTAAACATTCTTTATAGTACTGAAGTACAGGATAAGAGAAAATTGTTTGAGTGACACACACTATTATTTTTAAATATTTTTATTCAGACGTGAGAAATGTTTAGTTAACTTAAAATTAAGAGAAATGCTTTCTAATAATATTCTTTACTGAATCATCTTAGTGATAGAGAGAAAAAAAACTTTTTTGTTTCAAAAATATAATAATATAATACTTACAGTAATATAGGTATTTCGTATACTTTAAAACAAAATACACATGACAATATTATTCACTACCGAATCGACTTAGGAAAAGAAAAAAAAAAAGTCTACCTTTTTTCCATAAGATTATCAAATTCTCAGAATATGATTGTGATAAAGAAAACAATATCATAAATATATAGACTTTTTTTTACTAGTTGTCAGCAACATCTGTTTCAACATCTTTATTAGATTTAGTTTGTGCTGCATTTCTAAATAAAATTCTTGTTTATTTCCTTAGTGAGAAATAAGATTACAAATTCAAAAAATAAGAATTGATATATTTGTCTACATAAGAAGAGTTTACTTCGACATATTTGAAAATTTAATTCAGATATGAAAGATTTGAATATTAATAATGTTAAATATGTATTTTACTATTACGAACATTTCATTTTGAGTTATAATTTTAAAATAGGGGAAGCCGGGGTAATAAGAGACAAAAGGGGTAATAAGAGACAACAAATATTAATAAAATCTATACTATTAATCTATATAACTTGAAATAAATGTCTCGTATTAATTTCATTAAATGGACTCCTCTTGATTTTTTAGGTGATTTTTGAACTTAATGTTTTTGTTAATTTTGTTTTTTAAATTTTCATTAAATCCTTGTCTTTAGTAACCCCACGCGGGGTAATAAGAGACCAAGCTTGTAACTGCCCATATATAGCAATGTAAAATCATGTGGGGTAATAAAAGACATCTGGAAACAATTCTGAATCAGCCAATAGTTTTAAAATTTTATTATTTGCATCCATTCAAAAAATATGTTTTCTCGAAAATTAACTGTCATAAATGTGTTTGTGAAATTCATTTCTTTTAATATTAGGTCCTAAATAATATAATATTGTACTTAATGATAGTTCTATATAATCAACATGACCTAGGGATTAACCAAAAACATCAATATAATTTTTAAAATGGGCAGAAAATACTTTACGCATTTTCTAAAGTGTAGTCGAAAATAGGCAAAAAAAAAAAGTATCTTTGAAGTGTATACAAGCGAACAAAATGTTATAAAAGATTTTTCTAGTACTTATAAATGAACTTATTTATTATGTAATGAAGTATTAATTACTAAATACTAGCTTATACGCATTCTAAACATATATTTACATAATCATAAAAACTAAATATGGTCTGGCCTAATGAGTAAAACTGCTTTTTGATTTAAAGTGAAAAAAAAAATGCTCTCTTGGTAAACTTAGACTAGGCCTAACACTAGGCAAACTCTTCGTAAACTAGTCAGGCAGAATTAACAGGAACTACAATGGTGGGGGGTCACAGGAATTAGCAGTGGGGGTAATAAAAGACTCATGTCTCTTATTACCACCATAAAAAATAAAAATGGGGTAATAAGAAACATGCCTAGAACATGTAAATAAAGAATGCTTTCAAGGTTTTAAAAAATTTTACATCGAAATTCATAGTCTTGGTCAAAAGGTTACACATTAATAAATCCCAAACATCTTACCTACAAAAATAAATAAAGAAAAATTTAAAAAGTCACGAACTTTTAGGGTAAGTTCAAAGTGAAGGTTTTTTTTTTCGTCGTATAGAAAGAATTCAAAATGTCTTATAAACTTCTCAATAAGTGTATTGTAGTAAAAAATACACATGATATTTAATATTACATATTTTTAGAGTTGTCTAAGTATATTTTTTGGTGGGTTTTTTGACTGTGTCTCTTATAACCCCTGTCTCTTATTACCCCGGCTTCCCCTATCACCATATTCTATATACTGGCAGGCATTGCTCGCTTCATAAGTCATTATATTTAAATCAATTAAAAGAAAAAAATGAATAGCTACTTTTTTATCAAATTATAAATAAATAAAAGATAAAACCATTGAAATCGCTAAAAACGTGTTTCGTGTCCCAGGATTTCTTTAGAAGCATCATGTCCGAATACTTCAATTTGGATCTTTATAGGACGACCTATGGCGATGCTATTTACAGATGGCTATGTCTCAGTATCTATTGACTATATTAATTTTGGCATCATGTGTAACAGACACGAAGTTTCCTTAGCCCTAGCGCTGTTACAATAAAATTATAAGTAAAATTTATTTATAACTGCATTATTATCCATTACTATTTATGTTATAAAATTCTTAAATTTAATTATTATAATTTAAATTAAATTAAAAGTTATTGATATTTATTCTTTGTACCGCATTACCATTCTATTCTGATAAAAACAATAAATTAAAAAGATTTAAAAGGGTTCCTTTTAAGTGAATTTCTTTCTCCCTTCTTTAACAACTGTATTCAAATGACAACGAAATGGAAATGAAATGCCATATTTTACTTATTTAAATAAATAATAATAAAAAAAAACTAACATTCGCTTGGTTTAGGAAAATATATCACCAAATTAAGCACACATTTTTCAATGTAACATGTCGTTAAATAAACACAAAAAGTAGTACTTCCATATTAAAACTGTGATTGTATATAAAGTATATTTAATCGCATGATTTTTTATGAAAGAAGAAAAATATTATATGACAACCACTGCTAACTAACGCAGACAATTTAAATGAAATAATACTTATATTAAATAAAACTTCATGAATCAGAAAAATTAACCGATAAAATCGAAAGCAATTGTTTAAAAAAAAAATCTGGATAAGAGGTGCTTATCTGGAGCTCAAGCAGTCCCAGTGTTGTGGATTATGCAATTTATTCTTCTTTGTTTTGAAAATATATTTCATGTATGTATATATAAAATTGAATTTGTAAACTATTTTGTCTTTTTGAAGCTATTTTAAAACTATTACGTTGGGAAATTTACCAGAATGCTTTAGACCGTGGAAATTAAATTTTTCGTAGAAGTTTTTTTTTTTTTTTTTTTTTTTTTTTTTTTAAGTATGTGCATGTAAATAAATATACTTCTTTTTCTGTCAATAAAAAAACATAAAAATAAAAAAAAATGTCTAAAGATAATTTTACATTTATTGGCACAGCTTGAAATTAAATATTTTATAAATCTGAAGCTATTATAATGGTATTAGTTAATATCGGTTTAAGAAATTGGAGTAATTGAATTTAAATAATCACCTCAGATTCCTTGGGATAAATTGCATCTTTTGTTACCTTTCAAGTATTTTTGCATTTAGTTGCTCATGAAGAGAAAGCTGGACATACGTAACATTTGAATTTCACATGTAGATATAAAAAGTATTTTTGAATTCAGTCATTGTTTCTTTTGTCATAATTATCATTAAATTTAAGAATTTTTTCACATTATTCTTAAATTTTCCAAATTTTTTGCCTACAGTCTGGTTATTTAATTTTACGACGAAAGAAACAACAATCTTCCGTCTTTTAAGTTCTGCTAATTGTTATGCTCTTTGAATTAATACAAACACACACACACACATATATATATAAGTAAGTATTTACAAACAAAAAAACCCTCTAACATTTATTTGAAAACTTAAAACTGATTGTAGAGCATAAAAATAATTTATGAAAAAATATTCTTCATTTTGCTTGTAGCATTAGACACTTTGTACGTCAAATGAGGCATTTTTTCATTTTTTCATTTAATTCTGACTATCAATTAAATATTTTGACTATTAAATTAGATTCCTGGAGTTACGAATAAATGTTTCAATGTTAGTTTGAAGCAATTTTTTCATACCTATTAACTGAGAAAATTTCTAACTGGCCTTAGAGTTTGTGCACTCCCTTTATATCTATATATATATATACATGGAATTTTAACTCTTTATTTATTTATTTATTTATTTATTTGTAAGACATTTCACTTCTGCAAATTTTATCTTTCCTAAATTCTAGAAATACAACTTTTTGAATCTAAATGTTCCTCTAATAATTTCAAGCCCAATTAGATTATTTTCTCTAAAACTGTTTTCTAAATAAAATAAATTATTTAAAAGTTTGTGAAAAGGTTCAATCCCGAATAAAATCGTTTGTCTTTGGTGACTTGAGTATCTACATTGTTAAAAGGAATTTTTCGATCTATTCATTAGAATAGAAAATGTTTGAATAAAAGAGAATTAAAAGGAGTTGCTTTTCAAAGAATTTACTGGTAAAAAAAGTTTTCCAAATTTTAACGAGTATTTTGTGCTTTCAGTATTAATAGTAGAAACAAAATTACTTGAAAGATCTTATCTTTCGAATGAGTGGAGCTATTTTAAAAACTTTAAAAGTTAGTTAAAGTTAAATGCAGTGAGAGTAACTTTTTTATAAGTGTTTATATTTTAGCAGCATTATTTTATGTGTTATTTTTTTAATAAAAATAAGAAAAAAAAAAAAAAAAGACAAATCAAATATATTTCTAACGGTGTCAGTTTTATATAATTAAAAGTACACATTGAAAAACTCAATGATCATATAGACTTTTCTTTTTAAGTTTTCCCTTATAAAAATATATCAAGTAAACGGATTAATTAAAAAACAATAGTAATTCCTTTAAATATAGTGTAGACGAGCATGGAAGTAGCTAGTGTAGACTTAAAATGTTTCAAAAACTATTTTGAATTTTTAAAAAACTCATTTTATCACGCTATAATCTACAATTTGGGTTTATAGTGCTCAAATGTTTGTCAAGAGAACGTTGTGTGGTTGCTACACGAGAATATGTTAAAAAAAAAAAAATAATAAATAAATAAAGCATTTGGATTTTTAAAATACGTTATTAACATTTGTCTTCCGTATACTATTATAATAATATCTGGCTTAGCTTTCCTTTTAATTATGTACCTTTTTTCTTGTCTCTTTTAAATACAAAACTGTGGTAATTGTTTATATTCTATGATCGGTATAGTTTAATCTAAAATCATGTTTTAGAAAGAATGAAAACAATAATTATCCGGGAGTTTAAATAACAAAGAAAACATAATTAAGTGACCAAGAAACTATTTACTTTGAAAACTGCATATATTTCATAATAAACAGTATGTTTTGGCTAAAAAAGTATTTTAAAACAGTTTTTATGAATAATCTTTAATATATGAGTAATGTGATGTGGTACCCACTATGCTTTTATTTTCTCTGCATATTATTAGAACCTTTAATTTACAACCATATATATACAACATTCATACCTAAATTTTGATATGCGGTGGAACACTTTTATAATGTAATATTTCTGCACATTTTTCTTATTTAGTAAAGAATTTAACCATCAGTTACATTCAATAGAAAAAACATTCAACTCATTTTGATAGCCTTGTATATTTTCTGCAAATTGTGTTGCAACATATAATGTACTTAAATTTACATTTGTGAAGAAAACGTGTAACACGCAATTTAAAGCCCATTTCTAGAATTGCCCAGTCATCGGCTGCATTGTATCCGTATTTATGAATGCTTTACATACAATAATATTTAGCAAACATGCTTTTGTGACTATAAAAAACATATATATTAATTTTATTTGATTTTGTACTGCCCGAAAATGTTAAAATGAAGAAACACGAAATTTCTCCAATTGCTCGTAACGTATTTCAGTTCTTTTGTAAGTCTTTTTATACGAACTACTGCAAAAAGTTTCAAGTTCGATCCTACAAAAAGTTTCAAGTAATGCCACTAAATTATGCATATGCAGGAAAAAAAATGGGAATTGCTGTTAATAATTTCTTTTGTGTTATGATGATAATAAACACACGTACTTATGTATACCACTTAAATCCTGATTTTAGCTTTGAATGAAAATACACAAGTAAAATAAAAACAAAGTTTCCATAAGTGGAACCAAAACAATGCGTTGTGTAGCATATGCAGATAACAAGAATATAAATTCATAGAAATGTCCCATTTAGAGTTAATATTTATCATATATAAAACAGAGTACAAAGAAATTTAAAGGTTTTTTTTATTTTTTTTATTTTATTTTATTTTTTTAAATTCTCTTGAAAGCTTCAACAAAATTTAATCAATCGCCTTACGTAAAATTTCACTTTCGTTAGCAAGCATATAAACTTGTGTTTAATAGCTGTATATATGTACCATTTTGATGTCCATCTTGACGGACAGTTCTTCGATGCCAACTCCTAAAAGAATTTACAGGGATTGTTTTTTTCCTAACATTCAACAATTTATAATCATTACAATTAAAAACAATATGTGTAAACTTTTTCATTAAACCATTTTTACTTTCTTCTATATGTATATACAGAGAAAGTATTGGATTCGTGAAAATTTTTGAACTCCAGCTTTCGATGGATTTACAAGTTTTGGGATGTCCTGAACACGATTTGACTGCTTTTAGAAAATGCATTTCAGTCTGTGTGTGTGCATCACCAATATTGTGTGCGCTGTATCTCACGAACCATTGGACGAAATTTAATCAAACTTGGTATTTAGTTGGACCCTGACATAAACTGGTGCTGATTGGATTTTGGGATCAATCTCACTACAGGTGGCACTGTCATCGCATTTTTTCTAAATTTTTAACATGGCAGTATAGGACAATGATTAGTAAAAATGCACATAATGAGAGTTATTTTAAACGTGTGACTTTAAAATTAATATGAATTATTGATAATAATAGTAGTTAAACCAGGGGGGAAAATGTGCATATGGGAACAATGCTTCCCCCCTGGGGGAGTAAATTTTCAATATGGGTATCATTCGAAAGAGCTCGTCAATACCTTTAAAACGAATGGTAGATCTATAGATCTGCGATAATTTAAAACAAAGTTATCGATTTTTTTACGTTTTAACGAAAAAAAAAAAAAATCGTATTTCTTCTGATAATTGCAAAAAGATGACTTTCTTTCGGCATTTAGTGATATGTATAACTCTGTCAGATAAAAAGTGTCTGCATTTATAATGTAAAATAATTTAATAACTTAATAAATAATATGTATTGAATGAATTTTGTGTAAAATTATATAGAAGAAAGTCATGTGGTGGCCACATCATACTAGCTCATTTTAACTTTAAAGTGACATTTGTATATTTGAAATCCCAATATAAAATCCTAAAAAAACATGACATCGTTTTTCTTGTCAATAAAATCAATGTTCACTTTTCTACGATCCGATAGCATTTCAGACATTTCCTTGACATTGATGATCCCTTTTAAGAATGTCAAACTTTCAAAAAAATTCCTTTGAACAAAAGTTTTTTTTGAATAACAAAAAAATCTTTTAAAAAGAAACTAAAAAAAAAAAAGATATAACTTTTGCATAATAGAACTACATTTAGATTCGTAAGATTAAACAAAAATAATTTAAGTTATTAAGAAAACATTCTTAGGAAATGCAATTAAAATCCTAATTTAAAAAGGAATTAATGTACTGGATAGTTAGAGTCGAACTTTCTCTATAAACAGTATCCTTTAAATAAAGCATACGAGTGTATTACCACCAATTTATATTTGTGAACGATTTTTAAAAGAATTCCCGGGGGGGGGGGTAATTAATTCAAATACTGAGAGCCTAGTAAGATTGTTGCACGTAAAAATGGTAAATACAACAAATAGAATAACCTACAAACATAATTAAATTTATACGCATTTCGTATAAGCCACTTATTTCTTACATATTCGGTTTTTCCTTGCAAAACGCTACCGAGTAGATATTTTCTATATATATAAAAAAAAAGTTAGGGTCACTGGCGTCAAATTTTTTTGTCTGCGACAGCATCTTCTAGCGGAGGGCAGGGTCCTTCATGTCATAAGAGGTATCAATGTTTCTCGAATACTCCAAGGAAGACATTTTAGCTACTTAGAAATTTCTATCATTTTAATTAAAGAAGTTATCAACTAAAAACGACAAGTTTATAAAGGTACTCTATTTGCCATTTTGAAAAAAGTATCTCACAGTGACGTTGTTCTTCGGTTATGAAGTCATTTTACACCGGGAAAATAAAATATGATTCATGGTTGTATGTAGGTAGGTTGGATTTAACGTCCTACCAGTTCTGCGCTATGAGTAATTGGCGTCGGTCTGGGACGCACCCCTAGAGATGTTCCGGAGACATGTCATCACAATTTTGATCCTTCACGGTGGGGATGATCCCCGCTTTGGTGATCCCCAGAGGTATAGTATAGATGGGAACATGGCGGACTTTGCGGCCGCGACAGATTTTATGTGCACCAGCCACCATTAGTGTACACGATGGTCTTTGGTCGGCTCAAGTATTGAATCGGCAATCTTCCAATTACGTGCTCGGCGCTTTACCGACTAGGGTAACGCGGTCCGAAACCACAGATGTAAAAAAGAAAGAAAATAAATATAATTTTTTTTCTCTCCTTTTAGAAAATTAATTTTCTTAAACGGGGAAATTAAAATATGATCCCTGTTTGTGGGTAGGTAGATAATTAGGTAGGTTGTGTTTGACGTTGCACCATTACTGCGCTATGGATAATTGGCGACGGTCTCGGACGCACACCTACGGACGTTCTGGAGACATACCACTACAGTTTTGGTTCTACACGAAGGGATGGCTCCCCCGCTTCGGTGGCCCCAGGGGTACAATTTTGATTGGAACATGGAGGGTATTGCGACCACGATATATTTTACGTGCACCAGCCACCATTAGTGTACACGACGGGCTTTGGCCGGCTCGCGACCTGAACCCGCAATCTTCCAACTACGAGCTCGGCGCTCTACCGACGTGGGTACCGCCGTCCGGACCTAAGATTGAAAAAAGAAATAAAAAGGGTCATATACTAAAGCTGTAATGCAAAATGGTCTAGATATTATGAATTTCTTTCTATTATAAAAAATATATATAAATATTATATGTTTCAATTTGACACTGTATATGAGGATTTCCAAAATATTTTTCTGCTTTTGTCTTGTAATATGCACTATTAATATTCCTTTTCGGTGAAAGTAAGCAGCGAAAAGGCGGGCAGAGCTATGCATGTGTTAATAAGTAGAGTGAGTCGGGGGGGAGGCGAAGCCTTCCTCCGGGGTTGGTGAGCGAAGTGAGTAGGGGGCAGAGCCCCATAGTTGAATTAAAAGAGAAAAAATCCCTTGAACACATCTGATAAACCTCCCACATTTAAAACTTGGTGGAATTGAATTTACTTTAGCAACAGAATTTTTAAATTTATTTGGTACTACCCTGTATGAATTTGTACCTTAGGACAAGTAAACGTAAACACAGAAAATTTTCATTTTCATGTACATGATTAATTTCTTCTTTTATGATACTTTGTAAATCTATTTAAACTGTACTGTAATTTAAACAAAGGCCAGTGTTTTTGGAGTTAAATTTTGTTGCATACGGTCACCTGCCTTTAAAACATCGGGGTAGTGCGGGTTATGAATATGTCAACAAATGCTTGACGTATCGTAAATATACAAGTAAACCAAAAATTAAACTGTGATAATCTCAACAAAAAACAGTACATTCTACACATTACATTCATAAAATAAAATAAAAATTCATAAAAAATTCACATTTATATGTAATATTTTTGTTGTATAAAGCGGAGTAAATAAATAATAAAGTTTAGTTGTATAGAAAAGTTTCAGCAAACCTTAATTAATATTCTTACACATTGGTTGTGTTTTGTTAACACTTGTGTATTCTTCTGTTTTATAGCTCTATACATGTACCATTAGAAGCCTAGATTCACAGCCAATTCATTGCTGTCAACTCTTAAAAGAATCTGTAGGGAATGTATAAGTTACAAATAAGAAAATCAATCTGGGAACTTCCTTTAGAGGACAAACGGATTTTCTTGACTTTCTTACTAAAATTCCTTTGATTTTTTATTCTTTCTTTATAATGTAAGATGAAACATCTAATGCAGCTAATCAGCAGTTTACATTTCTACATTAATTTATCCTTTATATTACTCTTTTTCATAGTTTTTAATAATTAATATTATTATTATAACTATTTGTTATTATTATTATTAATAGTAGTAGTAATAGTAGTATACGTGAAGTGATAAAAAGAAATTACAATTTAAAATGAAAATCCCATTTAAAATGTATGAATTGGGAATATTTTTTTCACGTTACTGCATTTTCACGTTATCGCAAAACTAAAAAAATGACAATCTTTAAAAACAGAGACATCACTTATAAATTAAGGAAACATAGAAATTGTTAAAATTCTTTCATGACAGTATTGCCATCTGATTATCTAGCCTCAGAATTACTCATGCAAAATAGGGAAAATTCCCTCTAGACCATCTTTTGCCACAATAATTAAGTGCTAAATAAATATTCTTTTAACAGCAGCCGTGTCCCAGCAACATGAATTCTCGTGTTCAATAAGTATAAGATCATAAGTCTCGTGACTTATAACTTTCAACATGCTCTAACTGACCTTGATGCAATGAAAAAGCTCAAAATGAAATATCGTTCTAACTTCAAATGTATCGTTATTAATTCACAGTGTTTTTTCTTTGCCCACACGCACACATACACATATATATATGTATATAATGTTAATCAGTGAATCTGCAGATCAGCAGCATCAACATCTTATTTGCACCACACACACACACACACACACATATATATATATATATAATAATTACTAGTGGATCTGTAGATCAGGAGCATCAACATCTTATTTGCACCAAACATACACACATACACACATATATATAATATTAACTAGTGGATCTGCAGATCAGGAGCATCAACATCTTATATGAACCACACATTACTCAACAGATAATGTTTATTTATTCCTTTTAGTTCCCCATCATACTATAGGTATGGGGAACTTAGGTAATCGTGAAAATTTTCGACCTCGGTTTTTTGACTTTTCTACACGTTTTCAGGTGTGAGGAATCCGAAAATGACAAAATTTCTATGGTGTCTGTCTGTAGGGTGTCTGTTAGTCTGTTAGTCTGTTAGTGGGTCAGTCCGTTAGTTTGTTAGTCTGTGTACACGATATCTCAAGAACAAATTGTCGCAGAGAGGTCAGATCAGTTTTAAAATATTACTTTCGACTCTGGCAAGAACCCTATTCATTTGCAACATTCGAATTTAAAAACTTCGTAAGTTATTAGATATTTACGATTTTCTTAACGTGGGAGAATAGGACAAAAATTCACTTAAACGTGCATAAAATGAAAACCTTTTACTGTAAAAATGTCAGACCAATTTTAATATATCAGTTTTCATGCCGGAATGAACATCAGTAACTATAAATATGCTACTTTGAAAATTTCGCAAGTTACTGGAAATTTACGAATTTCTTAACATGGCAGTATAGGGCAAACTTTCACATAAATGTCAATTTTGAGAGATATTTTCATCGTAAAGATGTCAGACTACTTTTGAAATATTATTTAAGACACTGGTATGAATATTAATGACTATGAATTTTCCAATAAAAAGATTTCGTAAGTTATTGGAAATTTACGAATTTCTTAACATGTCAGAATAGAGCAAAATTTCACATAAACGTCAATCTTGAGGGATATTTTCATCGTAAAGATGTCAAACCACTTTCGAAATATTATTTAGGATACTGGCATGAATATCATAGACTATGATTTTTCCAATAAAAAAAAATTCGTAAGTTATTTGGAATTTACGATTTACTTAATATGTCAGAATAAGGCAAAATTGATCATAAACTTCCATTTTGAGGATCCTAAATACATTAGACAACTTCAAAATTAAGTTTATGATATTTGTTTGAACATGATTGAATACAAATATTCTACTAGGAAATTTTCGTAAATTATTCGTAATTTACGATTTTTTTACATAGCGAAATTGTAAATTTTTCATATAAATATGAATTTTGAGGTTTATTGCATTGGAAATAGTAGCATGAAAACTAAACAACAGAATTGACCCTGATAAAATAAATTAATAAATTAGAATAAGATAATTATATCCAAGTGAACGGTGGATAGCCTATTAGGCGGGGATTTCATACTGTCACTGTATCAAGCTTTGGTCAAATTCATTTCTTTTAATATGATTATAATATGTCTCGCACTAGAAATTTCTGAGAACATAAATATGATGGGGAACTGAGCAGAGTCCACCTATGCCAACTAGTTTACATAATATATATATTGACTCGACTAACTCGCGGCACAAATAGATGCGTTTCTGAAGGAGGGCTACCGCCCCCTCAACTCCCCCGCTGTAGCTCTCTTTCTACATGTATCTGTATATACATATATATAGTACTTGTAACTGATAGTTGCTTAACATACCGGAATTATTTTGTGTAACCCTGTATACTAATTGCCAATTCTTTGTCAACAATTTTTCACAGAAAAACGTACTTTTAAACATTTTAATAGCATTTCACTATAATTAATGGGAACCAAGTTAAAATACACTTTTAAGAAATAGCATCTATAGACTTTAATGGTGCAAAATTCTTTAGTGTGATTCTATAAATAAATTTGTCTATACATACTTTTTTTTAGAGAAAATATTCTTTTAAGCATCTTTATGATATATGTTAATTCCATTTTGTCGAATGCAGCAAAAACGTGTTAAAATGCACTTCAATAAAAATTTGCTGATTGTCTCTAATGTCGGAAAATTATTTTATGTGTTTCTGCAAGCAAACCATAAATATTGTATATACTAGTAAAAACTATTCAACTTATTCTACGTTTATCACGAATAATTGTTCAAAATTTGACATAATTTGGATGATTACGTAACATTGTCGGAACACTTTTGTAATGTCATGTACATTAATTATGAAGCCCAAGCACACATATTTTCTAAAGTGGATGCAGAGTAACGATGGTAAAATGCTTTTAAGCGAAATTCACCTCATAGGCCGTAATGATAAGAAAAATTTTGGGGTGTTCCTGTACACAATACATAATAAATATAGACATAAAAAATTCTACAGCTATTTCTATATAGAGTCTAAACGTGTTTACCAATTTGGAAGTCAATCATCGGATTTTTATGGCAGCTATTGCGATACACACGAAGTCTGTGCATAGGCTGTAATGATAAGAAAAACTTTGAAGTGTCTCTGTACTCGAGGTAAAATTGGAATGCACACTCAAAACTATACAGTAAATTCTGTGTAGTTCCTGAACATGTAAACCAAATTGCAAGCCGATAGCGGATTGTTTTCGGCCACTCTCACGCGATAGGCAGACAAACAGACAGACACACAGATGGAACCCAATATCTTTTTGATTCTCAACATGGAGGCCTCCACTTATGTTTGATTAATTAATAAATTTGATTAATTAATTAAGTTTAATTTGATTAAGTTTAATTTAACTAAGTTTAATTTTATTAAAATTAATTAATTAATAGGTTTGATTAGTTTAATAATTATGAATACTTTTTATGTCCCCCACCCCTTGAAACATTGTCTTTATTTAACCAATATGCGATTAACATTTGCTAAAATTACTCATCCAGTAGTTAATATGTGATAACTACTAGTAATATTATGTCTCGTAGTCTCTTTCTATATGTATCTGTATCTGTATATATGTAATCCTGTATACTAATCCCTTTCATATTATATATCAGACTTCCTTTTGTGAAGACCTTTAACCAAGGAAAATAATTATCAATACTATTCACACTATTTTTTTATTTATTTCATTTTATTTTTATTTTTTATTTAGAAAGTAAGATTTTAAGCATCTTAAAAGGGTTTGCAAATATTTTACAGCACTTTAAAATCTGTCTAAAGACGTTGAAATGCCCTGGAAAATATGACATTCATGATCTGTAACGTAAAAAAAAAATGACGAGAAAAGTTCTTTTTAGTAAAAACCCTTGTGCTATCATAATTCTTTGAAAATAAATATAATTCAGCTGTACCTTTTAACGGAAATTTTATTATATTTTATTCCATTCAACAAAAATTTTGACAGTACAGTCGGCTGCAAAATTATTCGAGCACTAGCCAATAATTCCTATATTAAAAAAGTACACTTAAGACTGTTTTGCTAAGTAAATCCTTGTCGAATCATGTTCTTAGACTGATTAAGAGCATGACTCGACAAGGATTTATTTAACAAAGCTGTATTAAGTGTACTTTTTTTTGGCAAGGATTATTGCTAGTGCTCGAATAATTTTGCAGCCGACTGTATATTACACTATGTATAACCTTTTAATCTATAAAATGAAAATGTTTTCTTACTCACATGCGTAGTAAAAATCTTATTTACCCTAAATACTCATATTTAGAAGAGAACTGACTATGGATATTTTATATCTGAAAATAAAGATTTTTAATGTTCTGACTTTTTTTTTTTTTTTTTTTTTTCAAGTTTCAAAAAAATGTATTGAAATCTGCTACAAGGAATGTATACAAATGAAAATTGTTGAGCACTGGGGGTTCGTGAATTCTTCCTGAAATAATAACAGGTTTTGCAGAAGCATAACAGTTTATTTACAAAATATTTCAGATGATTATAGGTCTATCAAACAAGTATCAACATCATTTTCACCATAAAACACAGCTTAAATAACAGTTGACAACATAAAAATCCCTGTATATATTATACAATAAGCAAAACGCACAACATATAGCTGTAATCAATAGCAGAGGCTTAGTCAAGGAGCTTTTACTCTTCAAGCAACATATTGTAAAACTAAGAGAATGGTCGGAATGCAATCATTTTATATAGTCTGTTAGATATTCTGAATATACACGCATAATATATCTCGCATAATATTCGATTTATAGATTAGATAATCCATATATCGATAAGATTTTTTTCTAAAGTCGTCAAAAATGTCGCTAAGGAGCGATAAAGTAGCCAAATTTGTCGTCAAGGCCATTATCTAATTCAGTGAAACTTTTAACGGCTCTTTAAAGGAAAATGAGCTATTTTGACAATTAAAAACAAATTAAAAATGCAGAAAATTAACATTTTACAACCTGAATAAGCCGCTTTAAATGAAATTACATAAAAATAACAACTATTATTTACAAATTCGTCACAATATATATGAACCCATCAATCTAAATATTCATACTATTCCAACAAAAAAAGCATAAGGTAAATCATGCATTAAATTTATAAGTTTTATATGTAGTTTTTTATCACATAAAGCAATACTTCCACTGATTTACTTTTACTTTTTGTGATATAAAGTAATATTGAGTTTTTTTCTGACATAAACAAATACATTTTTGCTCTTTCAATTTATTTTTAATGTGTTAATTACAGTCGTGACTAAAGCGTTTACTTGAAAGCATGAATATAAAGATGTTTCTTGAATTCCTGAAGTTCAAGAACAATCCATCAGTATTTCATTAGAATACAGTAAAGAAAAAAAAAAGTCGAAATTATTGTGTTTAAATGATGATTTTTGTAATGTAACGTTGAAAAATGCAAATAAAAGTAGTCCATAAGCAGTATTTTTTTTGTTTTTGTTTTCTTACATTAACCTAAAACATAGTGTGTACTAAAAACCATGCAATGCAGCTAATTACATGGTAACTTATAAAAATGATATTTATATACAATTTGTATAACTACATATATAAAGTGTATCGAAATTCAAGTTAACTGGGAGACTTTTGTGATCACCACCATGGTATATTCAGACACCAAAATCTTTGGATCTGAACAGCAAAGGCTTACTGCCGTTTAAATAATTAATTAAGTAGTAAGAATAACTGGTGATTAATGGCATTAGTTTTTTGTCCATACGCTGTTGTTTTGTCAACAATTACTTCATCTTTACATTAAATTACATCGAAATAATTGTATTAAAAAGTGGTAATTAAAATCTTTGTAAGCAACACGAAAAAAATTCAAATACAACAATTTTTTTGAGTTGAAATAATTGATCACTTAACTTAATCAAGCGAAAACAAATCAGGGCAGATTGAATTATTGAAGCGGTAGTTTACCCCTCTTTTACTGCAGTTTTGCATGCTTTTTTGCTTAATCAAAAGTTGAGCTGAATTATTTCGACTTTACTTAATTTCTTTTTTCGTTACTTTGGCTTTTTTCTAGAAAATGTTTGTAAGTGGATTAACTCATGAAAAGATCAGCAGAAAACACTGAAAATATTATTCTATGTAAAAATGTTGCTATTAATTTAAAGAGTATACTAGTGAAACAATTGTTATTAAAATTATTAAAACTTATGCTCTTAGAATATAGTAAAAAAAAAAAAGTCGAAATTAGTGTGTTTAAATGATGATTTTTGTAATGTAACGTTGAAAAATGCAAATAAAAGTAGTCCATAAATGAAATATTTCTTTTAAATACAATATTTTTGTCTGTCATATGTAATTCTTACGCTGAGTAGTATCTATTTTCTGAATGATGCAGCTATTAAAAAGAGAAAGAAGTACCTGTGATATATGTACCTTTTAGAGAAGAAAGGTTCAGATAGGCATACATATATCATAGACATGAAAATATGAACTTGAAATAACATTTTTTTAGCTTATAAAGGATGATGTTTTCTACATCCTCTTATCTTTCTTAGAACCTTCGGTTACTTTCGGTAAAAATTTCAACGGAATAAATCATATCCCAAGAGATATAAAAGAAAATACTAATGGTATGGAAATGGGAATTTTCTACCCAATCGTATTAAAAATAAATCACGTTATTCACATAGACTATAAAACTATTTCTATATAAGTACTCGTTATATCATTTAACATTTAATGTATTTTGCTTACATGATAACCATTAAAACATATTTTATTTTTACTTTTTCCTATGTACATCAGAAAAAATTTGGATTCGCAAAAATTTTCGACCTCCGGTTTTCAATGAATTACACGATTCGACATATTCTGGATATCATTTCACAAATTTTAGAAAACGTCTATCTGTATTTTTTGTGTGTGTGTGTCAAAAATATTTCGATGCTGTGTCTCACGAACTAATGAACGAAACTTAAACAAATTCGGCATTTAATTTCACCTTGAACTAAACTCGTAGTGATTAAATTTAAGGATCAATCACTCACCAGCTGGTCAATCACTAGAGCGTTGTCATTCCACTTTTTCATAATTTTTAACTTGGCAGTATAGGACAAAATTTCATGTGAATGTACATAATAAGAATGATTTTTACTTTATTTTTACTTACTTTTTAATGCAATATATGTATATATACAGGGTTTTCAAAACTAATGGACAAAAATTTAAGGGTTGGTAGAAAACATTTAAATAAGCCATTTTCATCATACAATGCATGGGCGGTAAGCAAGCGGTGGCCGCTACAGAGTGTTGTTATGGAAATTATAAAGCGCGCGTTTTCTTACACATCGTCATTTCTACCATGGATTTCAGCAGGCATGGTGACATACAGTAATCAGGAAAAGGTGGACATGCATTTTATGTATGGTCTAGCGAATGCGGGAATGCTCTGAAAATCGCAAGACTGTTATGGTATTTTTTCGTCTAGTACGTGTCTTCTCGAGAAACGCTGCCTGTACAGTCTTGCGGCTTCCAGAGCATTCCCATTCGCCAGACCATCTACAAAATGCATGTTCGCCTTTTTATGACTGCTGTATGCCGCCATGCCTGCTGAAATCCACAGTAGAAATGACGATCTGTAAGAAAATGCGCGCTTTATACTTTCCATTTCAGCGCCCTCTAGCGGTCACCACTTGCTCTCCACCCATGCATTGAACGGTGAAAATGGCTTGTTTAGTCGTTTTCTGCCACCCCTTAAATTTTTGCCAATGAGTTTTGAAATACCCTGTACATACACATATATATATATATATATATATATACTAGCTGACCCGTCCGGCTTCGCACTGATGAACAAATTTTAGTTAAAGATGGATTGATATGTAAAAAATCAAGAAATATATCAGTTTATATGTTATAGTCAGGCAATATTATTAACTGGAAAGTCAAAATATAATTTTACAATTATTTTTTTTAATTACTTGTTAAATGTTGGCAATTTTTACTTAATGCTATTTATTTTTTTATTTATTTATTTCATAAAAAGAAACATTTCTTTACTCATGAATAAAAAATATTGAAAAATAAACCTATGACATGGAAATGTTTTTGATAAAATTGACGTCATAATAGCTTTAATTATTATTTATTTTTTCATTTCGCAAATATATTTAATTTTTTCCGAAATTGATTATTATTTTAATAATGTATATTAAAGGAGAAATCAATAATATGAAACAATATTCGTACAATATATACTATTACAGAATCTGGTGTGAAACAACCACACGACTTCCATTACCCACTATTACACGTAATATATACAATTTTTTGGAGATATTACTTGCATTTTTTGAGATTTTCGAGTAAGAGAAACTTGATACACGTATAAAGACACATACAACAGAGTTTGCATAGCGAGTTACAAAATAAAGGGAAAAAAATAGATAGTTATTTTTTTAAACACGAATTTCCGAGATCTAAAACTGAACTACATAATCAGGATGACCGTTAATATTCCTGTAATAAGCACGTAATACTTGAGAAAGGTTATCTAAATTGGATTAAAGAAAAAATTTTCAAGAATACGTTAGAGCCGTTTTTGAGATACCAACTTTTACCAAAACTTAACATACTCAATTATTGACCTAAAAACAATAATTACATACAAAAGGATATTTAATAGGAAGTTAACATGGCGAGTTTGAAAAAAATCCGTACAGGCGTTTTTAAAGGAACGCACTTGCGAAGTCTGAAATTGAGCTGTTTATAGAGGACGCCTATCAATTTTCCTGAACTAAGCAACTTTTCAATCGAAAGGGCATCTAATATATTATTTATATAGCAACTTTGAAAAAAATCATTAGAGGTGTTTTAGAATATGGGCTTAGGGTCCCATTTCTGGTTTTCGATGACCCAATTCCGGTTTTTCAATTTTCACGAAAATTTGGAAAATTTATCTATACACCAGACCTGATTCACTTGTGAAGTTTAGTAGTTCTATTTTTATTAGTTTTGGAGATATGACAGCCAGAAGATTACACACACACGTGCACATATACACACACACTGACCAATTGCCAAAACCTATACAATACTTCCACTACATACGGTAGTAGGGTAATTGAAGTAAACACATACATCTCGTAATTACTACGATAATATACAGATTTTCGTATTACGTTTTCCATCGCCAAATACAAAAATCGCCAATGACGATAGATATCAAATCTATGCTTTGTTTTCAATTAAAATATTGAAAATTTTAATTAAAAAATTTATTTTACCAAAATTTATTATAGCTTCTAGCACTTAGAGAGAGACAGTGAAACTTTTGATTATTGAAAGAGAAAAAAAAAAAAAAAAAAAAAAAAAAAGCAATCGGCTTTTTAGTTCTAGCGATCGTTCTCTACATATGCATATAAACCTTTCTTTTTTTTTATATTAGTATAGCTATAGAGCATAGGTATATTAAATAGGTTTCCAGTCAACATAATGTAACTCAAATAATTAAATGCTATTTACATTTCAGTAATGGCTGTATGCGCTATGTATATTGAGCTACTTGCCATAACTGTTAGTTGCTAAAAATAGTCGCCAAATAAATTTAAACATCTCAATACGCAAGCGAAGTATGACATCACTGACCGCCCGTGGATGCAAGAAAAAGATTTTCCATGTTAATCGCTCATTGGATTTTTTTTTTAATTAAAATTCTAGAAGAATTATTTCCCGATTTTAATCCTCATATTTGGGTATAGATATGTATTAGTTATTGTATGCAAGCGTTAGATTGAGTTATTTTGCTGTCAAATTGACAAAATTTTAATTTTAAATTTCAAAACTGTCACCCTTGGCGTTTTTTGTATTTGGCGATCAAAAACGTAATAGGAAAATATACATGCCAGATGTATATTTTCGTAATATGTATTGTACTAAATATTGTTTCATATTATTCGTTACACTCTTAATGTAAGTTTTTAAAATAACCATGATTTTTGAAAGGAATTAAATTATATTCGCCAGATAATTTGGCGATATTTTTTTTTTCTGCCAAGGATGACGGATATCAAATCTATTCCGCTGCAACATATTAGTATATTATATCAGATACTTTATTTAGACATTTGAAAACAAATTTGACTTCAAATTATGATAGAATATTTATCCTTTCCCTTTTAATTAGTTTATTAGTTGGATGTTTATTGTGTAAATATCATCCTTTGAAATGAAATGTTTATGTTTTCAATCGAATATGGAAATTTGCCATTTTTTTTCTAGAGTTTTGAAATTTAAAATTCCAATTTTATCAATTTTACAACAAAAACAATTTAATCTAACGGATGCACATGATAACTAATACATATCTATATCCAAATATGGGGATTAAAATGGGGAAATAATTTTCCTCGATCTTTATTATTTTTTTACAAAAAATCCAGTTCACTTTTTATATTATTGTTCGCGTGAAAATATATTTTATTATATGTCTAAAAATAAATTAATTCGTAAATCTTTTTGGCAACAATTATAAATTAAAATAAATAATATTATAAAATAGAATTTCTTATTTTATTTTATTTTATTTATTTATTTATTTTTAAATTCCAATTTCGTTTACACACATCAGTTTAAACCACGGAGTAATAAAGACTCCGTGGTTTAAACATTGATGCTTAGATATTATATCATATCATATCAAATTAAATTATTAGAAAAATAAACACTTTTAATTCTATAATGACGTCAGATTTAACGTGTAAGTTTAACAATTAAAAAAGCTTTATATGAATTTCAATTTAGTGCACGTGCAAATATATTTCTTTTCTTTTCACGTCAAGATATTTTAAAAACGAAATGAATATGTAATTGTTTCTTTTATGTTGGCAGCAGCTAATTTTTTTAAAATTTCATTATTCCCATTTCTATTACGGCTTCTATGGGGATTTTAATTAAAATGCTCAGATTTTAAACTAAAATTTATTTTATCAAAATTAAATATAGCATATAACAATATGGCATACTGTAGCTTTCGGTCAGTGAAAGAAGTTTTTAAATCGGTTCAGTAGTTTCAGAGATTACCCTCCACAAACAAACAATTTTTTACGCTTTATATAATGATATAGATATGTATACATAATAGTGATAGTCAAATTCTTCTTCATCTAGGCTCACCAAGGGGTTTATATAGTAAAGTTGTAACGCAAAATAGTCTCGATATTTCGAAATTCTTTCTATTCTATTATTTCTTTCCTTTTTTTTTTTTTTTTTTTTTTTTTTGTTTAGGCGTTATTGAAACATAAATCTGTGATACAGTGAACATTAGTTATCGATTTTTCTTAAAAAAAAAAAAAAAAAAGCGTTTTTAAACCACCTGTAGTGTAGCATAAAACTGATTTTCTTTGGACATTTAGTGTTATACTCCTCTGTCATGAAAATCGTGTGCTTTCTTTATCATGGAAAATAATTTTCAGAAGGAATATGCAAAGCGTGAATTTGTATAGGAAAATATAGGAAGAATTTTCGTGGAGGCTGCAATATACAAATTTAATGAGGGAGGAAGAATACTCACAAAAACTCTATTTACAGATTTACTTTTAAAGAGAGAGTGAAAAATATATTATTTTGGTGTATACATGCTTATTGCCAATAAATTGCATACGCACCATGCATTAAATATGTACTAAAATTATATAACGTACAATTCCGCATAACACAATTAAGAGTGCACTCTGAGTATTTCGTAATTGTATTTTATAACAATCTGAACAATTTTTTAGGATTTCTTAAGCCAAGGATTAATTCTACTCAAATTGAATTCTACAAGAATTATGCTTTTGTGAATTGAAATGTTATACCTTTTTTATGTGTTGTATTTAATAATAATAATAATAACAATAATAATAATAATGCATGCTCAAAAGTTTATTTATTTATTTATTTATTTTTTTTTTTTTTTAGTTTTATACAAATACTGCATAGAAATATTTTATGAATCTCTGTACGCAAAATAGTAGTGCTATTTTGGTATTTTTAATATGAAGCATATGCTACAAAGAACCTAAATAATATACATAACATACAACAATTTCTATAATCTAAAATAGCTGCAAAAACAGTCTCGAATTAAGCAGGAATGTGGATCAAACTTACAAAAAAAAAAAAAAAAGTTTCAAAATTGTGGGAAACTGTAATAAATAATTAAAAATAAAAATACTTCAAAACACTCATTTTTAAGAATCATTATAGTACTGCATTTTAATAACAATGTAATACTGTACTGTAACGGTATTTAATGCAAATATAAATGTTATATCGCGACTTTTTTAGTACGACTAGTCATACTACACCTTCAATTAACGTGCAAACATTTTTGTTTTTTTTTATATTACTACTCTGCCCCCTGCTCGCTCCACTCACCAACAACTTCCTTCCCTTCCTCCCAACACGATTCACTTATTAACTCCTGTGGCGCTCTGCCCGCCTATTCGCTACTTTGCCGTTCACTTACTATTAATAGTGCATAACATAAGACAAAAAAAAAGTTTAGGAAGTTTAGAAATTCCCATATTTAATGCAAAATTAAAATATATAATATTTAATGCATTTATTATTTTTTTCTTTTCTTTTTTTTTTAAAGTCAAATGTGCTAAAAAATCAGTAATTTTTTCAGAATAGAAAGAAATTCAAAATATCGACACTGTTTTGCGTTACAACTTTAGTATACAAACTCCTTGCCGAGTTTTAAATTTTTATCACTATTTGACGATGAAGTTTTTGGTATAATTGCTTGATTATTTTTAATGTAGTACATATTTTTTCTAATGCTTATATTTTTACCATCGAATTCTTTAGTTAATATAGGCCATTATTCAATACTTTATAAATAAACATCATGTACAGCTAGATAGTAATTTTACACAATCAAAAATATCTGAAAAGACAAAATAGTGTGTACTTTTCCATTTCGCTGGTGTAAATCTCGCCAACAGACATTATTGACGACAGCACACAGTATATACATACATACATATATATATATATATATATATATATATATATATATATATATATAATACTAGCAGGCTATGCCCGCTTCGCTGGTAACTATTTTTAAATGAATCATTATAATTAATGAATTCTCAAAATTTCATTAATTTTTATCATGTGAAGAAAAAAAAAAGAAAAAAAAAACTCTGATCGGGAAAAATGTCGCACCGGGTCCCCACTGCCTTCGGCAGCGTAGACCCGTGCGCGATGCGCACGTGCGAATGCATATATATGAGCGCCTTAATAATTTTACAAATTCGAAAATATCCGCAATCGATTTGTAAGTATCAAAAACCTGTATGCACCAGTTTTGAACGATCTATCTCTATCTTTATTTTTTTGCCCTTCCGCTCCCTCCCCCCTTCCTGTCCCTCCCAATAATTTTAAAAATTCAAAAAGATACGCAATCGATTTGTAGGTATCGAAAACCTCGATGTACCAATTTTGAAGGATCTAACTCTATTTTTTTTTTGCCCCTCTATCCCCCCACTTCCCGGCCCTTCGAATAACTTTACACTTTCGAAAATATCCCCATTCGATTTGCAGGCCTCTAAAACCTATCTGTACGAATTTTGAACGGCCTAACTGTATTTTTATTTGTTTTTGCCCATAGCCCCCCCTTACCGCCCTACCCCCTTACCGCCCCTCCTAATAATTTTACAAATTCGAAAATATCCGCAATCGATTTGTAAATATCGAAAACCTCTATATACCAATTTTGGACGATCTAACTGTATTTTTATTTTTTTGCCCCCCCCCCTCACCCTACCCCATTCTCGCCCCTCCTAATATTTTTACACTTTCGAAAATATCCCCATTCGACTTGCAGGCCTTTAAAACCTGTCTGTACCAGTTTTGAACGGCCGAACTGTATTTCTATTTGTTTTTGCCCATAGCCCCCCCTTACCGCTCCACCCCCTTACTGCCTCTCCTAATAATTTTACAAATTCGAAAATATCCGCAATGGATTTGTAAGTATCGAAAACCTCTATATACCAATTTTGAACGATCTAACTCTATTTTTATTCCCCCCCCCTTCTCCCCTCCCCCTTCTTGCCCCTCTTAATAACTTTACACTTTCGAATATATCCTCATTCGACTTGCAGGCCTTTAAAACCTGTCTGTACCAATTTTGAACGGTTTAAATGTATTTCTATTTGTTTTTGCCCATAGACCCCCTTACCTCCCCTCCTAATAATTTTACAAATTCGAAAATATATGCAATTGATTTGTAAGTATCGAAAACCTCTATAAACCAATTTTGAACGATCTGACACTATTTTTATTTCCCCCCTCCCCTCCCCCCCTTCTCGCCCCTCCTAATAACTTTACACAATCGAAAATATCCCCATTCGACTTGCAGGCGTCTTGAACCTATCTGTACCAATTTTGAACGGCCTAACTGTATTTCTATTTGTTTTTGCCCATGCCCCCCTTACCGCCCCACCCCCCACCCGCCCCTCCTAATAATTTTACAAATTCAAAAATATCCGCAATCGATTTGTAAGTATCGAAAACCTCGATGTACCAATTTTGAACGATCTGACAGTATATTTTATTTCCCCCCTCCCCTCCCCCCTTCTTGCCCCTCCTAACAACTTTACACAATCGAAAATATCCCTATTCGACTTGCAGGCCTTTAAAACCTATTTGTACCAATTTTGAACGGCATAACTGTATTTCTATTTGTTTTTGCTCCATAGCCCCCCCTTGCTGCCCCACCTGGGGGCTGAATTTCTAAAATTCCAGAAATTGGTTTTTAGATAACTGCATTAGCTATCTTTTAGAGCAAAAATTTGACGTATATCTATTTTTTTTTTTTTTGTTTGAGATATGTAGGATTATGCGAAATCACGTTTTACGCATGTGAAATCACGTTTTGCCCCCCCCCCCCCCGCCCCCTTTGGGGACCGAATTTTAAAAATTCCAGAAACCGATTTTTAGACATTTGTATTAGCTATATTTTAAAGCAAAAATTTTACGGATATCTGTTTTTTTGTTTGAGATATGAAGGATTTTGTGAAATTACGTTTTGCCCCCCTCCCCCCCTTGGGGGGCGAATTTTGTAAAATCGCTTGCGGCGTTGTGTTTCTCGGGTCGTAAACATTAACCGTGCCGAATTTTGTCCCGGTCGGTGAAACGGCCTAGGTTTCTATAGCGGACAGACACACAGACACACACACAGACAGACAGACTCTGCTCTTTTATATATATAGAAATGTTAGTAAGTCAAAACATTTTACGCTTAGACTATCTGACCGTCTAACGCTATCCGACAGATATTTCCTCTCTTCTAGGCAAATCCCGAATTTTCATTGTGGTTTCATCCACTTTTGACATATTCGGAAAAAGATGTGATTGATAGAAAATGGTGACGACTTGTTTTGAAAATGTGGTGGTAAAACGTTACCATGGGGAATATTCAGTTTGACTCCGGTTATACAATTTTTGATGACATTATAGCCTGCACCGGCGAAGTGGAAAAGTGTCAAAAAGGTAATTATTATTATTATTATTATTTTTTTTTCAATTAGGAAAAATCTACAATTTTTAATACTCTCCTACTTACTTCTTAAAATAACAAAGAATAAAATCTGCTCGATTTTTTTTTTTTTTTTATAAGAAATGAATTTTATTCTTGCCATAATTAGAAATTCGAAAGGTATCATAGAAATTTCTAATTCAGTAACATTAAAAAATTATCAGTGCTAAACTAGAAGATTCTGCCATTTATAAATGAGTTTGAATTTGAATTAAATATATATATATATATATATATATATATTATACCAAAATATATCCGAAGTACTTTAAAGTATGTTTTTAAATAAAATAGATAAATACACTTTAAAGACAAAAAAAAAACAGTCAAATATACAGACATGACATTATATGCTTAGTCATAAAATAAGACCACTTTTTTTTTTTTTTTTTTTTTTTTTTTTTTTTTTTTTTTTAAATAAACAACATAAGAAATTGCCAGTAAGAAAATAAATTTTCTAAAAGTAGAAAAAAAAGATAGACATTTGTTTATTTATTTATTTTTACGCCATTGATCACATTTTAATTTTCCTGTGGAAAATGATGTCAGGAGATTGTAAGAACAACGATTTTAGAAACTTTCTGTAAAATGGCAAATAGAAATATGACGTTTTTAAATAATAATTTCGATAATTTAGATGATAGAAATTTCTAAGTGACTGAAATGTCTTCTTTGGAATATGCGGCACACATTGATACATCTCATGACGTGGAGAACCCTGCCCTTCACGAGGAGATGCTGTCGCAGCAAGAACATTTGATGTCAGAGACTTTTTAAAAATATACTAGAGAGCTCTGCTCCTGCTTGCTCCTCTCAGAGGAAGTTTCCCCTTCCACCGATTTGCTTTGCTTATTAACCCTGCGGGGCTCTGCCCACCTATTCATTGCTTTTCTTTCCACAAAATAGGAATATTAATAGTGCATAACACAAGACAAAAGAAGAAAAATTTTATATAATCGAAATATTCAATGTCAAATTGAAATATATAATATGTAATACCACATTGTTATTATTTTTCTAAATGAAATATTATGTTAAAAATCAGCAATTTATTTTATTATAATTTTTTTAATAGAAATAAATTTTTAATATCTAGACAATTTTGCGTTACAGCTTTAGCATAGCAAAATCATTCGAATGCCAGCAACAATTCCTGTATAAAAAAATACACTTAATACCGCTTTGTTAAATAAATCTTTGTCGAGTCATGTTCCTAGTCAGTCTAAGAACATGATTCGACAAGGATTTATTTAACAAAAAAGTATTAAGTGCACTTTTTTTATATAGGAATTATTGCTAGCGCTCAAATAAGTTTGCTGCCGACTGTATGAACTACCAGTTGCACGTAGGATCGATGGTAATGATGAACTGGGGCTTTGAATACCGCTCTGACGATTGATCAGTTCTCACGTTCTGTCCTCTCTCTAGGCCGACCGCTTCCTCCCTGACGTTATGTTCGGCCGTTATTCACCCATTCCTGTCAATATCATCTAATAGAGTCATCGCTTCTATCCAATTGTCAAACAATTCACCGATTAAACCAACTGGCTTCTTTGAGCCCATCTACACACCTCTCTCAAATTCTGTCATCTGCACATATTGTTTGTGCACCTGTATGCGAGATATAGTTACAGTCTATCTGAGTAGACGGAATGAAATTCTCGAAGAATTTATGACCTGGAATCAAACTTTCTCAATTTTAATATTCTGCCAATTGCGTAGTTAAGATGCACTGCAGCGTCACATGCTAAATTTTAAACTTTTGAATTTTTCATCGAAACCTGTATGCATGTTAATATGTGTCCAGTTTGCATTACTCCTTCTTGGTGCGTCGCTTTTATTTTGTTATAAAGTGTATATGTTAAAAAAAATAAAATAAAATAAAGACAAAAAGAAATAGAATCAATTATACAGACTACATTATTTCATTATTTACAAAAAAAAAAAAAAAAAAAAAAAAAAAAAGAAAGAAATCGTAAACAACATGACAGACTGTCATTAAGAAAATTACTTTTCTAACAGTAGAAAAAATTGCAGACGACAAATTGTAATTCTAAATATATTTTTTCGTTGAAAATACCTGCTAATAGCTATATTAATATTTATTTTAGTTCTTTTTTTTTTTTTTTACACCATGAATAACATTTTAATTTTCCAGTGGAAAATAACATCATGACACTTGAACAACGTCTTAAGAGAAACATTTTTAGAGGTGGCAAATAGAGTACCTTTATAAACCTGACGTTTTTAGTTAATAATTTAATTGATTAAAATTATAGAAAATTCTATGTAGCTGAAATGTTTTCTTTGTTTTGGCGAATCTAGGACTTTTTTTTTTCTTTTTTAACAGGGACACGAATTAAAATTCTTTATAATCATGGCCTATTGGCCCAAATTCTATAAAGAGCGATAGCATCTGAACGCCTTATTCAATTGAGCTGAAAACGTATACACATGTTATAGATAACCTTTGCACAAACACCATAAATTTTGGTGAATTACACTTATAGATTTTTTACAGGGATATAAAGAAAAAATGTTAATTATTGTATATATAGGTCCAAATTTTTAAAGTGAGATAGTGTATAAATGCCTTATTTGATTGAGCAAAAATTTTTACACATGTTATAGGTCATAGTCAGGTAAACTGTACAGATTTTGGTGAATCTAGCATGTATAGTGTTTTTACAGGGACACAAAAAAAGAATTCTTTATCGTTATGGCTTATGGGCTCAAAATATTTGAAGTGCAATAAGTAAAATTGAACAATAAACTATGTATAAAATACTGTTTTTTTTATTTATTTAACAACTTCTCTTACTTTAATTTATTTATACCACCGTTAATTACTTACTTTTTTTTTTCTTTTTAATATTTGTAACTTTCTTAACTTTTCATTTTCTTAACTTTACTCTTGTTTTTGTAACTCAAGTTTTCATTTGTTTCTACTTTTAATCATTGAAAAAAAAAAAAAAAAAAATCTTACCATACTTTATTTTGCAAAATAAAAAAGTAAGAACTTTGAAAATATAAGGTCTTTTTTATCGTCAAGAAATGTTCTTTTATGATGCCTCGGGATAAAATAAAGAGCATTAAAAACAGACATTTTAGATACTTTAATAAAAGGAACGTTTGTTTCATCTACAACCATTTTGTATCATTTTGTATTGCCGAAGGAATAAAATCATCATTTGTAGAAAAATCACACTATTAATTTCAACTTAAAATTTTTATGCTTCTGTATAATAGTTTATAAAAAATTTTCATACAACTCAAAATAGCCGAAGGAATAGAAAAGATTTAAAATAGGTTACAAGATGAGATATTTTACTGAAAATATTCCGTGCAAATAAAGTTCTGATTTCTTATTCATTTTTACTTTCTTATATATTATATACATATGCCGAAAATAAGGGATATTCGATTTTTTTTTTTTTTTTTTTTTTTTTTTTTTTTCAGTTTTCGAATTACTTATTTATTTTGGAATATCTCGACAACTATTTAGCCATTTTTAGAAAGTGTCTGTCTGTATGTGTATCAAATATTTTGGGAACGCTGTATCTCACGAACCAATGAACCAAAATTTAATCAAACTTAACATTTACTCGGACCTTGATCTAAATTGGTGATGATTATACTTGGGGACCGATCGTTCAGGTGGCGCTGTCATTCCATATTTCTTAATTTTTAATGTCACAATATATGACAAAAAAAGGAAGGATATAGCTGAAGGATATTCATCAAAGTTTAGTATCACTAAAGTATTTATACCCTTTTAAGACATATTTAAGAATGTATAAAGAGTCAAGTTAAAATCTATAAACTATAGTAGTTTTAAAATTTATATAGATAAAAAGACGCAGTTTGTATAGAATGGATGGAGAGAATATTACGGATTTATTATGGTGAAAAAAAATACTTAAATAGCGCTATTTTCAATGCCAAAACTAAATGCAAAACTGGTGTACAAACGATAAATAGAAAATAAGACTTCTTCCCACACCATAAATTTTAAGCCAGCACTACCGGTTTCGAAAGGAAGTAGCCTTCCTTCATCAGGTGCAAAAAAACACGTGCTACTGCCTTGGAGGCAAAAGCAAGACTGAAAGCAGGGCAAAATCCAGAGGGAAGGAGAAACACAAACAACCAATAGGAAGCATCATGCAGGACCAATCAGAGAGGAACACACATGCACACACAAAAAAAAGGAGGGAGTGAAGGAATAAACAATTAAATTTGTTTTTTAATGATTTATTTATTTATTTATTTATTTTTATTATTTATTTTTTAAATTAATATTATACTAATAAGTAAATTTAATAAAATTAATTAATTTATTATTATTATTTTTTTTTTTATTTATTTATTTTTATTTTTTTTTTTTCAATTATAAAATAACTATTCTAAATAAATAAATAAATAATAATAATAATAATAATAATAATAAATAAATTAATTTTATTAAATTTTCTTATTAGTATAATATTAATTTAAAAATAAATAATAAAAATAAATAAATAAATAAATAAATCATTAAAAAACAAATTTAATTGTTTATTTCTTCCCTCCCTCCTTTTGTTTTTGTGTGTGCATGTGTGTTCCTCTCTGATTGGTCCCGCATGATGCTTCTTATTGGTTTTTTGTGTTGCTCCTCCCCCTCTGGATTTTGTCCTGCTTTCAGTCTTGCTTTTGCCTCCAAGGCAGTAGCACGTGTTTTTTTGCACCTGATGAAGGAAGGCTACGTCCTTTCGAAACCGGTAGTGCTGGCTTAAAATTTATAGTGTGTGAAGAAGTCTTATTGTCTATTTATTTTCAATGGTATTGTGAAATTTCAAATAACGACTTTAAAGTAGGAAACCGATTACAAGTATACTTACAACTATTCAGTGTGCTTCCCGCTATTTTCAGCTAGACAAGTATCAGACGCAGTATAGCACAATCCATGGCAATAAGCAAGATTTCTAAATATGATACACATTTCATGGCGGATGACACTTTTAATGGTGGAAATTATGACAAATTGTCCCTTTGTCCCAATACATTAAATTTATTCTAAAAATCTCCCATCCAAAATGTCACAAGGCGAAAGATCGAGAGATCATCAGTCCATGAATGGGAAAAAGCAGATTGGTAACGCGACTATCCTCAAAGAACGACATTACAAGTATTATGATATATCGAAGTACTATATCTATCATCATAAAAAATATAATGTATTTGCTATTGTACTCGCATCTTATGAAGAGTGTTTTTTTTTTTTTTTTTTTTTTTTTTTTTTTTTTAACGATGTTTCACAGCACTCTAAATCGAAATTTGATTACAGAAAAACATTAAAGTAATCAATTTAGTAAGAAATAAAACTACTCTAACATTCTGTTTCACTTAATCCAGATTTTTTACAGCTGTCCGGTATAAATTAAATCTTTTTTAATGTTTAAATTTATTAGTTCAAATATTTTTAATATTTATTTGCTATTAGTTTAATGAACTTTAAATTTTTTCTAACTTTTAGTCACATGATATGGTAAAATTTACGATTTTATAAAAAAGAAAAAAAATGAAAGATTTTACAAAAATAAAAAGAAAGATAGAAAGAAAGACAAAAAGATAAAAAAAAAATATTCAGTATGTATTAGGACGGATGGAAAATTCTTTCCATTTAAATTTAAAAAAAATTACACAGGAAATTAAAATAATTTTTGAGAAAATATTTGCTTAATTTTTGTATAAATATAATCGAATATAAATTTCCGGAGCCAGTTTTTTTATTCGAAAGTATAGAATTTTACAGTAGACTTATTAAGATTCATCTTGCAAAAAATGTAAGATAAAAGTTTCATGTTAAGTTCCATTATAAGCACACAAAGCATTTAATTTCCGAAAGTAGAAAAGGGAATGTGATACGTCTTGCTTTTTTAGAGCAATGTGCATATTCTAATAGCAAAATTCGAGGCAAAATACAACTGCATCCCATGAGATTTCGTAGATACTAATACTATGGGATTGAAACTATTTCTTTCTGAATAAAATGGTTAGAGGGATAATGATACAGATATACATGTATTAAATTCATTATTATTATTGTCATTATTATTATTTCTGTTTTTGCCATTTACAGGATTTTAAATCCTTCACTTACATTAACCCTTAAAGTTCTTTATCATTATGGTCTATGGGACCAAATTTTTTAAAATGCGATAAATTTAAACGCCCTATTCGATTAAAATGGAAATGTATACTCATGTTGTAGGTCACCATTTTGATTTTCATTAAGCTTCTTAACGCTTTCAAACTATTTTTAAGTTTTAATATCATTTGAATTAGTGTATATGTCTTTTCGACTGTCCGTCTGCCCGTCTCTAGCGTCTGTAAATATTTTCAGAATTTCTTCAAAATAATATATGTTATTCAAGTTCTCTATGGAATGTCCCCTATTTAAAATGGCATTAATAGGTCCTGTACAGCAGGTCTGTGTACCGGGATAACCAAAAAATGCCAATGCATTTCATTTTAGGAGAAACATTTTCTTGGAAATCACATTTAATAACTTTTTACTGGAAAAATAATAAAGAAATTGACAGTTATTGTTAATCTGCTAAAATAATATTTTGTACAGAATGTGGTAGGTTCAGCGTTTACAGGGCTACACTAAAACATTGAGATACATTAAGGGCTGCATTTCCGTTTGTTTTAAGCATTTTTAACACTTTCCATGAATGTTTATGAGTGATTATGAATTCAATTAGTCTATCGTAATGCCTTTCTATCATTCTGTCTATTGTGTGTTAACGTAATCAAAGGACATTGTAGGTCATTACAATACACCGAGTACTTTCAGTTGAAAATGTTAATAATCAATGCGTACCGCAAGTTTTTTCCTTCTTATTTATTCTTGATTTAAAATTATCGAATGTTGCATGCATATGCATTCAATTGCCTCACTAAGTACATTCAAATTTCTGAAACACTCTTTAAATTAATTTATATATATATGTATATTTAAAGTGCTCTATAGTTTTTTTAATTAATTTTTTCTCCCTAATTAAAATATCAGAAACACTACTCAAATAAAAGTATATATATATATATATATATATATACATTTTTTATTAAAATACTTTATTATAAGATATTTTTAATTTTTCCTCTACTTGACCTTACATTACCACAATTCAAGATTGTATTTTAAACATATTTGAGTATTACGTTGCAAATTCGTATATATGATTATAATAATAACGATTATTATTATTACTCTTTTGGAGTTATGAAAATTTTCATGCATATGCATTGAATTGCATTACTGTACATTACATTTCCTTAAACATTATTTAAATAATATATATATATATATATATATATATATATATATATATATATATATATAAACAAATTGCTTTTAGTATGGTGATTTTAATTAGTCCGGCTTTTTAAAGGAATTTTCTCAGCTTTTGAGTAATAATTAATAACTTTTATTTGCTAACTTTTAATTACATACTGCAGGGTATTTTTATCAAGTGTCCGATTCTTTAATAGGATAAATAAAAAGACTACCATTTGTTTAGGTTTTTTTAAACAATATTAAAATAAATAAATAAATAAATAAGTAAAAAGAAAAATGTGGGTCATTACCTTATCTTTATTTTTATTTCACTCTAACAGATGTAGCTATCATTCGTCCCTATCTTGTTCTTTTGCATACATAGGTAACATCTCTTCCCTTGTTACAAGTAAATTGCGTATCTACGTATCTCAAATTAATGTATGTTATAAATTAAACTTTGATCAAATAAATTTAATTTAATTGGAATTTTAGATTATTAGTTAAATAAGAATTAAACATATATAGCAGAAACAATTTAAACTAAATTTTATTTACTAAATAGTTCAGTAGTTAAATACGTCTCTCTAATTAACTGTAAATGTAACTAAATTCAGCCTCATGGCTGTGGTTGTGAGTTTGAGCAGCATTCGGCGTGTTTTTGCAGTTGTTTTGTGAGGAACACATGCATACAACACGACAGAAATATCACCTAATTTGCACGCAACATTCATTCTATGCCCTTGAAAAAGTAATGATGTTGTATGTTTTAATATCAGAATGCTCAATTTTTAAAAATCTTTATTCATGTTCTTTTTTAGTTCTTAATGTGATCTTTGGTTTCATCTACTGCAATGTTTAAAAAGGTGTTTAATATCTATGCCTATCTATCTATCTATCTATCTATATCTTAAAAAATCAATTTTCAACGTCCATTCTTTCCTTAAGTATAATTTATAAAATTTTATTTTAACACTGATTTATTTTCGAGCGTTTGTTAAAAAACTAAAATACACTGATTATACAATTCTTACAAATAGTTTAAGAACTAAATTAAATTATTATATTCAAATTAAGAGATGTAGAATAATAAGAACTTATTATTATTATTATTTTTTTTAATATGAAGGGCGAAAGAAATAAGTTGCAATTTAT
Organism: Salticus scenicus; assembly: GCA_963930645.1. Lineage (NCBI taxonomy): Eukaryota > Metazoa > Arthropoda > Arachnida > Araneae > Salticidae > Salticus > Salticus scenicus. The sequence continues at coordinate 377,191,753 of OZ005648.1, forward strand.
TATGTATTCAGTAACATTGCAAACTTTTTTTTTTTTTTGGTTTCCACCAGAAAAAAAAAGTTTGTCTTTTAAATAAATAAATATAAATATTAAACATTTCCATATATCCATCTGCATTTCTTTTAATTAAAGAGGAAAAGTGTATTCTATTTTTGCAGAAAATAACATTTCTTGCAAAACATAATATTTTTTAAAAATATTGCTGATGTTACATATTTTTTCCTTGTCATAAAAGCGAATGATTTTTCTAAAGTTCTAAGAAAAGTAAAAGCGTTTTTCCTTTTTACATTTTTAATTCTTCCAACAAATAAAAACTCATAATAAAAAATATATGAACTTGAGATTCCACTCCATGACTTTTTGGCCTTCAGAGTGGAAACATTGCTTTGCTTAAAAGCAGAAAAAGAAAAGAAAAATCACTTCAGTTCCATTTCTAACCTGTCTCAATGAAAGATTCATTTTATTTTATTATTATTTTTTTCTTTTCTTACTGACATTTATTTTTCAGTTTCACAATGACAGGAGTTTTATGTTTATTAATTGTGTCTAGCATTCTTCTTCTTATACATTTAATAACTCATCTTTAGAAAAAGTAAAATAATTGTTTGTTCTGTGAGTCGAACATACTGTTCCAAATATTTTTTGTATGCTAATGTAAATAAAATAAAATTATTTTTTTCTTGTCAATATATTAAAAACTTTAAAAGTATATTTTTTTCATGTTTTGAAAGTTTTTACATTATAATTCTTTTTTTTTCATTATTTTGTATTTGTTTTCTTGCATACACTGAGAAAAAAATACACCACCTTCATCTAGAATAAATAAGTAGTCATTTTCTGAATCTCTAAATTAGAAATATACGTTTCCGAGTCATGCGCGTAAGGTAAACAAATAACCTGGACAGACGGAATGAATGAAAGTTTCCTATTTCTACTTTTCTAGATGGTGAAACAATATTTTGACTATTATAAATTCTTTGTATTGTGAGAAATTCTCACTTGATTTCTTAGAATTGGGATAGTTGGGTTTTACGTCGCACTAGTGCTGCGCAGATGGGCAATTGGCGACAGCCTGGGACACACCCCTAGAGGTGGTCCTCTTAGAATTGGGTCAAAAATCAAAATTGTAGTTACTAAAAACTCATCTGTTGAGTTCACATTTATATTCAAATATTTTTAAATAATTTTGACCATAGTAATATAGGAAATCCCTCTAGTATTCTAATAGGGATTTATTGAACTCGCTTAAACAGGGTACTAGAATTTTTAAGGATGACATTAAACTATTTTTATTAGCACCACAATTTCTTTTCTATATGTCAGTCAAAGATTTTTTCAGTGTTTAGAAAAGTCTTTACGTATCACTAAGGAAAGACAATCTGTATTATTGTTATTATACTTTATAAATCGTGATTATAAAGTATAATAACAATAATTCGATGATTCTTTTTTACATTTTTTGACGTATTTAATTGAAAAAAAATTGGAATTATCTGTTTAATTAAAGTTAGATTTTTTTTATTATGTCTGTAATATTCCTGATTTTATTTTATTGTTATATTATCACTTTTAATTTTATTTAAAATAGGATTAACTCAACCATTCGCAGAAACACTTTCACTTTTATTCTATATTCTATCATGTAATACGTCTTGTACAGAATAAAAACAGGTAATTACTCATCTTTAAGGAGCTATTTAAAACTTAAATACATATTTAAAAAAAAAATACCATAATTTATAGCTTGATATTAACAGCACATACTTAATGTAAAGAAAATGCATAAAATAAGAAAGGATGTGGAATAGTAAAAAGTCAACAAAAACATAAAAGTGTATTTTTTAAGATTCTATAAATAATAAAAATTATGTATATAAATTTTAGTAAAATCAATATTAATCACTCATCTTTTAATCATTAAAAGTCCTGTTGATTCGGGGAAATAAAAAGTCATTTTATTTATAAGACAGATAATACTTAATATACACTATGAAAAAAACATGTAGTTGAACATTTTATAAAGTGAACAAGTTAGTATTCAATAACTTTAGAATGGCATAAACATAAAATGCAGCCGAACAATAACTCTTACAAATCAACAACAAATAAATAACTACTAACAGAACTAAGCAAATAAATTTTAAATTGAAACATTCTATGAACCTCTTTTCAAAAACATGTCTTCATCTTCTGCAAATATTTCACATTTACAACATAGAAATCAATTTGTAGATGGATTATTTATCTTTCTAAAAACGTAACTCAAAAGATCGTATCTGTCTAAAAAGGCATTAGTAGTGTTATTTTTGTATAAATGCATTACAATGCCACCCCCCCCACACACACACACACTTTTTATAAGCTTTCGTCTAAACTAGTATGTTTGGACGCATTATATTTTCATAATTTGTTAATTAACCCCCTTTAAATCATGTATTTTATTACGTAATCGAATGTCTTAAATAATTTAAAAAATTAAATTTGCATAATTATTTTTTTACAGCAGCAGTAATTCGCATAAAATTGGCTGTTGTGTTAAGAAATATTATAAAATATACTTATAAGCATGAGCATAATGTGTAAGTTAAACACACGAAAAGGTAAATTAATTTTCTTATTTATTTTCTTTTCTTCTTTATTATTTTTCTTAGTTTCATTAAATTATTATACAGCATGTAGAATTATATTTACTTATGAATTTAAAATTTATTTGCATAAAGTGTTGATAATAATAATAATAATATTAATAATGTTGATGTGGATTTTTACTGCTTATTTCGAAATTCTATTTATAATAATTTTAGCTAATTTTTAAGTATTACCATATTTTGTAAGATGATTTTACAACTGATAAATTTTGTGTTTCATTTTATTATAGAAAATACAAAATACGTATTTTCTTGCATACACTCTTACTCTTTCCACATAGTTATTCTTATAGAGGTAGATACGTTAAATAACATAATTTATTTAAATACGACTGCTTCTAGGTAAATTTATTAAATTAATTTTTATTTCTAAATTTTTAAGAGATATTCAATCGAAATTAAATCTGTAAGCTGCAAGATTTCTTTATCTTGCGATTTTATAAATGACAAGCCTTTATATCAAACCTTTATATTACATTCTATTACCTGTGTGGCTACAGCTCTGGCGATGGTGACCTGTAACATGTAGGGGAGACTGGGGCACAGTGGACCTAGGGGCACAGTGGACCACCCCTATTTAAATCTCTTAATATTTAACTCTTTTAGTTTATATTGAGACTCATAGGTGATAGATGACAGCATGGTACTACTTGTATACATCCAAAAAACCACATGGTAAATGCTAAGGTAGCCATTTTATACAATTTTTATGTTTTGAGCTGTTGTTTTTCAAGTTTGAAGTTTTTTAAATTTTATCAGGACTGAACGATTGACTACAAGTATTGGATAGTTGTTAAGAAAAGGTAAGATATTGTTTTTTTAAATTTATAAAAAATATTACCATGTTTATAGTCTATATATAATTTGAATATTATTATTTGCTTTGTCTGGACATGGGCACAGTGGATCACCTCTACATGAGGCACAGTGGACCGCCTTCCAATGTGACTAAAATTCTAAATTATATTTAATACCTTATTTATTTTAGTTAAATTTACATATACAAATATAATGTGATTCAAAATAATTAATAACAAAAAATAATAATCTTAATGTTATAATAAAATAAATTTCTGAAAAGGGAAATTAGTTGAATAGCAGTATAATAATTATGAATATCTAAATTTAATAACTATTAGAATTGTTTAATATTAAAAAATAAATAAATGATTATGTGATATAATAAATAATAGGTTACATAAATTTATTGTTGTTTTTTTAGAAATAACATGTAAAGGACAAAAGTAGAATAATTTTTGTTAAACTTACCTCACAAATATAATGTAAAGTTTTAATATCTCAAAATAATTAATAAAAATGTTTGAATAAAATGTTTAATTATATATTTCATAATTTTTATAACTATATATTTTTATAACTATATAACATTAATAAACAATTAAAAATACATTTTATTGTTTTTAGTGATGGCACGTAAAAGACAAAGAAAATCTGATATAGGATTCTTCCTCTAATTTGATTTCTTATTTATTTTTATTTCCTTTAAATTTTGGTAATTTTATTTCATGAAAATGTTTGAATTATGTTATTTAGACTAAAATTGCATAATAAACTAATTTTAGAAAAAAAAAAAAATGAATAATTTATATTAATTGAACATGAACAACAGTGGTTGGTCCACTTTGTAAATGCACACAATTTATTTTTTTATGCATAATGTATTAGAAGTACTGTTATAAAAAAAAATTATGACATGTCAAGAAAGGTTTAAAGAATGTTTGCTATTTTTTTTAAGTACCTTACATTTTTATTTTTGGTGAAAAAAAATTAAAAGTGTAAAAGTGGTCCACTGTGCCTCGGTCTCCCCTATATAAGTTTTCAATTTAATTGACAGATGCTATTGCACTTTTATTAGTTTGAGCCCGTAAGCCATAAAGATGAAGAATTTTTATTTGTGCGAGTATTAAAAAACTATAAATGCTAGATTTACTAAAAAATCAATAGACTTTGTTCTACGGTAACCTATAACATACGTATCAACTTTCAGCTATATTTATCAAAATGTTTAGACGTTATCGTGTTCATTCTCATGCTTACACACATACATAAACACATCACCGTAAAAAAATATATAAAGTGAACTCAGGAGACCTCAAAATGTATAAATGCATCAAAATCTCATGGTCGTTTTTTTTTTTTTAACTTTTAATAATATTTTTCTTTCAGATGTATGCTTGGAAAGCAAAAGTAGCTGTTGTTATTTAAGCGTACAAAAAGAGTTATTTTAACTCTCTAGCTTACAAGATATAATTGCGGACGCCAAATAAATATAAAGCACACAAAAGAAGTTATTTTAAACTCCTAAGCTTTCTAAAAAACTAAATAAATTTCAATAACAACAAAATCTATTTGCTGCTTTTATTCCACTGAAAAATTTTAATAGTCAGAAAAAAAAAAAAAAAAAAAAAAAAAACTAGATGCACGCACATGAGCATCATCTCAATAATCTTTTCTTTTTTTTTACAATAATAAAAATACATCACATGAGTTAAAAATATAAAAATGAGAGAATAAAATAAAACATGGACAATATCTAACATCCTCCCACCTTTTGATTATATCTTATAATCAAAACTCTTCATTTTGATATCTCTAGAAGATTTCATAAATTTCATAAAATCAGTCTGTCTGGCATTTTAATTAGTCTTCCAGATCTAGTCTTTCTAATTTCCCTGCAGGACTTATCCTCCAAAGGCTTTTCAATTTGTGCTTCCTTCACAGCTGGATTAGGAAACGTATTTTCAGCACCGTCACTATATGATACTTCTAGAGGATAGATTCTTTGTATTGGTCGAAGTATCTCTGAATGAGATGTTTGTAACTTTACGAAGCGCACTTTTCCATCTTTGCCATGAATAAGCTCTATTATGTGTCCTAATGGCCAGTGCATCCTTTTTTTATTGTCCTTTCCCACCAACACAATGTCTCCTACAGAAACTCTCTGTTGGCTTCTTCTCACATTCGGTCGCTGAATAAGTAAACCCAAATACTCTGATCTAAATCGATTTCTTAAATTTTTCTGCAGTGCTTGTCTGTATTTAAGCCTTCGTTTGAAAGAGTTTCCCTCGACTGAATCAATGTCTGGTACAATATATTCATGAATATCTTTCAAAAACATGGCGGGAGAAATTGGTTTAATAGATTCCTGCTCTGACATGTAAGTCAAAGGTCGAGAATTTATAATGCTTTCGCAATCAGCCAATACAGTAATCATTTCTTCATAATTCAAGCACGCTCGCCCAAGGTCTCTTTTTAATAGATCTTTTATCAGTCTGATGAGCCTCTCCCACCATCCGCCCCACCACGCCGCAGTTGGCGGATTGAATTTCCATTCAATTGAATTGGTTGCTCCATCCTTTTGTATATGATTCCAGTTCAGTCGTTTCAAATAGTTGGCTGCACCAACAAAATTAGAGCCATTGTCGCAATATATAATGGAACATCTTCCTCTACGAGATATAAATCTTCTTAAAGCCATCAAAAAAACCTCTGTTGATGGTGATGTAACAAGTTCAAAATATACTGCCTGATAGATAGCACATGTGAACAAGATAACCCGACTCTTTTGATTTTCTTTCAGAAACAAAGGACCAGCCATATCAATACCAATGATCTGAAACACAGCTGCATCTTTTACTCGATTTTCTGGCAGAGAAATAGGCGAAGATTCCACGTTATTAGAGTTGAATCTTTTACAAGTAGTACATTTAAATAAAACAGATGTCAGAGTTCTTCTTCCATTCAAAATCCAATATTTTTCTCTAATTAAATTTAAAATAATCTGAGGACCTGCCTGACAATTTTTCAGATGAAAATATGAAATTAGTCGTTTAACAACTTCATGATTAGATGGTAGAACGATAGGTGTGAGAAAATCCTTCTTGTCTTGTCTATACAAAATTTTAGTTTTCACGCGTATTATATCTTCCTCATCTTTGAAAGTCTCAAGAGTTTTCAATTTCTCATAATCTTTAGAGGAAAAAGCTTCCTTCTGAATCATCCAAGCTATTTTCATTTCTGCTTTGTGAAATTCCTGACTTATCAATTTTCGTTTCATTTTATCCTTTGGATTACAAGTACTATGTTTAAAACGCAGAATCCGTCCAACAAGGCGCACGATTTTCTCATAACATGAAAAATATTGATAGTACCAAGTATTCTGTGAATTTTCATCTACATTTATCAGTAATTTTGTTGATTTTAACTTTTCTCTTTCAATGTCTTCTTCATTTATATTCTGGCAGATGAAATTCATGTTTATTGTACTCATATGGATTCTTAAGCCACGATGGACCCTCCCACCATTTGAGAGAGACAAGTTGTTTGGCTTTACAACCTCTAGAGGATAGATCCGATGGGTTAATTTCACTGGGAATATATTTCCATAAAGAAGGATCAGTCAAACTCCTAATTTCTTGAACTCGGTTCCTGACGAAAACTGACCAGTTCTCTTCTCTGTTTATCCATGCAAGAACTGTCGTGGAATCACTCCAAAAATATCTTTCCATATTTTCCCAACTGAATGCATCTGTTACTGATTTCGATAATCTAGCACCAATCAAAGCCGCTAAAAGCTCCATTCGAGGTATAGTTGGGCACTTTAAAAGACTGATGCGGGATTTGGCAGCCAGAAGGAATAATTTCACTTGATCAGCTTTTTCCATTCTCAAAAATACAACAGCAGCATAAGCCTGATTACTAGCATCACAAAATGTATGAAGAGTACATTTTTTAAAATTATCTGGAGTGACTTGAATGTATCGCGGAATCTCAATTTCTTCCAATATATTTAATTCACGAAACCATCCGATAAACTCGTTTTTTAGATCCCCTGTAATTTCTTCATCCCAGGTTATACCAATTTTCCAGGTTTTCTGTAACATCATCTTGGGGCAAATCATGACTGGTGAAGTAAAACCAATTGGATCAAAAACTTTATGTGCCACTGATAGCATCGTACGTTTTGTTATTTTCTCCAGATTTAAATCTTTCGTCCAGGATACATTGACCTTTAAAATCTCCGAAAATCTGTTCCAGTGTAATTCAAGTACAACAGCTTCTTTACCGTGTTCCGTGTCCTTTCTCTCTTTTGTATGTTCCCATCCTCTTAGGTCGAATCCGCCTTTAGACATTAGGTTTCTAGAGCAAGTAATAAATCTCTTTAACTCTTCCTCCGTACGGACACTCGTAACAACATTGTCAACATAGAAGCTTCTCAATAATCTTTGCTTAAGTTCTGGGTCGTATTCTTCGTCATTTTTAATATGGTATTCTATTTCTGAAGCTAGCAAAAAAGGTGAACTCTTGACTCCAAAAACGACTCTAGCATGACGAAATATTCTAAGCTCACATTGTTCTGGATTGCTCCACCAGAGGAAACGTAAAAAATCCCGATCTTCTTTTCGGATGCTTATTTGCAAAAACGCTTTCTTGATATCAGCTAAGACACCGAATTTATTTTCTCTAAATCGCAAAAGTATGTCTGGAATTAATTCAATGAGATTTGGACAAAAGTGTAGACATTAATTCAAAGATGGATGGTTTTGGATTCATGCTGATGCGTCAAATACTGGACGAATTGGAGTAGTGCTATTCTCCTTTATAACTGGTCGATGAGGTAAGTAGTGTCCATAAAAGGACCTTTCACATTCAGGAACCTCTTCAATAATTTTGTCGCCAAGCCATCCTAAAAGTACTTCCTCATATTTTTCATAAATATTACTCGCAAGTAGTTTTTGTGTGACATTCGTTAACCTTTTCTTGGCTAAACACAAATTTTCAGGTAAAGGTGGTTTATCTTCAGCCCATGGCAAGGATATTTCATAACGACCGTCTTTATTCCGTGTTACTGTCTGTAGAAAGTGTTCTTTTACTTGATGATCTATTTCCATCCTAAATAGATTTTCGATTGGATCACTTATTCTAAGTAAATCTAATCTCCATAAGTCAGAAATTTCTGCTTCTTTTACAAACATGGAAGTAACTGATAGAGCTAAATTTTCTTTAGATGAACTTTCTTGAGGAACTTTTCCCATTAATGTTCAGCCAAAAAGTGTTTCCATTGCAACTAGCCCAGAAGACAACACTTCTCTTCGACCTGTCAATAGTTTACCGATTATATCGGCTCCAATCAGTACTTGAATAGATTCATCTGCATCGCCAACATCTGTCAAAACAATGCCTTTCTCGGACAATTCTTTCAGCCAAGAACCTTTTCCCACAGGCTTAACATTTTCACATATATAATATTTTGATCCAAAACTTCAAAATTGCATCTGAATTTCCCTGTCAAATCTCTTAATCTTATTTTATAAAAGTTATGTTCATATTCTTTGGTTGAGACTCCGCCAAAAAGTGAATGTACAACCTTTTCTTTTTTAATGGCTGCATATTTCATTTCTTCTGCTAATTTCTTCAAAATATACGATCTTTGTGAACCAGTATCCAAAATTAGACGAATATCCTTTTCTTTATTATCAGAGACGACTTTTGCTTTTAGAGTTTGAAGAAATACCCTTGGATTTTTATTGAAATTTGCCATATTTACTTCACTTTCATTTGACTTTTCTTTCTCTTCTCTTTCATTTGTTTTGCCTTTATCAAGACTTTGGAACATCACGGTGGAATGTTTTCTGTCACAGATAAAACACTTCAGGACAGCTTTACACTGTTTGGCAGTGTGACCTGACCCCAAACAGAGGAAACAGCACTTCTTATCCTTTAGAACATTCTGCTTCTCATTAAAACTCTTCTTTCGTGCCGGAAAACAGTCTGAACTCATATGCTTTCCATCGCAAAACACGCAATTTTTCTTTAGATCCTGTTTAAAAGAGGTCGTTAATAAAGTAGAAGCAGTAGGTATAGGCTTAACAAAATCAGTGTAAGTCCTTCTTTTTCTGTAATTTCGGTCATCATTTTTCTTCGCCAGACCAAAACCGGCGACCGCCAAATTTATTCTTTCATCTCCTTCAACTTCACATTTGAGAAATTGCATCAAATTGTCCAACCGTTCTTTCGCATCAGAACTAGTAGAAACAATGTTACTTCTATTCCAAGCTTTCAAAAATTCAGCTGGAAAACAGGATTCTCCCATAGGATGTAATATAGAAGCGCATTTATCAGTAGTGACACCCAACGTTTCAAGAGCCCTTAAATATGATTCAAGTTTATCGTACAATGAAGTAAGAGAAAATTTTTATTTTGTATGCGCAACTATAATTAATTTTAATAATTCTCTAACGTACACTTCAACTAGAAGATCATCTCTTCCATAACGAGCTTTCAGACTCTCTATAACTTTGGCATAGTTGGCGCCAGTTGGCGGAAAACTATCTACAACTTCTCGTGCTCTGGAACCAGCGACCGTTGCTTGAATGAGGTACTGGAATTCGTTTTCTGGAGGAATATCGTTATCTTTATCTATCTGCTCAAACTGACTCCAGAATGGTAGCCATTCTTTTAAATCCCCATCAAATTGTCGGAATTGTAACTTGGGTAAGGAAATTTTTCTTCTAGATGCATTATTTTCACTAACAGTTAAAACTGACTCACCCTGAATGTGTGCCTGGGACTGTATTCTAGCCAATTCCAACTGTTGATCTAATTCCATCTTCTTTATCTGTAATTCTTGTTCAGGTAGTTTTTGTTGCTGTAGATCTTTTTCTTGCTCTAGCTTCAATTTTTCCTTTTCTTGCCTCTCAACAACAGTCATTGATAGAATTTCTTGCACAAAAGTGGGATATTTTTTATATTTGTTGCTATTCAAGCTAATTTCCTTCAAGGTAGCAATAGTACATTCAGGAGGAATTATTTCGCCAAGCTCTTCCGTTACAAACTTCACATCGGCTTTTCTAAAACCTTTAATTACTTGAAACATATTGTTTTACTTCGTCCTGTCGCGCAGACATCACAAAATGCTATTTAAGCGTACAAAAAGAGTTATTTTAACTCTCTAGCTTACAAGATATAATTGCGGACGCCAAATAAACTTAAAGCATACAAAAGAAGTTGTTTTAAACTCCTAAGCTTTCTAAAAAACTAAATAAATTTCAATAACAACAAAATCTATTTGCTGCTTTTATTCTACTGAAAAATTTTAATACTCAGAAAAAAAAAAAAAAAAACTAGATGCACGCACACGAGCATCATATCAATAATCTTTTCTTTTTTTTACAATAATAAAAATACATCACGTGAGTTAAAAAAATATAAAAATGAGAGAATAAAATAACATGGACAATATCTAACAGCTGTTGCTTTAAAGTATTAATATCACAAATATACTGTAAATTACTGTACTGTTATAAATGTTGAATTTTCCTGCTAAATATCAATCATTGGCCATAATAAATTGTTATGGACCTTAAATGATCATTTTTTAAGTATTATACTCAATCCAATAGTTTTATGCGGTCACAGAGAGAAAAAAATATTAATTTTACAGTCTTTAACAGTGAATAACGTGCTATTTTAGTCAATAACTTGTTGTTTACAAGCACAATCTGTGATCAAACATAGGATTGCAGCATTTGGATGAATTGGCAGCGTCCTAATATAACCATTTACGGCCTAATACATTCCAAATAAATAACGGTATATACTGTAATAAGGTTTACGTAGGAGTCCGTTCTGCAGGTGTCTGTGCTAATGCAACAGTGGAGTTTTTATTAATGTAGGTTTTCCTTGAATGGGTTTCATTTAGGAATAATTTATCTTCAGTAATATAAAGTTATAGATTTTTCGATGTTATTTTTTGTTGATAAGAGTTTAATTAAAAGGTTTAAATTCGCACTAAAGCTGTATGAATTGGGCAGTTAGTGACGGCCTAGAATTTTTCCCTGTGATTTGTACCGAAAGTTTTTTGTAAGAGCGATTTACAACCAATTTAAAAGAGTTCTGAGCTTTGTAGTTTAACAGTAACTTAAACTATATCTGAATGAACAACATAAATAAATTATACATTTTAAAGAATTCTTTGAACATTCCTTTTTAAAAAAGGTGAAAAATTACATATATTTAATTTCAATCTCTTATTTATTCACACTAAAATTTCCTTTCTTGATATGTGATTACAAGTTATTCCAAGAGAGAGAAGAAGCAGAAGAAAAAGAAAATGGAAATTTTCTAAAAATTTTTCCTGATCACAGTTATAAATGCTTCTTAGTGTGATATTACAGTATTTGCGAAGCAACGGATTATAAAAAAAGAGCAAGTCATCTTTCGGTGAAAACGGAAGTCAGTAATTCTTGATTGCGTTTTTAGTTTGCTGATATCACACGAAGGAAAAACAGAAAAAATAAATGTTTTTCTTTTATATATATTTTTTTCTTATATTGGAGAAATATTCTAGTGTTGTGATTTTCTGTTTCACACAAACAGGCAAGAAAAGTAATATGTGTTAATAAACAAAATTTTAAAGTTAAATTATAAGTTAAATTAAATGACTTTTTTACTTTCTCTTACATGGTAAAGAAAGTAATGTTTTTGAATCAAATTTTCAAAATTGAGATTTTGTAGCATTTACAGGTTTTCAGGTCCCCGGAATCTGAAAAACATGTTTTTAGCAGTTTATCTGTGTGTCTACGTGTTTGTCTCCGAGACTGTCTACTTGTGTGTTTGTTATAAGCATATCTCAAGAAAAAACAGAAGCAGGAAATCCTAACTCAGCGGTCTAAATCTATATTATATAGTGATGCCACACTCAACTGTTCGTTTAGATAAAAAAAATAATTCGAGTACAGGGATAGGAATCCAAACACATTACGTTTATAGGGGAAATTGTAGTTTAACATCTATAGACTGTGCTAAATCGCTAGACTGTGCAATTTCTGGTAAGTACAGTGTAACAGCTACAGACTGTTTTAAAAAATGGAATGAACCAATTTCTGGAATTTTAGAAATTCAGCCCCCAGGTGGGGCAGCAGGGGGCAGGGGGGGCTAAGGGGCAAAAACAAATAGAAATACAGTTAGAGCGTTCAAAATTGATACAGATAGGTTTTAGAGGCCTGCAAGTCGAATGAGGATATTTTCGATTGTGTAAAGTTATAAAGAGGGGCAGGAAGGGGGAGAGGGGAGAGGGGGGGCAAAAAATAAAAATAGAGTTAGATCGTTCAAAATTGGTATATAGAGGTTTTCGATACCTACAAATCGATTGCGGATATTTTCGAATTTGTAAAATTATTAGGAGGGGCGGGAAAGGGGGGCTATGGACAAAAACAAATAGAAATACAGTTAGGCCGTTCAAAATTGGTACAGATAGGTTTCAGAGGCCTGCAAGTTGAATGGGGATATTTTCGAAAGTGTAAAGTTATTAGGAGGGTCGGGAAAGGGGGAGGGGAGAGGGGGAAAAATAAAAATAGAGTTAGATCGTTCAAAATTGGTATATAGAGGTTTTCGATACTTACAAATCGATTGCGGATATTTTCGAATTTGTAAAATTATTAGGTGCTGCGGGAAGGGGGGCTATGTGCAAAACCAAATAGAAATACAGTTAGGCCGTTCAAAATTGGTACAGATAAGTTTACGAGGCCTGCAAGTCGAATGAAGATATTTTTGCAAGTGTAAAGTTATTAGGATGGCCGGGAATGGGGGGCAGAGGGGCAAAAAAATTAAAATAGAGTTAGATCATTTAAAATTAGTATATAGGGGTTTCCAATACCTACAAATCGATTGCGGATATTTTCGAATTTTTTAAATTATTGGTAGGGGCGGGAAAAGGGGAGTGGTGGGGTAAAAAAATAAAAATAGAGCTGGATCGTTCAAAACTGGTGCATAGAGGTTTTTGATACTTACAAATCGATTGCGGATATTTTCGAATTTGTAAAATTATTACGATAGACGGGAGGGGGGGGCGAAGGGGGAAAATAATAGAAATAAGAGTTAGAGCATTTTGGGAATTTTTTCCGAAGGCAGTGAGAACCCGGTGCGACATTTTTCCTTATCAGATTTTGTTTCTCTTTTTCTTCCACGTGATAAAAAATTAATGGAATTTTGAGAATTCAGTAATTATAGTTTTTCATTTAAAAATAGGGACCAGCGAAGCGGGCGTTGCCTGCTAGTGGAAGATAATTTTAATAAATTATTTTTACTGAGTGAATTTGTATAGGAAAATATAGAAGAAAGGCATGTGGTGGCCACAACATACTAGTTCTCCTTTTTTTTTTTTTTTTTTTTTTTTTTTTTTTTTTAACAAGACGCTCTATTTGACATTGTTAATTTATTTGAAAAATGGTCGTATATGATGAATGGTTTGTTAAATAGTTATCTTAAAAAATAATCTGGTGTGTCACTCACACGTCTTTCTCTTTCTTTGCATTTCAGCGGTACAGGTCAGTTCGACGCCAACGTTTCGACGCCAACGGTTCGACGCCAACGTTTCGACGCGGGGTCAGTTCGACGCCATACATTTTTTTTCGTATTTTTATTTATTTTTAGAATAAGTTTGCAACATTATTCAAATAAAAGCGATATGCCTGATATAATATATATATTTTAAATGTTATATATATGAAGCGTGATTCAAATAAATAAGTAATATGACTGATATGATAGATATATAATAAATGTTAATGTGAAACCCAAAAAGCTATAACAAAGAATTCAACAGGAATTACTTCCTTGATAAGAAAAACCTAGCGTTGTACTTTATTATTTTGACATCCTCAAAGAATGTCCTAAACTGTTAGTCTTTCAAAAGTGCAAATAACGTTTCTGAACTAATTGCAATTTTAAGAAAATTCCAAAGGTTTTGAACATATTTCAAACTTTATTGCATTTCAACTAGCTTATCCTTATCTATTCTTCTTTCTTTGAAACATATTACAGGCTTGTCAATAACTCTATCTCTATTTTGACAAGTGCAACCCCCCCCCCCAACCTTCGCTATCAACTGAACGAATAAAGTTCAGACATTTAGCAAAAAATTAGCAAAATAGCAGAATTCCATTTAATGCGACGATATAATACCGATGCTGATTTTGCTCTCTATGCACGTATGATTCCTGCGTTAAGTTTTGTGCCTATCGAAGAACTTGAAAATGCTTTAGAAGTTTCGAGTGAGAATTTACCTAATCAGTTAAATCCAATTTTAGATTACTTTGAAGATTATTACGTTGGAAAGATTCAGAGAAATAATCGTCGCCGTCGTCCTCCTTTTAAACCAGAAATATGGTCATGTTATGCTAGAACCTTAAATTACGAAGGACCCACCAATAATTTCGCGGAAGCAGCGCACAGGCGTGTACAGGCCAAATTTGGTGTTTCACACCTCACATTATGGAAATTAATAGATGGTCTCAGAAGTGTTCAAAAAACAATTGATCAATTATACAATTTGTACGTGGAGGTGAACCGCCGCACAAGCGGAATAAGTATCTGCGAGCTGTTATGAGAATTAAAGTAATAGTTGAAGATTTTGAAAATCGAGAAATAACGGAATACCTGAAAGGTGTGGAGCATAATTTTGCAATGGATTAGTATAATAACAGTTCTGTGTTGTAATCTTATTTATGTGTAATCTTATTTATCTATAATCTTTTTTATGTATAATCTTATTTATCTGTAATTATATTTGTCTGCAATATAACTTCTTTGTAACATATGTTTATTTACCATTTCTGTATTTTGCCTTTTTGAGGCTGTTTTGTGAAAAAAAAACTCCCTCATGTTCCGGGGCCTAGACGTTGGCGATGGGGCTTCTCACTAATCTGGGACAAAAAAAAATCTAGAATACTTTCACACATATACACATATATTTATTTCAAATATGCGTGCAAACAATCGCTAAATCAATAAATAAAAATCATTTATATTACTTATTTATTTGAATCACGCTTCATATATATAACATAAAAAATATATATATTATATCAGGAATATTGCATATTTATTCTAAAAATAAATAAAAATACTAAAAAAAAATATGGCGTCGAACTGACCCCGTGTCGAAACGTACGGCGTCGAACTGACCCCGCGTCGAAACGTTGGCGTCGAACCGTTGGCGTCGAACCGTCGGCGTCGAAACGACCTGCTTCGTGCATTTCAGTGCTATAAATACAAATATAAGATACTGTACTATTTCAGTACTATAAGTACTCATACCCATATTATGAATACAGATTGCAGATTAAGACAAGATAAGTAAGGTAAGGTAATACAGTTCAATCTAGTTTAAAATTCATCTAAAATAAGTTTAAGAACAGTTTTATTTGACATATAATTTTGTGTGAGTGTGGCCTACCGCCCTCCTTAACTCCCCGAGTAATTATAGTGCATACAAGTATTTAAAAAATAAAATTTAAGACAGTTATTAATTTGCCTTGAAACTTGCCAATTTTGATACTCTTTTCAACAGGCAACTACATACCAACTTCAAAACACCAGATTCGAATTTACTGCAGTTTTTTTCTTTTGAAGTTATGCTGATAAATGATAAACATGCAGAACAATCGCTCGGAATTTGCTTTCGTATTCAAGGAAACACAAAACGTGATATACAAAAAACGAGAGTTAAAAAAAAAGACTTTGTTTACAGTATGGATATAAAAATTAATTTTCTGTGCTGTGTGAGTATTGCTTCTCGACATAATAAAACGTAGCAAAGCACTTCGTTAATTACATTCTATAGATACCCTATAAACGGATGATGAATGACATCCGTACCACAATTCACGCAAAACATGTTTTTATTGATAGGCAAAATTATTTTCATTCCATCTTGTTAGGACAACCTGTAGATGTTACACTGTACTTAAGTGAAATTTCGCTCATAGATGTAATGTATCTGAAGTCTCTTAGGTAGCCCTGTTCACGAACCTTTTGCTTAATTTCAATGAACGTTTTTTCTAGCCTTACTATATCATACAGCTGTAGAATATCCAGATTGGACTTCTAATTACTATTTGCTCTGGCTATTTTGCTCTTGTGATGTGCTGATAAGAGTCACGCAGGCACACACACACATACAGACTAACCGCTAAAGATATGATTTTCGTATTCAGGGGACCTCAAAGTGTATAAATATAACAAAAGCTTAATTTCGAAACAATACTTTCTCTACGATATTTATGATTAAGAGAAAGTAAAAATAATAAAATGAAAAATAAAGAAAAAAAGCAAAAATGAAATGTAAGATATCTTTTTCTGTTCGAATAATAATATTTTGAAGATTTATGTGAATAAACAATGAATATTCTCTCTTATTTTTATGTTTTTAATGGGATGTGATAAAGTTTATTTTAGTGCATTTTAACAGTCGTAAGTCTTTAAAGATTGTGATCGCCATAAAAAAGTTATTATCGTACCCACATTAGCATTTAGTTGCTATTATGGCTTCTACTTGACATAGTAGGTGATTCGGGAGAAAGAAGCTCGTCGATCCTTTTTTCACTGCCAGTTGTTTCAATTTGATCAGTGTGTTATTTTTAAATTTATTTACATTAATACCATATTTTGAATATTAAAAAATAGTTTTCCAATAATATTCAGCTCTCTAATAATATGCATTTCTCTCCCATTTAAAAGAAAATGTAAATATAGGTGTATATATATATATATATATATATGTGTATACATATATATAACTGGTTTTACTGCAATTATGTTAAAAAAAAATAAGAAGAAAAATTATGATGTAATATATCAAAAAAAGAAAAAAAAAAAAAAAACACTCACAAGAAAATTTCATATTTATTAACACAGCTTTAATAAGACATTTAAAATTCAAAGATGAAAATCTTTGAGAAGTTATTAATCTTTCTCATTAGAATTCAATTAAAAACATATACACATTAATGTATGTTACACACAAGGTTAATAAAATTTATGTATATTAAATTTTTAATATTCTTTTCGATTTTATATAGTTGTATAATTCTGCTTAGTCGTATAAATACACTACTGGCCATTAAAATTGCTACACCATGAAGGAATGATAATAACGAAATGAAATTTGTTGGACTCATACATTGTAGTTGGAAGAACATTTGATTAAAATTTCAAGAAATTTGGAGTAATATGTACTGAGAAAATAGTATATAAAGCAGCGACCTCTGTGAGCAATAGCAGCACTTATCTACCTAGGCATTGAATCGTACAGCGATTGGATAACATGTACGGGTAGAACACTTCATAAAGCTTTTACACGATGCCACAATTCATCGATCAAAGTTACTGGTGAGCGGTGGGGGGACCAGTCGCTTTTCAAAGATTTAACAGCCATTTTCATTGGTGCGTGATCAGGAGAACGCGCTGGCAAGAGCAACAGTCGAACACATTCGGCATCAATGAAGGTTCAGACAATATGGAAAACTTGCGGTCGTGCATTGTCCTGCTTAAATGTTGCGCTTCGGAGGCCTTGAATATAGGGCAGAGCGATGGGCCTTAACTCGTCAGAAATGTAGTGGCTAGTATTCAGAGTGGCGGGAATGAATACAAGAGGTGATCGGGACGTGTATCCAATGGTACCATATACCATCAATCCTGGTGGTGACCCAGTATGCGGCTACCAAAATTCTGATTACCCTCAAAATTGCATCACTGATATGGGCGCCTTTAATGTGTGATCAACGATGAACCTGGGAGCAGGAATGGTGTAAAGTCACCTTTCAGACAAATCATCATCCTGTTTACAGCATCACGATTGCCTTATCCGTATTTAAAGGCATTATGAATAATGCACATTGCCAGCTGGGATTCGACATCGTCATACTGTCCATCGCTTGCAATGATGTTATGGGTTCCCATTGGATACACGTTTCGATTACTTATTGCTCGCATTCCTGGCATTCTGAATAGCGGCCATTAAATTTCTGATGAATTAAGGCCCGTCCCTCTGCCCTATACTCGAGGCCTCCGTAGCGCAAAATGTAAGACGTATAATGCAAGAGTGCCTGTTGCTTGTATTGTCCGGACCTTCTTTGATACAAAATGTGTTCAATCGTTGCTCCGACCAGCGCGTTCTCCGGATCTCGCACCAATAAAATTGACTTTTTAATCGTTGAAAAGCGATTGGCCCGCCACCACTCACCAGTAACTGCGGTCTATGAACTGTGGCATCCTGTTGAAGCTTCATGAATTGCTGTACCCGAATCTGTCATCCAATCGCTGTTCGATTCAAATGCCTAGACAGATAAGTGCAGTTATTTCCCATAGAGGTCGCTCTTTTATGTATTGTTTTCTCAGAATGTATTACTCCAAATTTTCTGAAAATATAATCAATTGTTCTTCCTACTATAATGTAAGTGTCTAATAAATATCATTCTGATATTTGGATTCCTTTCTGGTGTAGCAATTTTAATGGCCAGTAGTGTATTTACAGACTTCATTTTAAATATTACTTATTGGTATGACAGGTCTTATTTTTTCATTGAAACTACGATATTGTTGACGTTGAGAATTTTATACTATTACAGTGAACGAACATGCACATATTGTTTTGCGTTTATCTAAATATATAAGGCTAAATGTTATCATTGTCTCTTTCCGGATTATTAGTTTTTATCAAATATTGGTAAACTTAATAATCAGGACAAAATATAGCTAACACCGTATTTTTTAGTTCAATTGGATAATTTGTTCAAAAGATATTAAAAAAAAACCCTATTCTAACTTTAAAATTATTAAAAAGAAAAAAGAAATTTTGCTAAAAATAAATAAATGTATATACAGTCGGTAACAAAAGTGTCCGAACACTAGTAAAAATTCCTATGTAAAAAAAGTACACTTCATACGTTTTTGTTAACTAAATCCTTGTCGAATCCTGTTCTTATTCAGTCTAACAACAAGATTCGATAAAGATTTATTTAACAAAATCGTATGTAGTGTATTTTTTTTTACATAGGAATTTTTGTAAGTGTTCGGACACTTTTGTTACCGACTGTATATATGTATGTATGTGTGTGTGTGTGTGTTTCCTTTTATGTCGAAAAAAAAAGAACATGCAAATTGTTTTTCTAAAACAATTAAAACAAATTTGAAAAAATCGGGCTATTGAAATGGAACATCTTCAGAATAGAATCCCTTGGCGAAATTTGAAATTTGGCACTGGAGTTGCTTGGGCGTTATACTCCAAGATCTTTACTCCTTGAAGATGCTCGAAGTTAAGGAGAAATGTTTAAATTTCTTATTGCACTTTTCATATTTGATTATTTACTGAATTATTCAACGATTCAAATCTACTTAAACTCTGAAATTACTAAATGTTCGGAAGGTTAAGTGTCACTCCAGACTATTTTAATTATACAGGCCCTTATAAAATGCATGGCTTACGCAGTAACTATATATTATTAGAAAACTTTTTATAATATGTAGAGACATAAGCATTTATAGAAATTAATTTTTATTGTGGAAGCAATAATCATGAGAAAAACATTTTGAAATATTTGAAATTAATTAATGAAAATTAAATAAAATTTTAAGTATTTTTACAGTGGGTTGCGTCCCCTATGTAGAAGTTTTAAATATAAAAATTTAATTAATAAAGATTAAATTTAAAAGCATTTAAAAGCGTCTAAATTTAAAAGCATTTGTATTAATTTATTTTTAACTATATGATAAAAATGAAAATTTGCGAATGACCCCTTATCGTCGAGCTTCCCAGCAAAACCACAGATGACGGCCAACACGAGGCCAAGTGCTGGTTGCCAACAGTAGCTGCAGCTGGCCCGTCGGTGGCAAAAGTTACGGTGCCGCAGGGAATATGTTACGCCGGCCGTCAGTAGGCCGTATTCAATCGATCCACTGTTGGCAGCCTGCAGTAAGTTAAAAATAAGTTAGTGGGCCAGTGAATGGATCGCTGCTGGCAGCTAGCAGTATGACGAAAATAGGTAATGGGCCACTGTTGGTAACCGACATTAGGTTGGAAATTGTTAGTGGGCCAGTGTTGGACTACCTGGTGGCAAACATAATTTTTCTATGTTATTGCTGGCAGCCTGCAGTGGGCCAGCTGTGGCAAACATAAAAAATTATATTACTGCCGGCAGTCTTCATTGGTCCTTTATATTTTCCCATTAAAGGCCCGCTTCACTCACCGTCGCCGGAAGCCGAAGCCAATGTTATTCTATGGGAAATTTTCTTTGCAAATAACTTATTAACTAATACATATTTTTAAATTCTGTTTTCATATTCTGAAAATTCCTAACTGTTAAATTGACGGACCTTTTTAAAAAAAATATTTTTTTATTTTTTTTTTATATTTTATTTTGAAGCTGCAAAATATGAATTTTCAATATGTGAAATTTTTCATTTTGCAAATTCAAAATAAAATATTAAAAATTAAAAAAATACATTTTTAAAAAAATCCATCAATTTAACAGTTGGGAATTTTCTGAATGTGAAAACAAAATTTAAAAATATGTGTTAGTTAATAAGTTATTTGTAAAGAAAATTTCCCATAGAATAACATTGCCTCGGACTTCCGGAGAAGGTAAGTGAAGAGCGCCGTTAATAGGCCAGAAGTGATTTAGTTATAGCTAGTATATTTATTTTATTGGTGATACCTTTAATTTTATTAATGCTTTTTTCTTTTTCTTTCTTTTCTTTTTTTTTTTTTTTTTTTTTTTTTCATCTCTCTTTTTTCTGATGAAGTAGCAGCCAGTTTTTTCTATGCATCCAATATTTAATTTGATTTTGTACATATTCATTTTTAAATACTATTTACAAGTATTTGATTCATACACTATGGTTGTAAATTCAGGATTTCTAGTGCAGCATATAGGAAATATTCAGTTGATCCATTTCCCTTATCATAAAAGTTTAATTTTTTGTTTTCATTGCAAACATTTCTCTATATTACATTTTTTGGTATAAAGGAGATTATGTTTTTTTTTTTTTTTTTTAAGTGTTCAAATTTCAATATCTTATGCAAATAAATGTAACTTTACATGTGAAAATTATAAAATATTGAGACAAAAATTGTTATAAAGAGAGCATTGCAAAAAACACCATAAACTAAAAAATAAATAAATAAATAAATAAATAAAAATAAAAAATTGCAGCAATTGTTTCCGGTTGAAATAGCACGAAGACCCTTCATCAGGCGAAAAAAAGTGGGCACGAGTGCAGCAAAAGTAATTTGCTGCAATCGTGCTTTTTGTTAAACTCACGAAGGGATGTGTTATTATTTCAACCTAAAAGAACTGATGCATTTTTTTTTTTTTTGGGGGGGGGGGGGCGGCAATGATTATGTTCATTTACAAAGTTTTCTATTTATTACTACAGTACAAAATCTCAAATGCGGAATCGTCCGTACCGTGGCCTTTCCGGATTTCGGACTTTTCCGGATTTTAGGTCACTTTCTGATTTACGGCAATAAAAAAAACGGACTTCTCCATTCCGAACGCCCTTTTAGTTAATAACTAGCTTACGCCGCCCGAGGGTGCGATTTCTTAAGAAATTGGAGTATACTCTCAAGTAACATGTACAATACTTTGAATAAACACCATTAAATTTTGCAAACAAAACGCAGGCAACAATGCTTACGCATTGTTTGCCGCACTCGTGCCTACTTCGTTTGCTTGATGAAGGATCATGTTTTCTTTCCATCCGAAACGATTGTTGCGAGTTCTTACATTTTATGGTGTTTACTCTTATTACTTTTAAACACCAATTCTGTGGTGCTTTTTCATTATAACTCTCAAGTATCCAGAAAATCTTGAATATTTTCTTTTCCCAATTGATAATTTTTTTTTCCTTTTTTTTTAAAAGAGCAGGCAGATGATCAAGCTTTCTTTTTTTCTCTCTGTGTGTTTATCGTCAAAGTCGCACATTTGAAACCACAGAAATTATATCACTGAGAAATGCAATCGGCTATTTAGAATTAATTACACAGCTGTCAAACTTAACCAGGCCGCCACAAAGAACTTTTTCGTGTTGTTGATAGTCCAATGGGATCTTTACCCCTCCCCAACTCTCTTCAATGTCCTTGAGTGAATAATTTTTCGACGTGCGATACCGAAAGATGATTTTGCAGTTTTATACAGATGACGTTATTTGAACTTAATTGACCTGTGCCAATTTATTTTCATTAGGTTTGGAAAGCAGATTCTGAAAAGGGTAAAAGAAGAAGGGAATACAGTTTCAGCTGAAAGAAAAAAAATATATATATCGTTCGGTTGAGTAAAGAGATAACGGAATTAGGGAGAAAAAGAAAAGTGCATTTGTCGTTGTAGTTATAAATATTTGAGAATTTTATCCGCCAATTACCTATTTAAATAATATTTTTAGAATTCCATAAAACTCATATATGTTATACAGGTTTTCGAGATTTACTACAGGACGCTTGTCATAAAAAGTTGTACAGGTAACACAAATGGTTTCAGTATAAAAATTCATAAAATAATTTGGATACATTACAGTTTAAAAGAAACTTCTTATCAGCGCATGAAAAAATCTTTATACAACGCTAAAATACAGATCAACATAAATTTTATAGATGCAATAAGAAATAGTTCCGATCAAAAATGATAAAATAAGTAATTGTGGTTCATTTAACAGTGATGCACAAAAATATTCTTATACGTTGCGGGAAATTGAGGGGGAAACTATTTCAGTTTCGTAAAAGTGAAATTATTTTTCAAACTTGCATTTAAAAAATAATAATAAATAAATAAATAAAATAAAACAGTTTGTTATGGCTACCACTTTTTTTCTTTTCCTATAATAGTTTATAGAAATTACATATTAAAATTATTATCTATGAAAATTATTTTCTATGATGGAGATAGGCGATTTTCATTTAAAAGAAGTACAATATACTAAATTTCGAAAGAAAATCCATTTTATGGTAATATATGTATAGTAATATATGTATATATTAAGAAATTTTTCGACATTCGGTTTTCGAAGTATTTGCATGTTTTGAGATTCCTGAACACGATTTGACCATTTTTAGAAAATTTCACTCTGTAAGTGTGTATAAAAAAAAATTGTGGACGCTGTATCTCACGAACCAATGGACGAAATTTAACCAAATTTGTTATTTAACCAAACTTGATTAAAATCGTTCCCGATTACATTTGTGGATCATTCAAGATCCATAATTTTTATTTTATTAAATCAATTAAAATAATAATAACAATAATAAAATACTAGAAAGTTAGCGACTATCATAATTTACTAAAATGGATCAACTGGATATTTGTTATATAGTTCTAGAAATCATTTTGTTATAACAATGGCTTTAGAGTCAAACATTTTTAAAAAATAGTATTTAAAAAATAATACAAAAACAAATTAATAATTGAATTACTTACTCATATATTCTTTTTACGAGATTTTCAATCTCGCACCCGCACCCGCAGACTACAACAACGAACAAGAACTTCCTATGAAATGGCGGACAGCGAGGGAATTTCAAATCAACAGAAAAAGAATCACAGCGCCCTCTATGCATACAAATTGGTTATGGCCTAATAATTTGTGGCCACAACATGAAAAACATGATGTTGGCCGTGTCGTGATAGCCTGCATAAGGCCAACTGTGTTTATGCCACTTCTGGGCCACCGACCATTTTTCTTTAGGCTTCCATCACTGCTGGCAGCCACAAACGGCCCGCTCCTGGAGTTATATGGGGCAACCGGTAACTGATGGCAAGTGCAGGATGCCAGCAGTAGGCCATAACGAGCCCAGCAATATAAGTTTTGCTGGGTTGTTTAAGAAAACAGCTCAAAATCAAGTCATTTAATCATTGATATAGCTATGAATTTTCATGGTACTAAATTATATTTTTCATTAGCTATTTTATACAGTTGAATATTAAACTATGTCAAAATTCTTTGTCTACAATCTGCGCATGCGCAGTAAAAAATTATTTACTTTAACTGTCCATATCTATTTAAATATTAATTGTGTTTGTTTTAAAATATAGTTTGATGATTTAGGCGTATGTTGTCATGTTTTCCGAAAGTTTCATGACATTTGGATTAAAACCTTTAGAGTTATAAAGTCAAAAGTTGCAAAATTTTCTATGCCTTTTTTTTTTTTTTTAAATATCTATAACTTTTTAAATGTTCGAGCTATCCTTATATAATTCTACACTCATATATATTAAATATAATGTTTATAAACACATCTAAAATTTGCAGATGAATCTATGCACTTCCGGATGCAAGCTAATCACAAATATTTCTCCTATTATTGAATTTGTTGTTCGCCCCCCGATTGTCTTCGTGACAAAATCTTTGCTGTAAAATATGAAGCAAGACGTGTTTTTCTCATTCCCAAAATTGAAAGTCTTTCAATTAATTTGTCTAACATCTGTATAGTATGTTCTTCTTTCTATCACTCTGTCGATCTGTCTGCACTCTAATTCTCGTTAATATTAGAGGAATTCCTTAAAAAATATGTATGTTATTGAAAACTATGTTCCCTATTCCATATGTACTGAATAGCACTACTGGATTTTATGCAAGGACTCCCAAAAGAATTCTAAAGCATTGCATTCTCTGCGGGAAATTTTTGTAAACTATATTTAATTATTATTTTTTTCACAAATTATATTAAAATTGACATTAACTATTTATATATACAATAAAAGGATTTATGTTTAATATAGTAGGATTAGCATTAAGATTTACAGGAACACACAAAGCTATGCAAATACATGAGGGGTTATAACTTGAAATTGCAGCAATTACACTTTTATTTTTAGTAATCGTTTTTAACAAATTTTAGCAATGTTTAAGAATGATTATTATTTGAATTAGCCTGTTTGTCTTTCAGTCCGTCTGTATATCTATGCACCTCTAGCGTCCCTAAGTATTATAAGAGTTTCTTAAAAATGGATTTAAAATTTGATTATTATGTTAAAAAAAAAATGTTTTCTATTGAACAAAGTATGTTTAGCGTTAAGATTTACAATGCTACAGTGAAATGTTTAGATATTTTAAGAGCTACAGTCAGAAAATGCTGGCATTGCATTTTCGGCTGTGTTAAGAGTTTTTAACACTTTCCAACAATGTTTAATAGTGATTCTGAATTAAAAATCTGTCTATCCGTTATAAGATCGTTAGGCAAATTGCATTGAAAGTTTAAATGATCGACGAATACGTACTGCTAAAAAGGTGTTAATAAACTATGTGATACGCAAGATTTTTCGTTCTTGTTTTATATAAAGTTAGTTTTTTAGTATACACCTCCGCAATACATTTTATTGTCAAATAGTAATGTTACGAACAAACTATGTTAAAATGGTCATTAATGTATACTTATATCTAGATATTCGTATCTTATTGAAAATCCAACGCTTAATACACTATTCATGATAACTCTGAAGGATCTATGTTTACGGAAGTTATTATCCTAAATCTTCTCTCAATAGATATTGATTGACTGAGATGTTCTCAATTGTATTGAGCAGAATGTTAAAATCATACGCAAATATAATGGAGCGTTATGGTGTGTTTCAATATAAGGCTGATTATTGATCTTCATGTTTTGCAGGATTAGTAAAGTGTCAAAAGTGTAAAAAAAAAAAAAAAAAAAAAAAAAAAAAAAAGCTACATTTCTTGTGACAAAATTTATCTCATATTAATTGCTTTACTTTCTTATAATAAAATAATTGTTGTAAATGAATTAATGAATAGTTACCCCAAAGTTTACAATAGAACTCATTTAACCATTCTCTGACTCAATTACACACTTACTTTTGCCTGTATTACGTGGTTATTTTAGGAAAATTAAGTCGTCCCGACTAGGGAGGTCCGTTTAGATCTCGGAAATAGGTATTTCAAAAAAAAAAGAAAAAATCTAGTGATTTTTTTTTTAAACACGCTATGTAATCTTTGTTTTATGTGTCTTTACACATGTATCAGTCTTCTCTTACAGGAAAATTGTTAGGCGCCTAATTTGCTAGATTAGTTTCATGCCTTCTGACCACATTACATTCAAAAAGTGTCACTCGCTATTAAGTGAGTAATGGAAGTCGTGTGATTGTTACGCACAAGATATTTTTAACTATTATTCTGTTTTCTGATATTCATGCGTAAATATACACAATAAAAAAAAATTACGAGAGTTTTAATTGTATTTATATCCCGCAGTACAAGAAAATGTTTCATAATTAATTTATGATGCATGATGTTGCAGCCATTTATGCAATTTTAGTAACAACATTATAAACGCAGATTAAACGAAAAAGCATCTGTAGACTAAAAAATTTGCATTTTTCTCTTTGTAGTCGGTTTAAGATTGTTAAGGTTAGATTGAGGCAAATAAATGAATCTATAAATTCAAATCTTTGCCTGTCATAATGTGATCTCTGTGATATTTTACAATGATCTGATGTGATTATCTTCTTACGCAGAAAAAAGAAATCGCTAAAATATAAACGTTTAGCATATTGCATATATATATATATATATATATTTAATATGTTTTGAATTGTTAATTTTTATTTGGCATAAAAGAATAATAAGAAAATTAATTTCATATTGCCGAAAGACGATCTACCGTAGCGTCTTTCGCAACATTTGGGAAAAGTGATCTGAAAAAACATCCTACCGTCAAAAATATAGGAAGAGAGACTTGGCAAGCCCATTTGATAGCCTTCAGCCGGGTTCTGTTCTCTTTCTTCCCCCGCCTCCATCCGTTGCAGTTTTTTTGCTTGTCTATTTTTTCCACATTTACTGACTGGTGTTAACTGTTTTTACTTTCACACTTGTGATTTTTTTTTTAAATGTTCTCTTCTATGGATGTTTGGCCTTTTCCCCGTTTTCTCAGTATTGTAAAGTGTGGTGATGGCCCACCTACTCCTTCTCACCATTTCCTTCACATCTAATGATATATAGTTGCGTACACAACGGAACTATGACTAAACGATGATTTTATTTTGTGGGAATACAAAAGAATTGATTAAAAAAATTGATTCTGTACAAAAGAATTGATTTCTGTGCTTTTAATTATGCGCTTTTTACTACGTTATTCGTATTACCTTTGAACACTGAATTATTGAAATTATATATTTAATATTTTACATTTGGTATTACTTTATTCTCCCTTTATTCAGTACTATTCTCCTTTTGTAATTTTGTAAATTAGTATCTTATATTTCATGAGATTTTTTCCAAATCATAGCAAATTTCTCAATTTTGTTCTGTAATTTGCTCATATGATCGAAACTTCTGGTCAGAACTAAAAAGGTTAATACAAAAGAAATCCCACAATGGCAGTTTAGAGAAATATAGGAATATAACATTATAAAAAGGAATAAATTGGCGTAGCACTAGCATTACATTCTTTTAACCTACATTGTTATGAATATATTATTGCAGTTTTAGGTATTGTGTTTGAAAATTCCTTGTTTATTTTTAAAAAGTTTAAAATAGTTTTGAAAATAGTTTTATTCGGCATACATTTGTGTGTAATGGGATGTATGAATATAAAACAATTTTAAAAATAATAGTTCGACGTTTCACCAAAAGAATGGTCCAAAATAGGCCTTCTTAACTACAATTAATATTTTGTTGTTGTGTTTCACCATTTAAGTAGTACTTATTACTGAAATGGAACCCCTAAAATGGTAAGCCAAACTAATAATTTCTGTTAAATTGGAACCATTTTTCTCGAGAAATATTGAATTTTATTTTTTACAGTGTATTTACCCTAATAAAACATTTGGGGTTGACAGTAATAAGAACAAAAGAAGTAAAAAATTTTTATTTTTGGCTCATAAATAATAGAATCTTTTGATATAAAATTTTTCTTATTTTAATAAATTTTTAATAGTCAAATTTATGCCACAATGTTTGTTTACTTTCAGAAATTTCCATTTTTTTTTATAAAATTTAAACCTTTTACGGCCTTTGCCATTCATTTTAATTTATTAGAAATTACCATGATTATTTTAGAAATTTTATCTTTATTTTCAAGAATTTTTAAAATGTTAATTACAAATATTTGCAAATAAATTTTTTGGCTAACCAATGATATCATGTTCTTCTATAATCTGTATAATATTTCTCTAATGGAGACTAGTTACGATTATATATTGCAGAAACGATACGATCATGGCAATAAAATACGCGAGAATAAATAATAATAATAATAAAACAAATAGGCAAACTATATATTTTCTAAATTTATTATATATTTTCAAAACGACAGTGTAACAAATTAAATTAGACGATTTCTTTTCTTTCATATAATTGTAATTTAGCCATTAAAAAAATACTAAGTTAACTCGGGGAAAAAAAAAAAAAAATATATATATATATATATATACAGACACGACATTATTTCATTATTTAAAACATGAAAATCTGACATTGACAGATTTTAATTTAGTGCCAGATGCCTACTGCTAAACTTGTTAATATCGACAAATTCTTCTTTAGTTAATTCGTGACGATCTAAATTCAATGATAAAGTTTTCATTAAATCAAACCAATGTGTTTCATCTGCAGATACTGTAACAAATAACGTTGGAAGTCCAAACTGTCTTATAGCCGCAAAACAACGTTTTTTCTCTTTTTCCCAATGAGGGGGAGGTGTGCCTTGGGGTGGACTCATGTCAAAGTTGTGCTTTGGGGGGGGGACTCATGTCAAAGTTGTACCTTGGGGAGACTCATGTCAAAGTTGGGCCTTGGGGGGGGTCATGTCAAAGTTGGGCCTGAGGGGGACTCATGTCAAAGTTGTGCCTGGGGGGGGGGGACTCATGTCCAAGTTGTACCTTGGGGGGGGACATGTCAAAGTTGTGCCTGGGGGGGACTCATGTCAAAGTTGTGCCTGGGGGGGACTCATGTCAAAGTTGTGCCTTGGGAGAATTTTTTATATTTTTTAAAAACTTGTAATCTTCGTTATGAGTAATCAAATTATCTACAAAATCTTCATTCAATAAATCCCCATTCAATAAACCGAGTGAAATAGGCCCTTAGCACTATTAAGAGTGACGTATAAAAATTCGACAACGCTGTACCGACTGAAATAGGCCTCTAGCACTAAAAAAAAATAAAAAAAATTATACAGACACGACATTATTTCATTATTTAAAACATAAAAATCTGACATTGACAGATTTTAATTTAGTGCCAGAGGCCTACTGCTAAACTTGTTAATATCGACAAATTCTTCTTTAGTTAATTCGTGACGATCTAAATTCCATGATAAAGTTTTCATTAAATCAAACCAATGTGTTTCAGCTGCAGATATTGTAACAAATAACGTTGGAAGTCCAAACTGTCTTATAGCCGCAAAACAACGTTTTTTCTCTTTTTCCCAATGAGGGGGAGGTGTGCCTTGGGGGGGGGACTCATGTCAAAGGTGTGCCTTGTGGGGGGTGGACTCATGTCAAAGTTGGGCCTGGGGGGCTCATGTCAAAGTTGTGCCTTGGGCGGACTTCATTCAATAAATCCCCATTCAATAAACCGACTGAAATAGGCCTTAGCACAATTAAGAGTGTATTATAAAAATTCGACAACGCTGTACCGACTGAAATAGGGGTACCTTGGGGGGGACTCATGTCAAATTTGTGCCTTGGGGGGACTCCATTCAATAAATCCCCATTCAATAAACCGACTGAAATAGGCCCTTAGCACTAATTAAGAGTGTATTATAAAAATTCGACAACGCTGTACCGACTGAAATAGGGGTACCTTGGGGGGACTCATGTCAAAGTTGGGCCTTGGGGGGACTTCATTCAATAAATCCCCATTCAATAAACCGACTGAAATAGGCCCTTAGCACTATTAAGAGTGTATTATAAAAATTCGACAACGCTGTACCGACTGAAATAGGGGTACCTTGGGGAGGACTCATGTCAAAGTTGGGCCTGGGGGGACTTCATTCAATAAATCCTTATTCAATAAACCGACTGAAATAGGCCCTTAGCACTAATTAAGAGTGACGTATAAAAATTCGACAACACTTTACCGACTGAAATAGGGGTACCTTGGGGGGACTCATGTCAAAGTTGGGCCTGGGGGGGACTCATGTCAAAGTTGTGCCTTGGGGGGACTTCATTCAATAAATCCCCATTCAATAAACCGACTGAAATTGGCCCTTAGCACTAATTAAGAGTGACGTATAAAAATTCGACAACGCTGTACCGACTGAAATAGGGGTACCTTCGGGGGGACTCATGTCAAAGTTGGGCCTGGGGGGGACTCATGTCAAAGTTGTGCCTTGGGGGGACTTCATTCAATAAATCCCCATTCAATAAACCGACTGAAATAGGCGCTTAGCACTAATTAAGAGTGTATTATAAAACTTTGACAACTGTACCGACTGAAATAGGCCTCTAGCACTAAAAAAAAACCCTTTGTACCTATCGTTTTGTCGCGGTGTGTATATATATATATATATATATAAATACATGCATGCATGCATATATACACGAACATATTTACACCATTCTAAAAACAACAAAAATGAATTCATGATTTTATCATTCAAACGCATAGATGCGCCAAAATGTCACAGGCTGATTTTTTACTTTCTCTTACCCATATATGGTAGAGAAAATATTGTTTTTGCGTCAAATTTTCGAATTTGAGTTTTTGCTATTTTTACACGTTTTTTGGTCACTTCAAAATTACGTTTTCAACATTTGATCTGAATGCATGTCTATTATAAGCATAATTAATAATAAAAATTATACAGACACGACATTATTTCATTATTTAAAACATGAAAATCTGACATTGACAGATTTTAATTTAGTGCCAGAGGCCTACTGCTAAACTTGTTAATATCGACAAATTCTTCTTTAGTTAATTCGTGACGATCTAAATTCCATGATAAAGTTTTCATTAAATCAAACCAATGTGTTTCAGCTGCAGATACTGTAACAAATAAAGTTGGAAGTCCAAACTGTTTTTGCCGCAAAACAACGTTTTTTCTCTTTTTCCCAATGAGGGGGAGGTGTGCCTTGGGGGGGACTCATGTCAAAGGTGTGCCTTGTGGGGGGTGGACTCATGTCAAAGTTGGGCCTGGGGGGCTCATGTCAAAGTTGTGCCTTGGGGGGACTTCATTCAATAAATCCCCATTCAATAAACCGACTGAAATAGGCCCTTAGCACAATTAAGAGTGTATTATAAAAATTCGACAACGCTGTACCGACTGAAATAGGGGTACCTTGGGGGGGACTCATGTCAAATTTGTGCCTTGGGGGGACTCCATTCAATAAATCCCCATTCAATAAACCGACTGAAATAGGCCCTTAGCACTAATTAAGAGTGTATTATAAAAATTCGACAACGCTGTACCGACTGAAATAGGGGTACCTTGGTGGGACTCATGTCAAAGTTGGGCCTGCGGGGACTTATGTCAAAGTTGGGCCTTGGGGGGACTTCATTCAATAAATCCCCATTCAATAAACCGACTGAAATAGGCCCTTTGCACTATTAAGAGTGTATTATAAAAATACGACAACGCTGTACCGACTGAAATAGGGGTACCTTGGGGAGGACTCATGTCAAAGTTGGGCCTGGGGGGGGACTCATATCAAAGTTGTGCCTTGGGGGACTTCATTCAATAAATCCTTATTCAATAAACCGACTGAAATAGGCCCATAGCACTAATTAAGAGTGACGTATAAAAATTCGACAACGCTGTACCGACTGAAATAGGGGTACCTTGGGGGGGACTCATGTCAAAGTTGTGCCTTGGGGGGACTTCATTCAATATATCCCCATTCAATAAACCGACTGAAATAGGCCCTTAGCACTATTAAGAGTTTATTATAAAAATTCGACAACGCTGTACCGACTGAAATAGGGGTACCTTGGGGGGAACTCATGTCAAAGTTGGGCCTGGGGGGAACTCATGTCAAAGTTGTGCCTTGCGGGGACTTCATTCAATAAATCCCCATTCAATAAACCGACTGAAATAGTCCCATAGCACTAATTAAGAGTGACGTATAAAAATTCGACAACGCTGTACCGACTGAAATAGGGGTACCTTGGGGGGGACTCATGTCAAAGTTGTGCCTTGGGGGGACTTCATTCAATATATCCCCATTCAATAAACCGACTGAAATAGTCCCATAGCACTAATTAAGAGTGACGTATAAAAATTCGACAACGCTGTACCGACTGAAATAGGGGTACCTTGGGGGGGACTCATGTCAAAGTTAGGCCTGGGGGGGACTCATGTCAAAGTTGTGCCTTGGGGCGGACTTCATTCAATAAATCCCCATTCAATAAACCGACTGAAATAGGCCCTTAGCACTGATTAAGAGTGACGTATAAAAATTCGACAACACTTTACCGACTGAAATAGGGGTACCTTGGGGGGGACTCATGTCAAAGTTGGGCCTGGGGGGACTCATGTTAAAGTTGTGCCTTGGGGGGACTTCATTCAATAAATCCCCATTCAATAAACTGACTGAAATTGGGCCCTTAGCACTAATTAAGAGTGACGTATAAAAATTCGACAACGCTGTACCGACTGAAATAGGGGTACCTTCGGGGGGACTCATGTCAAAGTTGGGCCTGGGGGGGGACTCATGTCAAAGTTGTGCCTTACGGGGACTTCATTCTATAAATCCCCATTCAATAAACCGACTGAAATAGGCGCTTAGCACTAATTAAGAGTGTATTATAAAACTTTGACAACTGTACCGACTGAAATAGGCCTCTAGCACTAAAAAAAAACCCTTTGTACCTATCTTTTTGTCGCGGTGTGTATATATATATATATATAAATACATGCATGCATGCATATATACACGAACATATTTACACCATTCTAAAAACAACAAAAATGAATTCATGATTTTATCATTCAAACGCATAGATGCGCCAAAATGTCACAGGCTGATTTTTTACTTTCTCTTACCCATATATGGTAGAGAAAATATTGTTTTTGCGTCAAATTTTCGAATTTGAGTTTTTGCTATTTTTACACGTTTTTTGGTCACTTCAAAATTACGTTTTCAACATTTGATCTGAATGCATGTCTATTATAAGCATAATTAATAATAAAAATTATACAGACACGACATGATTTCATTATTTAAAACATGAAAATCTGACATTGACAGATTTTAATTTAGTGCCAGAGGCCTACTGCTAAACTTGTTAATATCGACAAATTCTTCTTTAGTTAATTCGTGACGATCTAAATTCCATGATAAAGTTTTCATTAAATCAAACCAATGTGTTTCAGCTGCAGATACTGTAACAAATAAAGTTGGAAGTCCAAACTGTTTTTTGCCGCAAAACAACGTTTTTTCTCTTTTTCCCAATGAGGGGGAGGTGTGCCTTGGGGGGGACTCATGTCAAAGGTGTGCCTTGTGGGGGGTGGACTCATGTCAAAGTTGGGCCTGGGGGGCTCATGTCAAAGTTGTGCCTTGGGGGGACTTCATTCAATAAATCCCCATTCAATAAACCGACTGAAATAGGCCCTTAGCACAATTAAGATTGTATTATAAAAATTCGACAACGCTGTACCGACTGAAATAGGGGTACCTTGGGGGGGACTCATGTCAAATTTGTGCCTTGGGGGGACTCCATTCAATAAATCCCCATTCAATAAACCGACTGAAATAGGCCCTTAGCACTAATTAAGAGTGTATTATAAAAATTCGACAACGCTGTACCGACTGAAATAGGGGTACCTTGGTGGGACTCATGTCAAAGTTGGGCCTGCGGGGACTTATGTCAAAGTTGGGCCTTGGGGGGACTTCATTCAATAAATCCCCATTCAATAAACCGACTGAAATAGGCCCTTTGCACTATTAAGAGTGTATTATAAAAATACGACAACGCTGTACCGACTGAAATAGGGGTACCTTGGGGAGGACTCATGTCAAAGTTGGGCCTGGGGGGGGACTCATGTCAAAGTTGTGCCTTGGGGGACTTCATTCAATAAATCCTTATTCAATAAACCGACTGAAATAGGCCCATAGCACTAATTAAGAGTGACGTATAAAAATTCGACAACGCTGTACCGACTGAAATAGGGGTACCTTGGGGGGGACTCATGTCAAAGTTGTGCCTTGGGGGGACTTCATTCAATATATCCCCATTCAATAAACCGACTGAAATAGGCCCTTAGCACTATTAAGAGTGTATTATAAAAATTCGACAACGCTGTACCGACTGAAATAGGGGTACCTTGGGGGGAACTCATGTCAAAGTTGGGCCTGGGGGGAACTCATGTCAAAGTTGTGCCTTGCGGGGACTTCATTCAATAAATCCCCATTCAATAAACCGACTGAAATAGTCCCATAGCACTAATTAAGAGTGACGTATAAAAATTCGACAACGCTGTACCGACTGAAATAGGGGTACCTTGGGGGGGACTCATGTCAAAGTTGTGCCTTGGGGGGACTTCATTCAATATATCCCCATTCAATAAACCGACTGAAATAGGCCCTTAGCACTATTAAGAGTGTATTATAAAAATTCGACAACGCTGTACCGACTGAAATAGGGGTACCTTGGGGGGAACTCATGTCAAAGTTAGGCCTGGGGGGAACTCATGTCAAAGTTGTGCCTTGCGGGGACTTCATTCAATAAATCCCCATTCAATAAACCGACTGAAATAGTCCCATAGCACTAATTAAGAGTGACGTATAAAAATTCGACAACGCTGTACCGACTGAAATAGGGGTACCTTGGGGGGGACTCATGTCAAAGTTAGGCCTGGGGGGGACTCATGTCAAAGTTGTGCCTTGGGGCGGACTTCATTCAATAAATCCCCATTCAATAAACCGACTGAAATAGGCCCTTAGCACTGATTAAGAGTGACGTATAAAAAATCGACAACACTTTACCGACTGAAATAGGGGTACCTTGGGGGGGACTCATGTCAAATTTGTGCCTTGGGGGGACTCCATTCAATAAATCCCCATTCAATAAACCGACTGAAATAGGCCCTTAGCACTAATTAAGAGTGTATTATAAAAATTCGACAACGCTGTACCGACTGAAATAGGGGTACCTTGGTGGGACTCATGTCAAAGTTGGGCCTGCGGGGACTTATGTCAAAGTTGGGCCTTGGGGGGACTTCATTCAATAAATCCCCATTCAATAAACCGACTGAAATAGGCCCTTTGCACTATTAAGAGTGTATTATAAAAATACGACAACGCTGTACCGACTGAAATAGGGGTACCTTGGGGAGGACTCATGTCAAAGTTGGGCCTGGGGGGGGACTCATATCAAAGTTGTGCCTTGGGGGACTTCATTCAATAAATCCTTATTCAATAAACCGACTGAAATAGGCCCATAGCACTAATTAAGAGTGACGTATAAAAATTCGACAACGCTGTACCGACTGAAATAGGGGTACCTTGGGGGGGACTCATGTCAAAGTTGTGCCTTGGGGGGACTTCATTCAATATATCCCCATTCAATAAACCGACTGAAATAGGCCCTTAGCACTATTAAGAGTTTATTATAAAAATTCGACAACGCTGTACCGACTGAAATAGGGGTACCTTGGGGGGAACTCATGTCAAAGTTGGGCCTGGGGGGAACTCATGTCAAAGTTGTGCCTTGCGGGGACTTCATTCAATAAATCCCCATTCAATAAACCGACTGAAATAGTCCCATAGCACTAATTAAGAGTGACGTATAAAAATTCGACAACGCTGTACCGACTGAAATAGGGGTACCTTGGGGGGGACTCATGTCAAAGTTGTGCCTTGGGGGGACTTCATTCAATATATCCCCATTCAATAAACCGACTGAAATAGGCCCTTAGCACTATTAAGAGTGTATTATAAAAATTCGACAACGCTGTACCGACTGAAATAGGGGTACCTTGGGGGGAACTCATGTCAAAGTTGGGCCTGGGGGGAACTCATGTCAAAGTTGTGCCTTGCGGGGACTTCATTCAATAAATCCCCATTCAATAAACCGACTGAAATAGTCCCATAGCACTAATTAAGAGTGACGTATAAAAATTCGACAACGCTGTACCGACTGAAATAGGGGTACCTTGGGGGGGACTCATGTCAAAGTTAGGCCTGGGGGGGACTCATGTCAAAGTTGTGCCTTGGGGCGGACTTCATTCAATAAATCCCCATTCAATAAACCGACTGAAATAGGCCCTTAGCACTGATTAAGAGTGACGTATAAAAATTCGACAACACTTTACCGACTGAAATAGGGGTACCTTGGGGGGGACTCATGTCAAAGTTGGGCCTGGGGGGACTCATGTTAAAGTTGTGCCTTGGGGGGACTTCATTCAATAAATCCCCATTCAATAAACTGACTGAAATTGGGCCCTTAGCACTAATTAAGAGTGACGTATAAAAATTCGACAACGCTGTACCGACTGAAATAGGGGTACCTTCGGGGGGACTCATGTCAAAGTTGGGCCTGGGGGGGGACTCATGTCAAAGTTGTGCCTTACGGGGACTTCATTCTATAAATCCCCATTCAATAAACCGACTGAAATAGGCGCTTAGCACTAATTAAGAGTGTATTATAAAACTTTGACAACTGTACCGACTGAAATAGGCCTCTAGCACTAAAAAAAAACCCTTTGTACCTATCTTTTTGTCGCGGTGTGTATATATATATATATATAAATACATGCATGCATGCATATATACACGAACATATTTACACCATTCTAAAAACAACAAAAATGAATTCATGATTTTATCATTCAAACGCATAGATGCGCCAAAATGTCACAGGCTGATTTTTTACTTTCTCTTACCCATATATGGTAGAGAAAATATTGTTTTTGCGTCAAATTTTCGAATTTGAGTTTTTGCTATTTTTACACGTTTTTTGGTCACTTCAAAATTACGTTTTCAACATTTGATCTGAATGCATGTCTATTATAAGCATAATTAATAATAAAAATTATACAGACACGACATGATTTCATTATTTAAAACATGAAAATCTGACATTGACAGATTTTAATTTAGTGCCAGAGGCCTACTGCTAAACTTGTTAATATCGACAAATTCTTCTTTAGTTAATTCGTGACGATCTAAATTCCATGATAAAGTTTTCATTAAATCAAACCAATGTGTTTCAGCTGCAGATACTGTAACAAATAAAGTTGGAAGTCCAAACTGTTTTTTGCCGCAAAACAACGTTTTTTCTCTTTTTCCCAATGAGGGGGAGGTGTGCCTTGGGGGGGACTCATGTCAAAGGTGTGCCTTGTGGGGGGTGGACTCATGTCAAAGTTGGGCCTGGGGGGCTCATGTCAAAGTTGTGCCTTGGGGGGACTTCATTCAATAAATCCCCATTCAATAAACCGACTGAAATAGGCCCTTAGCACAATTAAGATTGTATTATAAAAATTCGACAACGCTGTACCGACTGAAATAGGGGTACCTTGGGGGGGACTCATGTCAAATTTGTGCCTTGGGGGGACTCCATTCAATAAATCCCCATTCAATAAACCGACTGAAATAGGCCCTTAGCACTAATTAAGAGTGTATTATAAAAATTCGACAACGCTGTACCGACTGAAATAGGGGTACCTTGGTGGGACTCATGTCAAAGTTGGGCCTGCGGGGACTTATGTCAAAGTTGGGCCTTGGGGGGACTTCATTCAATAAATCCCCATTCAATAAACCGACTGAAATAGGCCCTTTGCACTATTAAGAGTGTATTATAAAAATACGACAACGCTGTACCGACTGAAATAGGGGTACCTTGGGGAGGACTCATGTCAAAGTTGGGCCTGGGGGGGGACTCATGTCAAAGTTGTGCCTTGGGGGACTTCATTCAATAAATCCTTATTCAATAAACCGACTGAAATAGGCCCATAGCACTAATTAAGAGTGACGTATAAAAATTCGACAACGCTGTACCGACTGAAATAGGGGTACCTTGGGGGGGACTCATGTCAAAGTTGTGCCTTGGGGGGACTTCATTCAATATATCCCCATTCAATAAACCGACTGAAATAGGCCCTTAGCACTATTAAGAGTGTATTATAAAAATTCGACAACGCTGTACCGACTGAAATAGGGGTACCTTGGGGGGAACTCATGTCAAAGTTGGGCCTGGGGGGAACTCATGTCAAAGTTGTGCCTTGCGGGGACTTCATTCAATAAATCCCCATTCAATAAACCGACTGAAATAGTCCCATAGCACTAATTAAGAGTGACGTATAAAAATTCGACAACGCTGTACCGACTGAAATAGGGGTACCTTGGGGGGGACTCATGTCAAAGTTGTGCCTTGGGGGGACTTCATTCAATATATCCCCATTCAATAAACCGACTGAAATAGGCCCTTAGCACTATTAAGAGTGTATTATAAAAATTCGACAACGCTGTACCGACTGAAATAGGGGTACCTTGGGGGGAACTCATGTCAAAGTTAGGCCTGGGGGGAACTCATGTCAAAGTTGTGCCTTGCGGGGACTTCATTCAATAAATCCCCATTCAATAAACCGACTGAAATAGTCCCATAGCACTAATTAAGAGTGACGTATAAAAATTCGACAACGCTGTACCGACTGAAATAGGGGTACCTTGGGGGGGACTCATGTCAAAGTTAGGCCTGGGGGGGACTCATGTCAAAGTTGTGCCTTGGGGCGGACTTCATTCAATAAATCCCCATTCAATAAACCGACTGAAATAGGCCCTTAGCACTGATTAAGAGTGACGTATAAAAATTCGACAACACTTTACCGACTGAAATAGGGGTACCTTGGGGGGGACTCATGTCAAAGTTGGGCCTGGGGGGACTCATGTTAAAGTTGTGCCTTGGGGGGACTTCATTCAATAAATCCCCATTCAATAAACTGACTGAAATTGGGCCCTTAGCACTAATTAAGAGTGACGTATAAAAATTCGACAACGCTGTACCGACTGAAATAGGGGTACCTTCGGGGGGACTCATGTCAAAGTTGGGCCTGGGGGGGGACTCATGTCAAAGTTGTGCCTTACGGGGACTTCATTCTATAAATCCCCATTCAATAAACCGACTGAAATAGGCGCTTAGCACTAATTAAGAGTGTATTATAAAACTTTGACAACTGTACCGACTGAAATAGGCCTCTAGCACAATTAAGAGTGTATTATAAAAATTCGACAACGCTGTACCGACTGAAATAGGGGTACCTTGGGGGGGACTCATGTCAAATTTGTGCCTTGGGGGGACTCCATTCAATAAATCCCCATTCAATAAACCGACTGAAATAGGCCCTTAGCACTAATTAAGAGTGTATTATAAAAATTCGACAACGCTGTACCGACTGAAATAGGGGTACCTTGGTGGGACTCATGTCAAAGTTGGGCCTGCGGGGACTTATGTCAAAGTTGGGCCTTGGGGGGACTTCATTCAATAAATCCCCATTCAATAAACCGACTGAAATAGGCCCTTTGCACTATTAAGTGTGTATTATAAAAATACGACAACGCTGTACCGACTGAAATAGGGGTACCTTGGGGAGGACTCATGTCAAAGTTGGGCCTGGGTGGGGACTCATGTCAAAGTTGTGCCTTGGGGGACTTCATTCAATAAATCCTTATTCAATAAACCGACTGAAATAGGCCTCTAGCACTAATTAAGAGTGTATTATGAAAATTCGACAACTGTACCGACTGAAATAGGCCTCTAGCACTAATAAATATAACATAATTTTATTCCCAATATACCTTTTGTCTTTCTTTCTTTCTTTTCTTTTCTTTTTTTTTTCATAAATTGCTTAAATTCGAAAATTGTATGTCCATGAATCCTAAACATAGTTATCAACATTTAGTCAATTTTTCAGTAAAAAAAAAAAAATAAATAAAAAAATAAAAAAATAAAATTAGAAATTCTAATTTCTAAACTTTCATTAAAAGATTTATTTTAATTTATAATTGTTGCCAAGATAATT
This sequence comes from Salticus scenicus, assembly GCA_963930645.1. Classification (NCBI taxonomy): domain Eukaryota; kingdom Metazoa; phylum Arthropoda; class Arachnida; order Araneae; family Salticidae; genus Salticus; species Salticus scenicus. The sequence goes on from OZ005648.1 coordinate 377,232,166, forward strand.
AAACTTTAAATTTTACATCTACTTTTTAAGATAGCACGCGATCGTGTTTTATATAGAAATCAAATCATTAAATTCATATTTTTATTTATTTTTATTTCATATTATTGCACGCGCACTATTTATTTCCCAATTCAAAATTATTTAAAAAAAAACTGTTTCGATATCTCTTGTAACGATACTGATTATTACTAATTTTCTTTTCTTTTTCTTTCAAAAAAAAAAAAAAAAAAAAGAAAAGATTTTGATGAAATTCTGGCAAAAGCAGAATTTAGTTTAGGACGGAGGACTATTAGTTTTTTTTTTTTTCCCAAATATAACATCGCTTTCAAATTATTCAATTATATTTTCGATAAATTTTAGATTTCGATAACTGTCTAACTATCCGAAAATGATTTCGACAAATGTCCAACTATCGAAAACGACAACGCAAAGACTAATAGGCCCTCAGTCTTAATAATATACAAGTAATATTTAAGTACGTGAATTCAGTTTAATGATATATATATATTTAAAAAAAAATGACGATATTTGTTTCATTAGATCATTTTATAGAAAAAAATATTTTTAAAAGTCGCATTTTCACAATCCTTGCAAGGATCCTTTAAAAATTCCGCAATACTTTAAAGTTATTAACAAAATATGAAGTTTTTCAATAAATTGATTGAAAAAACGCAATAATAAAAAAAATAATAAAAAAAGGTATACTAAGTGTTTTTAACAAAAAAAAAAAAAGCCAAAATCTATATTAATAAAATCAGAGTTTTGTCTGTAAATTTGTCGGAATCAAAAAATTTTGCGATATCTTCACGTTTTACACCCCATGAAAGCCGAAAATGACTTCAGAAAATTATGCCTGTGTGTGTGTGTGTGTGTGTGTGTCATCGTGTCCGAATGCCGCTTTTTTTGTCCGGGCATCACTGAAGAACAGCTGGACGGAACTCAACGGCGCTTGGCAGGAATTTAGGTCTTCACCCAACTTAAAATTATATCTATCAACTTTTCAGAAATTCCTCCCCGTTCCCCCCCTAGGAGGTAAAAGACTAAAACACGTTTGTCCGGGCATCACTCGAGAACGGCTGGACGGAATTCAACGACGCTTGGCAGAAACTTAGGTCTTCACCCAACTTGAAATTATATCTATAGAAATTCTCAAAATTAAGAATAGTGTTTAAATTGTGGGTAAAAAACGATTGCGCATGCGCCATAAATATTTTTTCACTAAAATGCTTTAAATGGAAAAATAAAATATAAAAATAAATTTTTAAGTCAAAGACTTTTGTATTCGCGTGATTAGCACTACAAATTATGAAAAGATTGAAATGAAATGTTGCCATCTAAGTTTCATACTTTAGTTAATTTTAAAAAATCTAATTGTCGTATCGAAAAACTGTCTACACCCCAGGATTCAGAAAAATCACCTCTTTCATTTGGTACTGAATTTGTAATGATAGGTCTGATATTTCTAATTTATTTTTCACTTTTTCCGTTTTTCCGTTGCCACTTAAATTTCATACTTTAGTTATTTTTTAAAAATCTAATTGTCGCATCAAAAAATTGCTTACACCCCTGTATTCAGCAAAATCGCCCCTTTCATTCGGTATAAAATTTATAAATATAGGTCTGATATTTCTAATTGATTTTACCCTTTTTCCGTTTTCAACCCAGATTCGATATGGAGCAGCTTTAGTATTGGATCCCTTTGGCAAAATTTGAAATTCGACACCGAAGTAGCTCGGACGTTTCTCGCCAAGATCTTTATATGCACAATTGAGATAGCCAATTCAGTTCATCGCAAAAATGGCTTAAAATATTTAAAGTCACCAAAGGGTTCCGATACTTAAGCTGTGCTTTTTGTATTTATTTATTTATAAAACTGTCTATTAAAGACTTCTGTGGTCACGAAATTTGGTGCGTAAATTGTTTGTATGCATCCGGCACTTATTGTAACTGCATTTCACGAAATTCGAAATCCCCCCCCCCTCTTTCTCGGAGTCGAAGGGCAATAAACATGTGTAAAAACATGTTTTTCCGTTTGAATTCGCTTTGAATTATCTTAGAATGGCGAATTTTGGTGTGTGGATATTGATTAAGTATACGCATTATGTACATTAGTGGGATTTTGCAAAACTTCGAACTCACCCGCTGAGGGTGGGGAAGTAAGAAGTGGGTAAGTTGTGCCGAAGACAGTGGGGACCCATACTCCTCACATTGGGAGCGAGAAAACCTCTACCAATCACAGCGAGAACTTAGGTTATTAATAAAGATATGACATTTTGACAGCTTATTTAAGTTTAATGTCCAGCGAAGCGGGCAAAGCCTGCTAGTTAATAAATAATAAAAAAATAAAATAAAAGTGATCTCGCCAACATGGCGGCAAAAATTTAAAAGTCGCCTTAGGGGTCCTTTATTAAAGCTGTCTTGCTTGGGGACATATGAAGACCGAGTCACCAAACATGAATTTTATATTGAAACTTTTCTTTGAATGGTTTGGTTTAATTATCATTAAAGCATTTCATCCCACAAAAACTAACAATAATTCGGCTTCCGGTGAAGTAAAATTTTAATTGGATGGTGAAATAGGTGTAAGACTTTTAAGTTTCAAATTTTAAAGTTAAATAAAAAAAAAGAAATAAACTGCAAAAATTTCGCATGGGTTTGCTAGTCTATATATTAATAGGCAAGCATAAAATTTGTAGTCCCTTTTTAACATATTAATTATGGGAGTAGAGGGTTGAAAATGGTATCATTCGAAAGGTATGGTTAGCCGGAAGGTGCGAATACAAATATTATTTTCTTACGATGTCAAGAAGGTATTTAAAAATACATTTATTTTTTATGCATTTTCCCCCATTTTTCCCTTTTATACACGTATTCCTTTACATTAAAAAATACCTAAAAGTAGAAAGTTGTTAAATCTGGCAATTTCATAAAGCTCAAATAAAACCATAGACACAGTAATTTGTATAATGTAGCATCACTATACGCATGCGAAGTGATGACGTCACTGTCTGTCCATGGAGCCATGAAAATGATTTTCTATGTTAATCGTCCATTGAATTTTTTGTAAAAAATTATTAAAAAATGACGGAAATTATCTGCCGATTTTAATTCTGATATTTGGGTATAGTTATATCAAGCAGAAACGGTCGTTTTGCCAAGCCAAGCTCAGAGAAAAGCAAAACAAACAAACTACCACTAACACAAAGCAGAACGCGCCAATAATAAAATCGGCAGAAATAACCCAAGATCGTTAAATGCTTATTATACAGAAACCAACTTTCCCATGTTAAATCGGCAAATTTTTTTCGGTAAAGTTTTAAATATTGGACGAATCAAATATCGCAGTAAAATGAAACAAAAAGTAAAATATTCGTATCAACGAGATCTTTAATTTGAGATAAAAACGAACTTTCTAAGTTAATAAGTAAAAAAATGGGAGCATTTTCAATTTAGCGTAAAATTAGATGTTTTGACAACTTTTTGAAAAAAATTCTTCTTCAAGAAATTTTTTTTAAAACAAGCTAGAGAATTCATAAATGTGCAGAATTCTTTGTAAACTGGTTTTTCAGATAGACAATTACTTAATCTAGGAACTTTTATAAAATTTAGCTTTTAAAAATCAAAATTTCCTATCTTAATTGCTGAAAAACTGTTAAATATCGCCAAAGAGACATAAATCGCCAAATATGAAATTGCTTCATCTCAGTTTACCCGAAAAATATTAATTTCAAATTGAGCTGCTTTTTCTTTTTATAAGTTATTTTTTTAACCAAAGAATCTTTGCTTTTATTATTTTGTACAATTTTAAATTTTATATCCCTGAAATCAGAAATGAATACATTTTTGAATAACACTTGTTTCAAATCTATAGCTTGAATTGCTGATTTTTTAATATTTTTCATACCTTAGAATAAGAAAGTCAGTACACGATATAGTATCCAATTTTAATATCCTTCAATTCAATCTGGCAATGATAATTATGATGCATAAATATTTCTACTTCCTTCTATATAGTATACTAGCAGGCTTTGCCCGCTTCGCTTGTCATTTTATTGAAATGAATTTCGACTTTCGGTTTTTAATGGATTTACACGTTGTAAGGGCTCCTGAAAACAATTTGACTATTTTTAGAAAATTTCTATTTGCGTGTGTGTGTGTTCTATGTGTGTGGCGAAAGTTTTGTTCCAACTAGATATCAGGAGCTACTGCTCAGAATTACATATAAATGTATATGCAATTGAACCTTGATGTATAATAGCGTTTATCATTATTTGGTGTCAATTGCTCAACATGGTGCTGCTATACAGTGACTGCTGCAATTTCAGAGAAGGCTATATCTGAGTAACTAATACATGGAATTGCATAAATTTACAAATAAATTTACATTGTTACAAATTATAGTGCTTATCAACTTTTTTACCAATATCTCAACATGTGGCGCTGCTATACAGCGATTTTCGCAATTTAAGGAAAGGTTCTGTTCCATATAATGAGACAAAACTTAATATGTGAAAAGGTCATTATGAGACATTATGCTGATTCAAGCTCGATGTCTATCGGTCGATAAGTGGAGCTCATATACTACAATTTTTTTTTTAGAACTGAAAGGATGCCATCTGCATGGTGATAAATTACTTCCGTTGGACATTTTGTGCAACAATACCTCTCTGAGTTGATAATATTCAGCATTCATAATGAAAAAAATAATAAATAATTTGTGCTGCGTTAATATGTATAGGAAAATGTAAAAGAAAGTTTTGGGATGGACACGACGTACTAGTCTGCATAGAAAACCCATGGATAATGTCTAGCAACCAGAATTATGGAAAGTTTAACGCAAAGAACAACATCGCACGAAAGCTGAGTTGAAATCCAGGACATATCTGATGTAAAGTATCAGGTTAATTCCAGTAAATATAAAAACTATTTAAAAAAAATAAATGATATCTACAAAAAAGACACTTTAAATGTACAAAAAAGCCAAGCTCAAAGAGAGAGAATTGATTAAAGTTGTGTCTAAAAAGGGTGTGATATCAAATTCCCAAGCTTACATTCAAATACTTATTTAATATTCCCTTTTAACTAAATTTTCACATGTGAATCAAGTGCCTTATGATAGGTTGATAGAAATCCTTCTTTCCTGTACTAAATACATCATAGCGTGTTTCTGAAAAATATTATTATTTTTATTTATGTATGATGGGCTTGGCGGCCATCTTTCAAGTAATGAATAAACATTCACACAATTTGAAAGAAGTTTCTTAAAATACATCTCATATAAAATTAATTTTGCTATTCCATTCAGCAGAAACGGAAATATTTCGATAACATGATTTCTTATAATTATTTAGTATTAAGTGCACTTCCATTCTATAAATGCCGGGAATGAAGAATATAAAAATTTAAATTAACGTAAAAACATGAAGGAGAGGGGGGGGGGGAAGCATAGAAGCTTCCACCCCCCGTTATATTTACCCAATTTGAGTGTAGCTTCTTGGAATAAATATCTCGTAAAAATAATATGGTTATTCCATTCAACAGGGGTTGAAATATTCAGATTAAAAAAGAAAAAAAAAATGCATTAAAAACATCGCAAAAGCCCCGTTAAGCACACAAGTTGAATCAATTTAAGTTTTAACAGTGTTAAGTTTGGCGCACTCCCATCCTCCCATCCTATAATTATTTCTCATTGCGCAGCACTAGTGCGATATAAAACTCAAGTAACCAACCAATCAACCAACTCATCCTATAATTGATGAAATTTATAGAACCCAAACTAACGTAAAACTTTGAAAGATGGCCGCCAAGCCCATCATACATAAATAAAAATAATAATAATTTTCAGAAACACGCTATGATGTATTTAGTACAGGAAAGAAGGATTTCTATCAACCTATCATAAGGCACTTGATTCACATGTGAAAATTTAGTTAAAAGGGAATATTAAATAAGTATTTGAATGTAAGCTTGGGAATTTGATATCACACCCTTTTTAGACACAACTTTAATCAATTCTCTCTCTTTGAGCTTGGCTTTTTTGTACATTTAAAGTGTCTTTTTTGTAGATATAAGTTACTGTCTACATGTGTTTGATTAAGTTATTTTTTCTGTAAAATTGATAAAATTTTAATTGAAAATCACAAAACTCCAGAAAAAAAAAATGGCAAACTTCCAGTTTCGAATGTAAACATAAACATTTCATTTCAAAGGGTGATATTTAAACAATAAATATTCAAATAATATACTAAATAAAAGGGAAATGGATTTGTTACTAACTGCTGCATGTATAAGTAGACGATACGGAAAAAATTCCGATTTCCGTTTTTTGCTGAATTTACATGTTTTGAGCTTTCTTTACGTTTCAATTAACTGAAATTGGCTACTTATTTTTTTTAAAAAGTGTCTTTATTGCTAGCTTTTGTGGGTAGAAGAAGCAAGTAGAAGATACATAAAAACTTTTGATTTCCGATTTTCGATGAATTTACACGTTTTGAGATTTCCTTGCATTTTAATTAAGTGAAATTGACTACTTATCTTTATTTTTTAAAAAGTGGATTTATTATATTCTTTCCTCTGCATATATAAGTAGAAAATTTAAGATTCAGAAAAGTTTTAGATTTTCGGTTTTCGATAAAGTTCCGCGTTTTGAAATTTCCCGAACTCAATTCGACCATTTTTGAAAAATATCGTTTTTTTTTTTTTTTTTTTTTTTTGTTCAAACACTGTGCTTTATTAACCAATCGAATTAATTTAACAGAATTTGATAGTTGGTTGAGCCTTGGTTTGACATGGTACCTATTAGCTTCTGAGCTGTATCACACAACAAGGGGCGTTTTCCCGTTGCGATTTTCTCTCATTTCAGGAAAGGCTAACATCTACAGAGAGAAATAGTTATATTAAGTAAAACTCTGCTGATTCAGTTAGAGTGAATATCGGCAAACAATTGCCGCAGCAGCGTTGCATTGCATTCCGTTTAGGACAAGGCAATAACTTTGTTTTGCCTCGCTTTGCAAAAAAAAAAAAAAAAAAAAAAAAAATGGTCGAGTTTCGACCACTGGGCGATACTAGTCATAATAAATACACGCAAATTAACTTTCATCGCATTTTTTTTTCAATACATATAAATAACATACTGAAACTGTTCCATTTTCTAGCACAATCTTTTAAAATTTAATTTTACTTATTAAAAAAAAAACGTGTTTGCAAGTGCATTTATATCCGACATAAAAATAAATATAAAATTCAAGGTGGAACACTACAAATGGTGACAATGCAAAATTGCTGATTCCTTTTTTGTCCACTAGTCTATTTGAAGTATTGACTTTTTTTCAACAGCCCTATATATTATGTATAAAACTTTTTATGTACTTAATGTATTGAAATTTATTATATAAAATATCATACTACATAATGAAATGCAATTCTAGCATCCCCAACCATAGCCCTGGTACACATTGTCCTGCTGTAAGTTCTATCCGCTTAAATAAAACAACCACTATTTATTTGATGTTTGGGAAATGACATAACTATGTTTTGTAAAATTATAAATAGTGTGGGAACATTAACAAAAATAACAGTGTTTGTTAAACATTTGCATAGTTAAGATAGAGTAAAGAAAAAAAAGAATAGAATCGTATAATTACTTTCCACAAGTGTGCCAAGAAACTGAAAGAGATCTTCAACTTCTTCAACGAAGTTCATCTAGCGATTCATTAAAAGGTATATGACGAAACGTCTTCTAGCGACGACAGGCCACGAATTGGTCGTCTTCGTACAAACAGAACTGCAGCAGCTGTTAAAGCCGTAAAGAAAAGGATTCGTCAGAAATCATCTACGTAAGCAAAAAATCATGGCTTAAAACCCTACCAGGACAATGTCCTGCATCCTGGGACTTGGTGCTTACCATGCTTACTGGAAGTACTAACCAGCGACTTGCGGATGCTTTTAATGGATATTCGTAAGACGAGAGCAAAAGTTCAGTTACAGTGGCACGTGAATAATAAACATCGGCAAATTCTTTTTTCGGATGAAAAAAATCTTCATTGTAGAGGAAGAATTCAAGTAAAATGACAGGGTGTTAGCTCTCAGTTTCAAAGAAGATGCAGTAAAATTTCCAGTCACTACCTTGCTTGTAATGGTTTGGTTTGGGATTTCGACTAAAGGTGTAAGAGGCTACAGTTTGGAGAAAAAGGTGAAAAAACGTCAGTTAAAAACTACCAAAGCGACATTCTGGAACATGTCGTGAAGCCCTTAAGTGATACTGTGTTTGCTGGAAAGCACTGGATATTCCAACAGGATTCAGCACCGGATCATTGGATATTAGATAGCTCAGATTTGAATCCACTGGACTACCGTCTTTCAAAAATTTTAAAGGAAAAGACTTGCGCTAACCATCATCAAAATATTGAGGCTTTAAAAACAGATTTAGTGAAGAACAGCAGCTGAAGTTCTGATTAAAGTCGCGCGTGCAGCCACAAACGAGTGGCCAGAGTTCATTTTCCATAATTTCTAGATTGTAGACAGAACTTATGGAAGGACTATCTATAAGAATTTATTTGTGTGACAACAAACGAAATGATTTTACAGTACGTTCTATGAGAAACATTCTTCCGTGCCTATAACAAATGTATGTTAACTTCATTTTATTTAGTGCAGTGCAGCAAGACGTTAAACTGTATTCACGAAAAATTCATCCCCAATATACGAACCATTTGTCCAATTACAATGAAAATATCAAATAATATATCAATATAATCAGCAGTTAGAATGCCCATTTCTTATTTCCTGATTAAGTAATTGTTATTTCTAAGAAAAAATGTAAAATAAAGGTATATTGTAAAAAAAAATTAAAATCATGCCTCATTCTTAAATAATAATAATAACAATAATAATAATAATGACATTGAGAAGTTATACTATGATAAAAGAGAGAAAAAACAGTTGATTGCAAGAAATAATTGTATTTAGAACCAAATTTAAACAAAAACGAAAAATCATGTGGTACGCATTGATTGTTAACACTTTACAACTTTACCTACTTGTTCTATCGTATAAATTTCAATGTTATTTGCTTATATTATCACACTATGGATAGACAAAAGATCTGAAAATCATACAGATAGACTAATTGAACTCTAATAATTCTGAAACATTGTTGGAAAGTGTTAAAAAGGGCTTATCGAAAAAAAAAAATAATAATACAGCATTTAGATTTTAAGTGTAGCCCTTAATATGTTTGACTATTGTAGTGTAGTCCTGCAAATCTTAAGATTAACCATATCATATTATATGCAATACATTATTTTAGCATATTAACAATAAATGTCAATTGTTTTTTTGAATTTTTAACTAGAAAGTTATTTACATGTGATTTATACAAATATTTGTCGTAAAATGCAATGTATTTTCATTTCTTTGGGTATCCCTGCACATAAACCAATTGTACAGGATCTATTAATGCCATTTTAAATAGGGAACATTTCATAGGGAACGTGAATAACATATATCATTTTTTTAAAACCTCTGAAAATATTTACAGATACTGGGGCGGGCAGAGAGTGTCAGACAGTTAGATATACAAATCACACTTAAAACTTTTAAAAAATATTAAAATCACTTAATGTAAACGAAAATGCACTTCCAACAAAATTCCAACGAAACCAATGAATGTAAGTGAATATTTTTGTGTGGCCCTGTAAATCTAATAATAACCATACTACAGTCAATAGAAAACATTCTTTTGCGCATTTCAATAACATATTTCAATTTCATTAATATTTGTGCAAAGTAAAGTTATTGAAATTTGGTTTACAGAAATACCTTTCATAGAACGCTACGTTTTAAAATACTTTCTGGTGTCTCCGTACACAAACAAGCGGTAGTATTTACTACCTTTTCTGCAGAAAATAACTGATAGTAAATTTAAATAACATATTTCAATTTCATTACGATATCTGCAATGTAAAGGTATTAAAATGCGGTTTATAGCTCTCATGGAACACACTGCTTTGGAACATACAGCTCATGTTTTATAGCTCTCATGGAACACACAGCTTTCGAATACTCCCGGGTGTCCCTGTACACAAATCAGTATTCACTCCATTTTCAATAGGTAATATCCGATAGAAAACCTGAATAGCATACATCAGTTTCAAGAAATTCCATGAATATTTACGGAAGTTAGAATGTGGACAGACGGACGGACAAACACACAAACGAAAAGACTGACAGGGACACTGAACTCATTAACACTTTTCAACCTTGCTGGAAAGTGTTAATAAGAAGATTGAAAGGTCTCTCATAAATTATGAAGCGCTTTTTCATATTAATATGCAAATGAATAGCCATTGTCGATAACAGTACTAACGTGGAGATTTCAATGATTTGTTTTTTATTTCGTTGAATTTGAATCAAAACCAGAATGATTAAATTCTAAATAAATCCATCATAAACTTCATAACTTTAAATTTAATATCCATTTATTACGTTATTTACAATCTGATCTGTGTTCCCCTGTTCCAAGATACTTTAATCTCAGTAATATTTAATGTAATCTTAGAAATGGCCAGAGAATCAAGTGAAATTCCATCCAATAAATTAAAACTGGATACATTTTCCCAGTACAGTATTTGCAGATTCACCTCAGGGGACTTAATATCAACTCAATCAATAATTAATCAACTGAAAGGTTCCCGTTTCAGATAATTAATTTATAATAACCAGTTTTCGATAATTTCTTATATGCCATTTAATCAGTTTGGAAATTTTACCAATTCATTTACATTTTTAATGAAAAGAGTTGTTAATGGGCTTAGAAAATGTGTATATATTATGAGTTGATTAAAAAAATGGAAATCTAAATCACAAAATAATTTAATAATTTCACGCTAGAATGTATATTTTTATCCCTACGTATGAGTGTATTTCATATATTTTTTTTCATGATGAATATTTTTATTTGATTATTTATTTTTTGTTTTTTTTTTAAACAGAATTGATTTAAAAAATTTACTTTTTAATAATCTCTTTTATTAGAATTACGTAGTATTTCATAATGTTTAAAAGTTTTCACTATATTTACAGGATACATGATTTTAATTTCTTATTATATTATAATTTTTCTCTAACAGTTTTTGAAAATAACATTCACTCAATTATTCTTTCGCTCATTTTTATTTTTACCATAAATATATCTTATAATAGGAGAAGAATGTCTAATAATTTATAAAAGTCTTAGTTTCAGTTTTTTAATGATACATTACACTCTTTTTTTTTTTTTTTTGAAAATTGCGAAAAATTAGATCGCGGCGTACTGCTAAAGTGTATTTTGAAACACTAGGAATATGTCTGAACCGGCACCTGAAATGTGAAGGAATTTATGAGTGATACATTTGTATAATTCGATTTCTTATTTTTAAATAGTTTTCTTTAATACATATTTGTCTTATACAAGTTTAGGTAATTAAACTAAATTATTTACTTTCACTTTTCATGAATTGAAACTACAAAAATATTCCACAATATAAGAAAGTGTTTCATGTTTGATCAATTATGAATAATTTTGCATAGTTAGCTGACCAATGTTTGGGTAACAAAACTTAATACTTTGGTTAAAATGAATTGCTATTATGCATCATGGAACAATCTTTGGTAAAATGTTGTCTCTCATCTAACTAATCTGCAAATTTTATCAAAGTATATTTATTATTTTTATTATAAGTTTTCCATCCAAGTTGTTTGACTTCAAAGTATACCCGAAGAACTTTTTCTAATCGGAATTTATTTAATAAACTTAACAATGATCATAGTAGTCGATTAAAATCAAAATTTGGGAGTTGCACTTTCAATTTTGTCATTGAATTTTAATAACATTTATAATGTCTTTTTTTTATTATTCTTTCTTTTCTTTCCGAATTAATCTGGCGAACATTCTTTACATAATTTCAAACTCCCCCCCCCCCTTTTTTTTTTCTTTTTAGAAATGACCAGTTCCTAAAAATACTAAACTCGAAAATCTGGGAATTGCAGATTTTCAAATATTTCAAGTTCTGATGTCTGAGATTGTTGATAATGTTTTATTAGCAATATTGTGTGTAGGAATAATTACCATCCCTCACATAATCATGGAACTGGTTAGCATAGTTTGAATCTGATTATTATATTTCATAAATTTTTACTATAGGGCATACTCTAATCATGTAAGCAAAATGAACTCAGCCGTCACTCACAAGGGAAGTATGAATAAGTGAAATTGCTATTGAAACCAAACCAAGCTTAAATTAAACACCATGGTCGAAAACATTGGGTACAGTACAAATTTGCTGCAACAACCCCCATGGGGACGAGATATGACCCCCTAATAATTTTAGTTATTTCTATAAAAACCAACAAAACACACAGCGTAGTGAGAACGGATGGTGCAGTGGAAGCGAGCTTGACCTCTGATGCGGAGGTCCTGGGATCGTGTCCCCGCAAGGGTGTTTTGTATTTTAATTTTTTATTTCAATTGAAATATTTATTTTTTACATTTTTAATAAGATTAAATCATTGCTTTAAGAGAAAATATTAATTATATTAAAACAAGTTTTTTTTTTTTTTTTTTTTTTCAGCGCTGACAATTTAATATTTTTTTTTACTTTTAACCAATTTATTTATTTATTAAATTAAAAAAAAAAATAACGAGAAATACTTTTATATTACATTTAGATACGATTTTGTTAATGATTAGATTCAGATAAAATGTTGTTAATGATTACGATTTATGTAAATTTTTAATTGCTATTTTTTAACGACGACATTAATAGCAAGAGTTAATCTTCTGCTCTCAACTTTACTATTTATTCAAGCAATTTTTTGCATGAAAAATCCCGAATGAACGACTGCTGTTGCTTAACTATTCAACGTCGCGTTTAACTTTTATTTCAAATATTTCATTAAACAACTCTCAAATTTGGTGGTGTCGAAAGAACTGATAAAAATATTGAACACAATGATAACTTTCTCAAAATGATTTTACTATTTTATAATTTGTTTACATCTCAAAAAATTCAAAATCTTGGTTAATATGAATTTTACAAATCTAGTAATCTCGACGAAAAGCCAAATATTTAACAAAATGTTCGTGGTGAATAATAATTGATGGTGAACAAAATTGTAATTCAAATAATTGTGATCAATCTTTTTATATTTCTTGTTCTAATTGTGAAAAATACTTATGGTTTCAAGATTTTTCTACTTTTAAACATAACTGTTATAAATTAGAAACTATATTCGTAGCTTTATACATGATTTTCTCATTTATAAATAAAAAAATTGAAATATATATTTCTTGAATTCATGGTCAAAACTTTATTAATTGGAATACCCAAAAAAAAAAATCTTAATGTAATAAATATTTTCTCTTAAATTAATAATTTGATTTAATTAAAAACGTAAAGAAAAAATAAATGAAAAAATAAACAAATGCCTTTGCGGGGATTCGATCTCAGGACTACTGTATCAGAAGTCAAGTACGCTACCACTACACCATCCGTTCTTACTACGATGCGTGTTTCGTTGGTTTTTATTGAAATAACTAAAACTATTCGAGGGTCATGTCTCGCCCCCATGGGGGTTGTTGCAGCAAATTTGTACTGTACCCTATGTTTTCGACCATGCTCTTTAATTTAAGTTTGGTTTGGTTTCAATAGCAATTTTACTGATTCATACTTCCCTTATCAGCATGGTACAGACTGATATGCTCTATCCAATAGACTATCTTACTTACGATTCGATATCTTTGTCATACTTTAATCAGCTAATAAGTTCACCAGAGTCAGTTTCATATTTTAGTTTTCGGGCAATTACAGGCAGTATCTTGCCAATAATTGCCATTGTTTTTATTCACTAGCATAGGCATATTAGGTGTCATTTTATATGTTTTCAAAGTGTGAGAAATGCAATTAAATACTAAAATATTTTAAGCTGCCATTTTGTATGTTTAAAGTGTATTTGGTTAATAAAAATGTGAAAATAACCTAAAAAAAAAATCTCTTTGAATAGACCTTTATTTTAGATGGGCAAAAACTTTAAGTTCTGGAGTATATATATTACTACTATTAATCCTATCTTGCAAAATTTGATATAAGCGGATAGAGAAAACAATTGGACTCTACATGTTTCTGCTGTCAGGGCAGCTCTACCATTGTTTTTTGCTTTAGGAAAAGTTAATTATAGCCGGTGGGGAGGTGATTATTACCAAGACTGTCAACATCTTACCAAGACTGTCAACATCTTACCAAGACTGTCAACATTTAAAAGTAACTCTTCCAGGAATATATAACCAGTTTATGAATTTAGATTTTGCCGTGAGAAATACAGGAAGAAAATTCAGTTCAGTAACAACTGACTAGGCTTTGGAGCAAAACTATAACAAACCAGCTAAAATAGCCGGAGGAATAATTGGTTTCACTAGAAACAAGTAGTATAAAAGAAAATTTTTTAAAGTCGATTCCTACTTTCAAATACTATGGACAAAGTTTTTTTTATAATAATTTTGAATTAGGAAATAAAAAACGCACGTTCACAACGAAATAAAAATAATTATAAGATTAAGATTAATATATATATATATATATATATATATGTTTTAAATTCTCTGATGAATCATAAAGCTCTTACCAATGTGCATAAAATTTTTAAAGTGATAGAGACGTCAATTTTTGTGAGATGCATAATTTAAATTTTTATAATTTTTTAATGTTCACGTTTAATTAAATGTATTTATTTTTATGTCGAAAGAAAATTAACTTGTATTTTTTTTTTTTTTTTTGGGCAACAATTAAATTATAGCTAATATTTTAAAGGCTGATAGCTATACGCGTTATAGCTGTTAGCTATAACGAGATTAGGATGTTATTATTTTCATATTTTAATTAATTATAAGAAAACTAATAAAGAATTCGAAAATCGGACTTCGAAGTATTGTGTTATCACCATGTTCTGAGCAATCCTGAAAGTTTCAAATTTCTAGCTAGTCGGGAAATTAGTTAAAAATATATTGCAAGATTTGTACAAGAAATATATAGGGAGAGTGTGAACTAATAGTAAGAATTGAAAAAGGAAGTTGTCGCAAAACATGACCTGATTAAACATGAAAAGTTAGGATTTTCAAATTTTCTGCGAAAGTGCTGCAGTTACACAAATGATAATGAATATTCATTATCATTACATACATGACTTACATCATGGATTTTCAAATTCTATAACGGAACAAGACTTCGCGAGTGTCTGTGAAATGACTGCATTTGTTAAAGAGCATGGTAATCCTTTTTAAATAGAAAACGCGAGCAACTTATGTAATATTGTAATGGAAAACATTTAGCAAACAAAGAAACTAATAGTGTTCTGAGTTGTATTGTTAATGGGGACACAAAATATCAAGATTTCTTGAATGAGAGATTTCAAGAAAAGAGTAAATAAATATTTGACCCAATTAAGCAGACTAAAGCAAAAGTTTGTATTCCGACGGAAACAAGTAAATTAATTTCTAAAGATAATAAGAACTAATAAGAACTTTGCGTCAAAATGTCGATCTTATTATTAACCAAACACTCCTTAAGCACACAGGATTACATTTTAAAGTGTTTTAGAATACTTAATCGCATTCCCTACACATGAAAACATATAAAATGATACCTAATTTGCCTATGCTACGAAATAAAGAAAAAAATCTAATTTTTGGTTGTTTAAAAACAAGATGGCGGCTTTACCAGAAATTATACCAGTGGTGTACCACGTGACCAATTTTTTTTAAAGATATAAATATATATATATAACAATATCCAAAAACCATTTTGAGCGTACATCAAAAGTTCAACAGGATAATATACAGCTGGTAGACTATTGTAAGTTATTAAACAAACGATAATGTGTGTCATGGTAGCTTGATTGGATGGATATTCAGATGCAAATTTATTGATATTCCGTTTGAATCTAAACCTTGTAGTGAAAAGAAAATTTCACTCTAAAATTATAAATACATTATTAATGTTCTAGAAGATTCTTTAATTTATATTTTACAGAATCATACGCCACTTTCTTTTTAAATTATTAATTATGGCATATAATAACTGTTTATTCAGAAAATTGTGAACAAAGTTTGTGAAATGATGTTTTATTTAAGACCCTTGAAGTGTTTGGGGGAAAAAAAAATATTAGATTTTTTTTTTTTTTTTGCATCAGGCAACACTACATGTCAAACACATCTTTGTCTAATTTCCAGACACTTGCATTTACAGTGTAAGTCCAACTTTCGTAAAGATCTATCCATTTGTGCGACGATGACCTTTAACATATTTACCAAGTTTGAGCTCAATAAAATTCAGTAATGTCACTCACTCTGTTATGATTATTTACAAATGTACATGCTCGCATACACAAACATAAATACCGTTTTAAAAATAGCAAAAAAGAACTGAAGTTGCATTGAAAATGTATAGATTAACGAAAATCTCTATTTTGTTCATGTAACTGCAGTATATATATATATATATATATATATATATATATATATTTACATAGCGTTGAAATTAAAGGAAATAAAAAAAAATTACCTTTTTCTTAATTTAGTTTAAAATAATCTTATGCAACAGTTTCAATACTCTCTCTCACCTTACATTTAAATAAAAAGACTCTACAATTATCCGAAAGAAAAAAAAATATTTCTTAAATTTTCTTAAAGATTCACTTAGACATTTATTCTCAAACGTGATTCGATTTATCATGAATTTCACATCGGAATCTCTTTTACGAAGAAATCACTTTTGCGATTCCGATAAAACATCAGTTCTTCTTTCGTTTCAAACTTGGAGAATTTCAATTAAATGCTGTCTTCTTTCAACAATCTATTTTACTTAAGTTTTGGACATTTGGAATAAGTGAAACATTTAATGTTTTGCTCTTTTTCATCAGCAATAACGTTAACATACTATAATAATATTTATTACTTAAAAGTACGTTACAATAAAGGTAATAAAAGACATATTTTGAATCGATCACATTTTTCATCGATTTACCTATATGTTTCCGAGGTAGTATTTTTTTAGAAGATTTGAGATTTTGAAATACTTTAAATCAGAAAATCAGGTTTTTAGCATTTGCTGATTGCTTTGCGTATCTGTTTGTATGTCCGTTTGTCTGATATCATTAAGTATCCAAAACATACATTATGAACAAATCCAAATTCAGTATTCTAAATCTCTTACATAATTAAGTATTACGTCAAAATTTTACTGATATCGGATAAATTGTCTGAGTTCAGGGAGGTACAAAATATTTAAAATAAATTACTGGTTATGAATCGATATTTTGTCGTTGTACATTTTAATATCTTAAACTGTAGTAAAGATAATCAATTCAGCATACACTTTTCCATGCGCACAAAAGCATGTTTCCTATAGATTGCGCATGGAAAAAAGACTTATCATTCATTTACTGGGCCCCACAACATATTTCGAATACATTAGGGGATATGGTTGGAAATTATTGGAAATGAATTTTAAGCTGAGTTACGTATTTACAAACACGGTCACCGAAGCAAGCCAAATTCTTCTCTCTTGAACATAACGGATGGATGTATTCTATTGAATCATAAAATGTTTATGAAATTAATTAATACGAAAGCTTTTAACTGTGAATAGTTTGCTATCAAAACCATAGATGGCAACTTGCAAAAACTTTTATTACCATTTTTCTTGTGTAAAAAGTTTCATCTCATTTAGTCCTTTAAATTTTCTACAAAATTTAAGAAAAATTCCCTGTAAAAATTTCCGGTGACAAAAAAAAAAAAAAAAAAAAAAAAGTGGAAACAGCGTACTTTTTTTTGTAATGTCAGATAATACATTAATGTCAGATTTTCCTGTGCAAAATTTAATTATAACACAACTTCACAAAATATTATTCGTTTTCAAGATAAAACATAAAAATGTTTTTAATTTTCGTTGATTCACTAGCTGAAGTAACTGATATTTAACAGGCTCATATTAATAGAAGTGATAATAGGGATGAAATGACAAAAAGATTAATAAAAGATTTAAAATTGTTCAACAGAATCACTCTTATCTACCACTATTTCCCTACCTTTTAAGAAAGCAGAGCAAGTTTCTGTTAGTGTAGTGAATATGAAATTAAATGAAGAATTTAGATATTATATAAAATATTTCTATTTTAATCAATTCACAAATTCCACAACCAGTCCCCTATTTTTTCCACCATAACTTCTAGAAAGAGAAGAAACTTTTTTGTAGGTTAGTGACTTCGTGTATTTGGTAAAGAACATGTATGCCGTTTTCTGAAACTTTTCTGACCTTCAAAGAATATTGTGTATAATAAACATTTAAACTTTTACACACACACACATATTTTCATATGACATTTCAAAATTGGCAATTTATTGAAATCTACCATTTTTCCACCCACTTCTCAATATTACTCCAATATTACCAACAGATAAATTAACTTGAGAGTGCGCTATCAATCAATTTGAATGATGAATGTTTATAAGGATTATTAATTTTTAAAGGTAGAGGGTTCTAAATCATACAACACTACCTTCTTTTCATAATTTTTAACCTGCCATTTGAGTAAAATATTTAATAAAGCAGTAAACAAGAGATTGAATGAAGATTTTTCATAACAAACATTAATAGCTTTTATCTTACACAATTCTCAAATTATACAAATCATTTCATTACCTTTATGGGAACAGAGCAAATTTTTAATAACGTAGTGAATAAGAATTATAATAAATATTTTTATCTATCTTCCTCTATACATGTAAGAAAAGAAAATGCATATGTTTATGTCCGTCACTTTGTAGGCAAACGGCTGATCAAGGAGCTACAGAATTTTCCATGGAGGTCCATTTTGATCTCTCCTTGAGACCCGATTTTCGAATTTTAGATAAGTTATTTACAATTAATTAAAATACATAAATTTTTGAAATAATGTTTTTGGAGGTAGCAACATATATGTAAACCGTTTTACCGGGGCTCATTAGATGTGTTGGTTAGTTGTTATGCTGTTAAAGTGAAGGTCGTAAGTTCACTCCTCAAGGGCCGTTGAATTAATTTTTACAGGTAATTCATAACAAAGACGTCAATTCATAAATTAAATTATTTCAGTGTATATACAGTAACTTACGAATTTTTAATTATTATTATTATTACAGGGTGACAATAACTGGAAATAACTTGGACGAAATTTCAAACCAAATATCTGTAACTACCACTTTCGCAAACTCATTTTGGAAGATGTTCGGAAGATGGTCGCAAAAGTTCTTTGGAAACAAAAGATGGACCTTCCAACAGAATTCCGCACCTGCACACAGAGCTAAAGGCACTCAAGATTGGTGCAAGACAAATTTTCCTGACTTCATTGGAGCTCAAGAATGACCACCGTATTCCCCATATTTGAACGCAATGGATTATTATGTTTATTCCATCTTAGAGACAAGGGTGTGCGCTAAATCTCATAAAACTTTGGCATCCCTAAAGGAATTCTTATTCAAGGAATGTGATAAAATATCAGTAAGTGAGTTGCGGCCCATAGCCGAAAATTTTGTGACACGTTTAAAGCCCTGTATTAAGGCTAAAGGTAGCCACTTTGAAAATTTGTAAATATAATAGACAAAATAACGTATTCCTATTTATTGAAGTTTGGTCGTAATATTTTCATTAGCATTAAAGTTATAATGTATCACGTGTGTCCAAGCTATTTCTTGTCACCCTGTATTTTAAATTAATTAAAATTTTTGCAACTGTAAAAATTTTGCTGCTGCCATCTGTTGAATAAAGATGACAAATTGCCCGAGGAGTGTCTGTCCAAAAAATAAAGTTCTTGCGTAATAGCAGCATCACTTATTGCCTAATTAACGCCTAAGTCTAGTAAAGGTACAAATGCAAGCAGTGAGGACTCGGAACGCCGTAGGCAGCTGCATCTAAATTAAGTTTTTAAGCGACTTCAATGAAACTTTTTTTAGTGTTTATTTATAAAGTAATTAAAAATATAGTGATTAATGTGTTTGAAAAATCCTTTAACTATACTGACTAGCGAAGTAGGCAGTGCCTGTCAGTAACAAATATAAAGTTTTCAAATTATGCGGTTTCCAAATTGAGACAGATATCAAATTTTACACCATATTACTATATTCTTGTTTTACTGTTTTTACGACAATTTCTCCTCTTTTCGCGGAATTGTGTTATCTGAAGATAATAGTCATCAAACCGAAAGTATTGCAGCGGGATTCTTTTCAATTCAGAATCAACATTCCACGCCTATCACTTGCTTGCAATATTAGACTTATTCTTAAAACATTTCTCACCGGTACGATCTCGCATATCTACTAAAGCTCCCCTTCTTAAAATAGATTTTGAATACATGGCTGTAAATTCTTCTAAATTTAAATACTGTCGTCCTAACCACTTTCTTAGATTACCTTTGGTGTCATCTCCTCTTCAAGGGAGAAGCATCACGTTCTCATGAGTATAAAGTACTCTTCTAAGCAAATCTTTGCAGTAAAACATTTTTTGCAGTAAATTATAAGGCTTTATTCGTGAGGCTTTTAATTATTTATATAAAAAGTTTACTTACTGTTATACACATATCTAATGCTCTCCGATTTTTAAATATTTTGTGCTTTTGCTGCCCTTTTGTCGAGTCGAGTTTTCACACAGCGGTATTTGTCATTTTTGTAATTTATAAACAACGGGGGAGGCTTAAAATAGCTCGGTGAATAGCCTCTTTTCCTGTTTTAACCACTGAATAATGGTGAATAGCCTCTTTCCCTGTTTTATACCATTTAAATCAACTTGGGATAACGGCTTCTTACTTGCGTAGTTAAGAGGAAAATGAAAGAAGAAATTTCATATAAAGTTTACGTTTTTTTTTTTTTTTTTTTCCCTTTAGAAGCAGTTTTCTAATTTTATACATTCACTTCATCTTCACTTTTAAAGGGATATAAATACTTAAATAGTTCAGTGATTTATTTCATGTACTAATTAATGCGCGTTACAATTTTCTTTTTAATCCGTTCGACCAGATATTCTTCCACTAAAGGATGTGGACTTGTACAGCGAAAGAGCAAAAATATAAATGTTCATATTCGAATATATACTAAGGAAAAAAAAAAATAAATAAATAAAAAGCCTCACTTGGATATTTTCCTTTCCTCTTTCTGCAACCGCCAATTTTACCGTTTAAAGAGCAAATTTTCGACCAGATTTTATAACGTCATTCACCACGTACGCTTTAGGATTGAGCCCAGTGTTAAAAATAAAATGCAATTGTTAGGAAAATTGTAATTTTAAAAAGTATTTCAAAAATGGCAAGGGTAAGGCAATTATCGATGAGAAAAAAGTATTAATTTTTGAGTGAAGGTCAAAAAATATTTTAATACGTGAAATGGCAACATAAGTAAATATTGATGAAATATTGGTGAGATGGTTTTTAGCAAGATAAATTTTTTTTTGGCTATTTAAACTGGAAATTTGGCTTTAGGCGGCTACGTTGCTTATCCAAGCGAGATGACCACAAGTTAAAAAGCAAATGTTTAAAAAGTCGATTTGTTTCATGTTCAGAACTTAAAAAATATTTTAAAAAAGGTATGTAGCAAAATACTTCCTTCAAATACAACGCGGGAACAATTAAACAAAGCAAGTTAAAATCCACAAGATCTGCAAAAAAAAAAAAGCCATTATTAATGAAAAGAATTAAAAAAAAAAAAAAGACTTCAGTTGACCAAAAATTAAAAAATGTATATATTAGTTAATTATTCGGTTGAACTGCCTTTCTCTAATTAGTCAAGTTTAATTTATTTCAACTGATTAAAAAGCTGGCAGAACAACGAAAATGTGACCCACTTAATAAAAATTGCACTCTTAAAACAGTGACATATTTTCTGTACATTACGGTACGGAGGTCCATAACTTTTCAGTGAGTCGGGCAAATTTTCATGTTCAAAGGATCATTTAACTCGAAAAAACGCGGCCATTATAAAAGTGGTGCCTGATCGCCTATTTTTAAGGTAACTCATACTTTTCCGGAAACACCATTTCAAGATGATAATGCACCTTCCTATACGGCGTCTGTGGTACGTTTGATTCAAATTGTTAAAATTACCTATCCATTCCCATGATCACATATAACTCTGTAAGTAATCATATCGATTTTCACTTTAAGTTAAATTCCCGAAAGAATATCGTAAAATTTCTTCCTTACCAGACGTGGAAACAGACCGAATCTCAAAATTTTTAAAATGTAAAAAGGCGAGATAAAGGGAGGGGATTAGAAATTTACAATTCTGCAAGAACTAGAAAAAATATTTATGATATTTGGCACAGTGAAATTTCTGAGATTTATATTAAAACACTGTATAATACTGTGTCATTGCGCATTAAAGCAATAATTCCGTATAAAGGAAAAATTAACCTAATGCAGAATACATAATTTATTAAGTAATTGTTTAGATTTAACAAGTAAATACATTTATTTCACATATTAAAACGTAACATGATATTTCATATAATAAATCATAATCGAATACAAAGTTTATGTTTATTACAGAGACTCCAACATCCTAATTAATATTCCGTAGTGTTGTTAGTCACGCCCTTTTTTACACACCAGTAAATTTTTAGAGTAATAGTCTCCAAATTCAGTTATGATTAAATAAGAAGAAAAATACTCTAAAATGATACTGGTGTGAAAAAAAAGGCGGGGCTAACAATACTACGGAATATTAATTAGTATGTTGGAGTCTCTGTTATTATACTACGTATAAAAAGAAAGTTTTATGTTGATTTCTATTAAGTACTTTGTAGAGTGTAATAACGCGGATTACTAAATCAAAAATGTACACAGGTATCATTTCTCTTTGGTATTATTTAAAAATGACAGTTTAATTTGTTTCAACCATTAGTTTAGAAGTTATTACAAATAAAAAAGGCATAAGTCAATTTTTCTGCAGTGCGTTTTTTTTTTTTTTTTTTCCTATTGTCTCGTAGTGTAGAAAATCGCATCTTCGGAATGTATAGCATGAAATTTTTGCAATCCTACTTGTTTCTATAAGTTTTCTTTTATTCACTTTGTTTACCATATTATAAAAACAAATAAAAAATAATAAATATTACATAAATCGTATGCAAGTTACAAAAAACTTTCAAATATTTTATTTTTCTAAAAAGTACTTTAATTCGATATTCACCACCATAAGCTCCAAACAAAAATAAATTGTTTCTATAATAATTTGACTAAAAGTATTATCATGTATTTTTTTTAGATACAATTAAACACGCGTTAAACATTAAATCATGCAGATAAGGATGACTAATTAGCGGAAATCATTATGGTTCTGATACATTTGTTTTAAATATTAGTCAATCGAGCAGGATGAAAAGATAATTATGGAAAAACTTTTTACATTGCTATTTATTTAACCACGCGAATAGATATATTAATGATACATGTAGTAAAGTCTTCAGTATAATGATCAGTAGTAGCTTAAAACATGCGTTTTACAGAATAGAAAAATATATCAATTATTTTTATATTGCATAATATATTAAAAAGTTCATATTATTTACATTTGTTATTTTTGAAAGTAATTTTTGATTCTAAATCACAAAAATATGAAAAAAAAAAACTGTTATTTATAAGCATGCATTAATGTCTTTGATACAAAAGGAAACGATCGTTTTATATGATTATATTTTTTTTCATTACAAGATTAAACGAGAAAAAGAAGGCCGACTATTTCAAATGTGATTTTTATTTGTTTTTTCAACAAATTTGAAAAATTTTAATGACTTTGGATTGTTTATACATTTTTAGATTGCCATGCACGAGAAAGTCAAAGAATCTTTCGGTGAGTTACCAAATTTCGGTAGACATTGGCAGAGGTTTTACACAGCCAGTTAAATGCGTATAAAATGAGCTGCGGTTGCATGTGTTCTGCTATTTTGTCACTCAATTCTACATTTCCAGGGCTCTGAAAAGCACGTCCAGTAATTAATTTTATGGAGACCTGACCACAAAAAATATACGATTAAGAATTATTAAAAATGAGTATTTTTGAATAGGATTTTCCTTCATTTAATATTCTTTTATATCCTTACATACACAGTGTCCCCGCAAAATTTTATTCCCAGTTTTTTAACTGTTGCACTGCATAAGCTGTAGTCTTAAACGTTGTGTCAAGGTATAGTAGAATGACTATGCGCTACTTAATGCTACAGCTTAAAATGATATCTTGTGAAAAATGGAGAAAAAATCGTTCCTATCTCGAAAACTCTGTGAAGTAGAAAAAAAAAAGTTTTAGAGCTACATCAGTTTACTACGAAAAAACACTTTGTATTCATGAATACTAAGAAAAAGAACGCTTGAAATGTGCATTAATTTGTTCACGATTACCTACACTGTAATGTGAAAAACTATTTAATATTCTTTAAACAACCAGAACAAAAAAAAAAAAAAAAAAAAAAAAAAAACTTAAACAACCTTTTAACAATTCTTTTAAACAACCAGAAAAAAAAAGCAACTAGTTATTATAATATACCTCTAACATTTAGTCAACAAAAAACTGGTTGGGAACGGACTTTAATTAGAACCTGCATATATATATATATAGAAGGTATCATCATTAACGTAAAATACATTAAAATTATACGAAGCAGCGGATAAGAGCATCTGGAAAATGCTTTATTCTCTAGTCTAGGCGAACCAAATGATTCCATATCATCACTTTCATTTCTCTCTAGATGGAAGGAACGTTTTTTTTAAACAACCAAATTTTCGTTGAGGCTGAGTCAACACAAAATTGGTTGAGACCGGACTTTAGTTAGCACCTGTATATAGAGGAGAGGAGGGTATTATGGAATAGTCGGGAAATATGGAATACTGAGGTTTCGGCTCCGATTGGTTCTGCTATCTCGTCAAAATACCATGAATTACTCAAGAAGAATTAACATGAAGCAATACAGTAAAAAGAGACCGCTTATCATTGTCGTACCATCCTCTATAAAACAAAGTATGTTTTGTGATTTTCAAGAATTTTTGCAGGTAATTTTTCAAACATTTAAACTTACTAGTACAGATGTGATTTGAACATTGATGTTAAGCATAATGTATGTTCAAAGAATTGTACTTTGTTATACATTGGTCGTTTTTTAGCTGAAAATATTTTGTCCATCAATTTAAAAGTACATTTTTAAAGATGGCGTGTCGGGTATTATAGAATACTAGGTATTTCATAGTATCATCTGAAATTGACTTCATGTATTCAACTAAAGAACCAGAAAATAAAGACGCCGTATGTATCTTCTGTCACGGAAAATTCTCTGAAGATGAATGAAGAGAAATTTGGATTAATTGTTTCAGCTGTTCTCTGTGGGCTCACCTTGACTGTAAGGGGGCAGAGAACGAAGATTATATCTGTGACTTTTGTAAATAGACTCGAAGCAGAAATGACTTTCACATGATCATAAAAATATGGTTTTTATAGTTAAAATAACTATATTTTATGTTGTCTAATTAGCTTTTCTATGGTTTAAATAGTTTAAACCACCTGTTCCATATTAACTGACTATTTCATATTAACCCCCATTTGCAATTAATTTTTTTAAGTAAACTTTTTATAAGAACAAAATATTTTTTTTTCTTTCTTTTAAATGACAATTCATTACAAATAATTACACTATGTACATATCATGATTTTGGGGATTTTTATTAAAAACAAGTAAAGTTATTTTAAGAAATGTAAATGGTATTCCATAACACACTCCTCTCATCTATCTATATATATAGAGAGAGTGTCATTATTAAAGTAAAATACATTAAAAGTTAAACAACGTAACTTGGAAAATACTTTATTTTCTAGCTTAGGAGATCCCATATCACTAGTTTAATTTATTTCCAGATTGGAAAAAAAAAAGTTTCTTTGAAACAGACAACAGACAATTTTTTTTTGAGGTTGAATAAACAACAACAGCAAAATGTTGATTTAGCCAAGTATTTTGTTTCCCCAAAAAAGTTTTATTGTTTAAAAAAATATATATATTTTTGAAACATTATAAATTTTGTAAAATCAACCAATTTTTGATATAGCCGCAGCAAAATTTTACTTTTTAAAGAAAATATTTTTTTTTCAGTATATAGGAATAATACCTATTTAAAATTATCAAATCAGTACTAATAATAAAAAATAACAAGAATATGTACCGTGTACACTTAAATATTTAAATATGTTTTGCGAAAAGTAATTTGGTTGCACACTTCACTTTGTTTTGTTTAACAAATATTATTTCGCTATTAACTAAAGAAACTCCCTTAATCAGATTTTATAAAGCTCTTCTAAAGAAATCTATAGTTACCGACTGCACAGTAACTTGTATGTTTCTGTCATACGCGCTGAAACAATTTTCCCGAACTTCATTAAAAATAATGACAAAGAGTTGCAGATATAATTACTAGAACGGTCTTTGTGGTTGTTTAATTCCCAGAAAGTAGGTTTTGTTTGGAAGATTTTTCTGCGGTGCTGAAATCTTCAGTTTTCGGTTAATCTAGAAGAAAACTTATATTTATAAGAGCAGTATTCAAGACAGAATTGTTTGCAAAATACATGACTGTAATTAAGGAACGCCTAATGTAGTAAAATGTCCAACGCATTTGGTTTTTTAAAATGAATTAGAGAAATATTTTAAAGAGAATATCTGCATTTGATTTTAGAATAAAAATTTATGATGGAAGTTTCAAAAACATGGCCCATATTTTATAACTTACAAAATATTTAATAAATTCAATATTTAATAACTTACAAAAAGATAAAGGCTTTCAACGTGCCATAAATGCTTTGCCATCCTTTTCTTGGAACAACCAGCAGGAAGTATGATGAAACACTACTTGATACTGTAGAAGATAGTTATAATCGGAACTCGAGAATAAAGAAAATGGATAAATTAATTTAGCTGATGTATGTAACACATCTAAGAGACAATGCCTTATTACAAAGGGAGGGGGGGGATCATGTCTTGTTCCGATATTATGAAATACTTTTCGATATTACTTATACAGCAACATTAAAAGTGAAAATAATTCAGTATAGGACTGAATGAACTTTATTTTAAAACACGCACACTAATTTAGGCATCAATTTTAATTTATGAAACACTTTTTCGTATTATGGGAATTTTTTAAAATGAGAATGAGAACGAATAAAGAGTAATTGAATTAATGATATTAAAAACTGACAAAGGAAAAACATATATTACACACTCATTGTGAAATTTTCTCAAGTCATTTGATATCATTGCAGTAAAAACGGAAGGGAGTCGCAGAAGGTTTTAGGGAAAAATAAAACAAAGATGTAATTGAAGAAATGATAATGTAATAAGAAAATAAAATCGTGCATCACGCATAGACAAAAAATATTTCTTCAACATTATGTTATATAGTTATAATAAAAAATAGAGTAAGTATTCAAATTAAATCTGTTTAAAATAATACAAAAAACGGTAAAATAATGCAATGCTCATAAATTATGAAACGCTATCTCAAATTTGTGAGGAAATAAACTAGTTGGCTCTGGTGGACTCTGCTCAATCCCCCATCATATATATGTTCTCATAAATTTCTAGTGCAAGACATATTATAATCATGTTAAGAGAAACGAATTTGACCAAACGCTTGACACAGTCACAGAATAAAATTCTCGCCTAATAGGCTACCCACCCTTTGATATATTTATTTTATTCTAATCTATTAATTTGTTTTATTAGGCTTAATTTCGCAGTTTAGTTTTCCTGTTACAATGAAACAATCCCCAAAATGTATATTTATATGGAATATCGCCCAATTTTGCTATGTTGATAAAATCTTAAATTACGATTAATTTAAATTACACTTTATATTGGTGTACATGATAACGGTGGCTAGTCTAAAATGGGCACACGAAAGAGTTTATGGTCTATAGACGGTACTTCTTATAAGTGCATTTTAACATGGTTACACTCCATTAAACATAATAAAATAAATATATGTTAAATATAGCGAATAGAATATACAATAAATAGAATGTTTAAAAGCATGGATTCTGTGAAAAGTGGTAATCACAGACTTGATTATTAGTTTACAGGGCTACACAAAATAATTTCGATAAGTTATGCAATGATTTGGCATCAAATTTGGTACATGTATTTGTAAGCTATGAGGAATTTAACCTATGAGGAATTTGAATTTTCAGTGTCAGCACCGCGGCTTCTGGCTTTTTTGATTGGTGATCCATATAGGTGTCCAGTTTGATGCATACGGTTTAAAGGCTTTTTTGGACGATAGTTTGCTGATGTTTGGAGTTATTTTGTTTCGCCAGACCTGGAAAGTTTTGTGGACATCTATGGATATGGAGTGAAAATTTCAATGTTTAAAAGGTTTTTGAGCTAGGATGGATTTTGCAGTTGTTGTTTCTTGCAGGTGGTGAGTTTTTCTTCTTTTTCTAGCAGGTTTGGATGGGGGTATGTTTGGCTAGCATTTTCATATAAAAATCTATATAAATAAGCTTTATTCTAAACAGCTCTTTGGTTTCTGTTGGTTGTAACCTATGATTTTCAAATTTCAATATTCAATTTTAATAAATAGAAATACTTTTTTACAATTTTATGATTTTCAAATCTCAATATTTAATTTTCAAGAAATAGAAATATTGTTTTACAATTTTAAGTTTTTCATTACTATTCAGTTTGAAATACATTTGGAGTATGCTAGCCTGCATATCTTTTGAAACCTGCTAGTACTACATAGTTATTAATAGCTGTGTTCCCACCTGCTGAGGAGATTGGCACAGCATAATTTAATTTTCTGGCTTAAATAGAGTTTAACTTTAACTAATTTTCTTGTTTATTAACATTGTTTAATAAGTTTTCTTGTTATTTGTTACATTTCACTTTCATGTCATCATTTAGCATTATTTAAATATATTGTATATATATATATATATATATAAATGTATATATATATACAATATAATTTTGCTGCCAATAGTAAAATATATTTATATAAATATGAACCCTAAAATAGAAAAAAATATTATAAATGCATTCGTGCGCAATAAATATTATAACTATACAAATGTTAAAATATCAAATATATATATATATATATTGATGTATTGTTGTGGGTACGTAGATTACTTCAATCTACGACCCTCTGAAAACAAATAAATTCCACTTTATGTAAATGAAATTAAATAATATTTTTATGTAAAAAGTGAAAATTTATAGAACGGCTCTTTAGCAATGACTATACATAGTTATTCTGTGAGTTTATACGTAAATGAAAGAGATTAATTTTTTGTCTCTTCATTTGTCATCATTTGATTTTAATCGTGAATGTCTGTATACTCCTTTATCTAACTTTTTGTTGTACAATAACAATTTCGGATGAGAGACTATTAATATGACCATCAAGAAGTGCCACTCAGTTTTTACCATTTTTAACTCTTTCACTACCAATGTAAACTGCTCTTAGGGCCAGTACTGCAAGATTGGGAGTATTTTTTAAGACCTAATTTCTTTTTTCGTTTCCTTCTTTCCTTTTCTTTCTTTCTTTTATTTATTTATTTTTTTTTCCGTGATTTACGTCAGCTGTAATTTGAAGACATATATTTTTAAGCAAAAACATAATGCATTCTATTTAACTGAAATTCACTACTTATTTAAAGAAATATATATAATATATATTGGTATACGCAATGATGACGTCCATGTGGCCAAGCAAAAAATATCCTATGTGAATCGTCCATTAGATTTTTTTTTTTTTAACATTAAGAAAAATTATCTCCTGATTTCAGTCCTCATATGCGGGTATAGTTATATAAATGTTACTGTCTGTATGTGTTGATTGAGTTATTTTTCTTTTTGTAAAATTAAATTACAGGCTTTCATTTTCGAATATAAACATTTACGTAATTTCAGTGAAATGAGAATAATTTGAACAAATTTGAATAAATGAGAATAATTTGAATAAATGAACAAATTTGATATCTGCCGTCTTTAGCGGAAAAAAAAAATAAATAAAAGATCGCCAAATTATCTGGAGAACATATTTAATGACTTTCAGAAATCATGGTTATTTTAATTACGAGCAATCAATAATATTAAACAATATTTCGTAGATATATGTACTACGAAAATATACATCTGGCATGTACGTTCTCGTATTACGTTTTTATCGCCAAATACACAAAACACCAACGATCAGATACGAAATATACGCCCATTTTGTTTTAAGATTTTTGAAATTTAAAATTAAAATTTTGTAAATTTTACTGCAAAATAACTTAATCTAACACATGCAGGATGACTAATTTTTAATTATACACAAATATGCGGATTAAAATGGGAAAAAATTTCCTCAATTTTTAACATTTTTTTTACAAAAAATCCAATGTATGATTAACATAGGAAATCTTTTACCTGGCCCCAACGACGGTCAGTGACTTAAGGCTGCTCACTCCCTCTTACGATTTCCCCGTCTCTAGTCGCCAAATCTCTTGTAAGTCTATGGCGAAATTTGTTTATAAAATTGCTTATTACCTAATTGCTATTTTTAAATTCCGTTTTCACTTTCAGAAAATTGACAACCGTTAAATGAGTACCCGTTTTCCAAAAATTGAATTTTTTGAATTTTAATATTTCATTTTACAGTTCAAAAATGAGAAAAATGCATTTAGTGAAAATTCCCATTTTTAAACTCAAAATTCAAATTAAAAAATTTTTAAAAATGAATTTTTGGAAAATGAGTATTCATTTAACGGTTGCGTATTTTCAGAATATAAAAACGGAATTTGAATATAACAATAATTAGGTAATGTGTAATTCTATAAACAAATTTCGCCATAGAATAACATGGGCTTTCGATGACCTTGACGATCCGTGATGCATCCCCATAACACTTCGCTTGCGTATATGTTCTACATGTATAAGAAGAAAGTTTAAGATCTGAAAAACTTTGGATTTATTGTTTTCTTTACACATTTTGGGACTTCCTTGCATTTGAATTAACTGAAACTGACTACTTATTTTGTAAAATGTGGATCTATTATTCTATCCTCTCCATATATGAGAAGAAAATATAAGATTCAGAAAATTTTCAGATTTTCAGTTTTTCATGAAGTTATACGTTTTGAAGTTTCACGAACTCAATCCGACCATTTTCAGAAAATATTTGTCTTTTTGAGTTCGAACTCTGTTCTTTATGAACCAATGGACTTAATTTAACCGAAATGGATATTTGGTTGGACATTAATCTGAATTGGTGCCAAGTAGGTTTTGGGCTAACCGAACAGGAGGCGCTTTCACGTTGCGATTTCCTCTCATTTCAGGAAAGGCTCAGTATCTACACTGTACCAAAATATAAAGAAATATATTAAATAAAACTCTGCTGATTTAATTTGGATGCATCTCGATAAACAATTGGCGCAGCTGTGTTTCAATTTCATTCCGTTTACGAGGAGGCGCTTCCTTTGCTTTGCTTTGGAAAAAAAGTGGTCGCGTTTCGACCACTGGGCGATACTAGTTCTACTTAATATGTGACTGAGAGATCTACTCTTAAAACTAATAGTCAGAATGTGTTGAGTTAGAACTCATAGACATTTTATCTTTACGTTAGGACTTTTCTGTAGTTTTCTCCAATACTTGTGTTACTACAGACAAAAAAAAAGTTTTTGGAAGTCCTCTCATGGAAGGCGTTGGAGCCATGCCTAGGATTTTATCTAGAAAATCTCTTAATCCCCATACCATCACCTCGTTGAAATCTAAATAAATCTGTTGTTTCTCTTCTTATATATTTATACAAATATATATTTTATCTTAAATGCAAGTCACAAGTCGTGTCTACTTAATTGCGTATTTCATACTTTTTATTAGTTTTTAAAATGATAGTATGATTATGTTTTATGGAACATCGATAATCTTAATATTTATCAGTTTTTTCATATATTCCTAACTAAAGATTTATTGATTGTTATATTTTCATGCACTGTCTGAAAATATTGTTAATGTGTATATCTGAAGTAATCATGTTAAGTAAGAATGTTCAGATTTCCCATGAGTCTCTGTAAAGCATGTCTGAAAGATATAAAAATTTGGATTTCTTTTAGGGAATAAACTGCTGTGAAGAAAAGTGACTTGTTAATAGGATATATCTTAATTATATATGTAAATAAATATCTGTCCTGAGGGAAAATAGTTTCATAAATATTTCATAGCATTTCATACTATAATATTTTTCGAAATGAAAGTACAAAAATTATTGATTCAACCACGCAGGAGTTCATATTGTAATTTGTTGTCATTTTCCATTTTATTAGTCTGATACTGATGAGTTAAAAGTATTATAAAATAAAAATAATTTAATATGGTAAGGGAGAATGATTCTGACAAGTAATGCATTATTGAAGTGAATTGTTGTTAAAATATATAATATTCATCAATAATATAATTTGACATATTCTTATTTTCAGGTTTGTTCTTCTAAATTTAATTGTGATAATAACACTACTCGGTATGAAAATTGCTCCTGACACCATTTTAGCATATTCGTATGTAAAATGACCTCTTGAATCCGAATCCAGCCCCCATCTTGCCCCATCACCCACCGTTTTCTTGACACGCCCCTCCCCCATTTTTATCATTGTTTTTTAATTTTATACCCATCAGTTTGATTTTGAGAGGAACGAGGATTATTTTAACCGTTAAATGTCTTCTGATCTGAGGAGCTACAGAAGTAGAATATTCTAAAACACGAACTTTTGTATCAAGGAGGATATTTGAGGGGATTTGCTCACAGAAAACAAAAACAAAACAAAACAAAATAAATAAATAAATAAATAAAAACAATCAGTTTCTGTTTCTTTTTCTTTTTTTTTTTTCGCAATATTTCTCTTATTTTTTTACATATTCCAGCTTCCAGTTTGCCATTTTCTTACCAAAACACCCCAAATAATAAAAATTATACAGTGAATTTTTTTATAAAATGTTGCTGAGTGGAGTAAAGGTCTCAAGGCCCACTAAAGAAAGTTTAACTGATTCACTGTACAACGTTTGCTTTCACTAACTCCCACGTTAAATGTTTTGGGCAGTAAAACATGATCAGCAAAATCTCCTGCTTTGACAGATGTTAAAGGTCATTGCTCTCATCATTGTACTCGCCAGTCGTTATCTACCTTTAGCACAAGTTTTGCGATAAGAGAGTGAACTTTATTGTGTTCTCGACGGTGGTGATACTGTGTGCTGTCTAGGAGGATATTTTACTGTTCATGTTTTACTGCCCAAAACATTTAACGTGGGAGTTATTGAGAGCAAACTTAGTATAGTGAATGAGTCAAACTTTCTTGCGAGGGCTTTGAGAAGTTTACTTCACTCACCAACACTTTGAAAAAAATTTCACTGTATATTTCTTATTATTTAGGGTGTTTTGTTAAGAAAATGGCAAACTGGAAGCTGGAATATGTAAAAAGAAAAAAAAAAAATTGGAAAAAAAAAAAAAAAAATTGAAAAAAAAAAAAAAAAAAAAAAGAAAGAAAAGAAAAGAAACAGACACTGATTGTTTTTATTGATTTTTTTTTTCCTGGGCACACACTCCTCAAATATCCTCCTTACTACAAATGTTTGTCTTTTAGAACTTTCTACGTTTGTAGCTCCTCAGGTGAGAAGACATTTAACGGTTAAAATAATCATTGTTCCTCTCCAAATCAAATTGATGGGTATGAAATTACCAATGAATGATAAAAATTACCAAAAAATTGTGGGTGATGGGGCAAAATAGGGGCCAGATTCGGATTCAGGAGGTCATTTTACATAAGAATCTGCAAGAATGGTATCAGATATCGATTTTTGTTTTTTACACAGCAGTGTAATTTGTGTTGAATTAAAGAAAAATTATATTCTGTTGTTAGACATTTTACAAAAATAGTTCTACTTTTTCGAAAATAAATATATAATAGCTCTTCATTTTTCCTGATGCTTTCACTTAAATTTTGTATACATAAATTATAATTCGATTTCTTTTTGTATGTACTGTGTACTTACGAACGCTTTTCAATAAGATTGAAAAGTTTTAATCACTTCAGTTTGTCTGTCTGTCTGTCCGTCTGTCCTCCCTCTGACTCCCGTAAATATTTATGGAATTTCTTGAAACTAATATATGTTATTCAAGTTCATCATCAGATGTTCCTTATTGAAAATGAAGTGAATACTTCTACTAGTTTGTATACAAGGATAACTGAAAGTATACCAAAACATTGTGCTCTATGAGAGGTATTTCTATAAATCATACATGGATAACTTTACTGAACATAAATCTTAATTTCACTATCGGATGTTTCCTATGTAAAATGGAGTAAATACTATCACTGGCTTGAGTACAGGGAAACTCGAAAGTATTCCAAAGCATGCATTCTATGAGAGGTGTTCCTACAAAACCGATTTCAATAATTTTACTTTGTACAAAGCTTTATAAATTTGAAATAGGTTATTCATATGCACAAAACGCTGCTTTATTTAGAATGTAGTATGATTAGTATTAGATTTAAAGGGCCACATAAAAATATTCAGTTACATTAAGATCTATTAATAAAGATTTGCTGGATTTGCACTTTCGTTTTTTAACACTTTCTAATAATTTTTAAGTGTGAATATGATTTCAATTTGTGTATCTGTCTGTCTGTTCGTTTGTCCATCAGTCGGACTGTCCGCTCTCTAACTCCCATGAATAATTATGGAATATCTTAAGACAAAATATGTTATTCAAGTTCACTATCGATGTTCACTGTTGAAAATGGAGTGAATACATCTACTGGTTTGTGTACAGGGACACCCGGAAGTATTCCAAAGCATTGTGTTCTATGAGAGGTATTTCTATAAACCATATTTTATTACCTTTACTGTACAAGAATCTTAATGAAATTGAAATATGTTATTCAAGTTCACTGTCGGATGTTCGGATGTCACTGTTGAAAATGGAGTAAATACTACCACTGGTTTGTGTACAGGGACACTTGAAAGTATTCCAAAGCATTGCGTTCTATGAGAGGTATTTCAACAAACCAATTTTAATAACTTCACTTTGGAAAAAGCTTAATGAAATTGAAATATAGTAGTTATATGCACAAAAGAATGCTTTTGATAGAATATATTATGATAAGTAGGCCATATAAAAATATTCAGTTGCATTAAGATCTATTAATAAAAGTTTGCTGGAATTGCATTTTCGTTTACATAAAGCGTTTTTCTAAAACATTTTCTAAAAAATTTTAAGTGTGAATATGATTTTAATTTGTTTATCTGTCTGTCTTCCGCGCCTAGCGTCCGTAAATATTTTCAGAAGTTTTAAAAAATGATTCATACTAATAAAGTTCACTGTGTAATGTTCCCTATTTAAAATAACATTAATAGGTTCTATACAACTAGTTTGCGTACAGTTATATAAAAATAAAGAAAAAAAGAAAAAAGAAAAGAAAAAAGAAAATTGGAAATGCATTGCGTTTAAGACAGACATTTAAAAAAATCACATTTAAATAATTTTCTACTGTAAAAATCACACAAAAATTGACATGTACTGTTAATATTCTAAAATAATGTTTTGTATATAATATGATATGATTAATATTCAGATTTACATATGTACACAAAATATTCAGATAGATTAAGGGCTGTAATTGTAAATTAGCGGCTGGATTTTCTTTTGCGTTAACACATTCCAACAATGCCAAACAAGAGAGGTCACGACATGGAAAATTTAGATAGGGACGAAACTGCACAGGATTGTAGTATACTATGAACGTAACAACATCTTAAAGCAGTAGTGCGCACCACCCGCAGAATTTCGAGAAAAAAGGATTTAAAGTTTCAGTATTCTTTAAATACAAGTTATTTCGCAATACAGACGACGTTTCAGGGGTGTGATCGGCAGAGTAAATGTTTGCCACGTAGAGGCCCCGGTTCAATGCTACCGGGAGGAATGTCCCCCCCTCTCTCACTTATTTAATTTAAACATTTTATTTTACTGTCTCTTTCTCTTATAACTCAATTCAAATTTGAAAATTTTAATAAATTATTTAAATTTCTTCAACTTAAAAAAAGAAAACAAGAACTATGTTGGTTTTAAATTATTCTATTTTTTTATATTTATAATTTACTATTTAAAAAATAAATAAATTTTTTAACTATATTGTTTTTAATAATAAAGTAAAAATAAAGCAGACCTTTTTTAAAATCTAAACATTTTATTTCATTTTAGGTGTATTTCAAACAATGTTAAACTTTGTTTTTTAAATTTCAGAAAATAAAAATAAAATATTACAGAGAAATAATGATTTTAATTGTACATGAAATTACGGCCCAAATGAATTAACTAATTACTTCCCCAATCATTCCAGCTTCTTGAAAAATTATAATACGGAATTCCGATTATGTTAAATTATATTACAGGCAAACAAATGCCCGAAATATACGTCATCATCTTTAAATGTAGATTTTAAATATTAACCAACATAAGTTTTTCTTCGATAATCTGTTTTTTATGCTTCTGTGCAAGAAATAAAATTTCAGCTGCTCTCTAATATTAATAACCTCAAAACTGTTAAATAATTCATACATATTAAAATCATATCAGGAGGTTTAAACCAAGATTCAAGCACACCTGCTTCTGTTTTACACTTCTGTTTATTTTTTAATTATTTAAAATTTTTTGTCCATTTATTATTTATTTTTATATTTGTTATTCAGAGTTTTGCTTGTATATTTATCTAATTTATATTTATTTGATTATTTCAACCATTTACTTATTTTGTTTTTAAAGCTGCATTTGAACGATTGTAAGGACGAATGATTGTAAAATTTAATCTTTTGAATAATTAAACCTGAAACTTTGAAAATTTAATGAACAATAATTATTGAATTGTTGTTATTTAAAAAATATATAGGTTATACAGTTATAATTTTATGTATGTAATATTTATTATTTTCTATAACTTAAAAATAAATTTTAGCTTGTTTTAATTATAAGTTAAAGTAAAAATAAAATAAATTGCTTAGATATATTTTTTTCTTTTATTAAGTTCAAGGAAAAAAAAAGATATTTTTTATTAAAATTTTCAAATTTTGAATTGAATTATAAGAGAAAGTAACAGTAAAATAAAATGTTTAGATTAAATAAATAAAACGGAGAAAAACATTCTCCTCGGTAGCATTGAACCCGGGCCCTCTGCCTGGCAACGATTTACTGTGCCGACCACGCACCTGAAACGTTGCCTGTATTGCGAAATAAGTTGTATTTAAAGATTACTGAAACTTTAAACGCTTTTTTCTGGAAGTTCTGTTGCTGTAATATGTTGTTAACCCATAGTATACTACAATCCTGCGCAATTTAAACCCGATATGAATTTTCCGTGGCGTGACCTCTCCTTGTAAGAGTGGTTTTAAATTCAATTAGTTAAACTCTATGCTTTGCAGTCCTTCTGTCTGTCTGTTGTGTGATAACGTTGGCAAAGAATATTGAAAAGTATAAGATACAACAAGTACGTACAGTCGGAAAATGTTAATAATCAATGCATACTGCATGATTTTTCGTTCTTGTTTTTTACATTGTTTTGTTATTTTTAAAAGGCAAAAAAAAAAAAAAAAAAAAAAAACATTAATGGCTTGTAATTTAGAGTTTTACAGATTTTTATGAATTAAATTTAAAAAAAAATAATTATTTTTTAGATAATGTATAAAAGCTCTTTTAATTAAACGAGGTTTTGTAGTACAGTTTAATTTTATTATCAAAAGTCGATTTTTCCAATTTTGGTTATTTCAAGAGCATTTTATAATTGTTTATCTTCTTGAATGATATATAATTAACAGAACACATAGTAATAAACTAGGAGAAAAATAAAATATATTTTTTTTAATACGTACACACACACGAAAAGAGATGCAAAAATACGTTAAAGTTTAACCTCCAAGGTATATATATAGCTATTAGGTCCCTTCTAAACCATTAGTTCGTATTTTTGGACACGTTAGAACAGTTTAGAGAAAAGAATGTTGCGGGTGATGGCATAAGGATGAAGACTTATATTTTCTGCGTTAGGAATCTAAGCCTAGGTAGAATGCATTCAGTAAAAGTCTTTCAAAATATTCTTAGCCTGCCTGTATTTATGCGATTTTTGAAGAAAGCCGCAGAATATTTCTAATAAATTGGCATATGAACGTGACTTGGTATGGAACCTGGTAAACTCAAGTCAAGCTTAGATAGTAGAATCTCGTGGGGCAGAGAAGAGAAAGTTTTTTTTTCAGATTAAAATAAATAAATATATAAATAAATAAAAATATGAAGACAATGCTTGGTATTGACATCTTACCCATTTTTAAAAAAGCAAAAATAATGACAAAAAATGTTAAAATGGTTAAAAAATGATAACTTGTTAAAGGAGCATTAAAATTAGCATTAAATTAACATTTGTGCAAACTTCGTAAGTAACATTTTAAAAATAATAGTTAAAAAAATGTCATTAATACTTCATTACTTGGGTCGATGTTTTACTTTAAATGCTTAGAAAATGCCGAGTTTAAACCAGGTCGTGCTTCTCGGCTTGGCTGTTCCGAGATTTTTGTGGCTTACTCTATTACGCACCTAAATATGCGTTAGGAATCCTAACAAAAGTTCCTCCGCCAAGGAAATCATTCAAGACTAGTTTAGATCTCTCACGTATAAAATTGGATTTAACGTTCATACAATATACTTCATTTATCCTTCACGCACATATTTGTAGTTGAATGCACAACAATAAACTATGTTTAAGGTAATAAGCAGTAATGGTATAAATAAAGACCAAAAACGCAAACACACTCACTTACATTTTATAAAAATAGGTAAAATACCAACTCAATTTTTATGAGAGGTATTTGAAACTTGTGAAAGTTTTTAGCATATGACTTTGATAAAGCACGTTTAGATCCAATAGTTTAGATGTTTCAGAAAAAAAGGTTAAGTCAATTTTGGACAAAATCGTCCAAAAAAGGATGTTGAATAAGAGTACATCAATATATTTTACATATTTACATTTTTTAAAAATGTTAAATGAATATTTTTATCAATAACTTATAATTTAAATATATATATATATTTTTAATTTGAAAACTGAATTGTCAAGTAATAACATGATTAGGATCACTGGTTGGATGTAAGTAATCAATTACTAGCAAAATCTCATTTTTAAATTAATTATTATAAGCAATATATACTGAAGAAAAGCAAACAAAGAAATAATTTCCAGTTATTAATTCTAACACTGAATAATAATTATTAAAAGTTAATTAGTACTTAATAAATTACTGTACAAAATACGATAAAGCACTTTAAAAACTCCACTAAATGTCTGTTTTTCCTGCTTCATCCTTTATTCCCCTTTACAAAATGTACGTATTTTTAATTTCATTTTGGTATACTGACTTAAAAAATAAAACATCACACGCAAAACGAAATTTTGATGGATATATATTAATATTTTATTCAAAATATTCAATATTATTTATTATTATAAATACTTGGTAGATGAGTCCTATTTATGAATGAAAACGATAAGAAATTATTTTTGTGAAAAATAATTGATCGCCAATGTAACGATTTCTTTTAATAATAATAATAATAATAATAATAATAATAATCATAATAATAATAAAAACCTAAGCTATTTTAATTTATATTGTAAAAGTTTTGTAAAAGAATGCTCCTGGCAAAAAAATTTATAATTCCATAATTTCCTGTTTAGTTGCCATAGCCACAAGCGGTTAAAGTAAGTAATGAAAAGTCAGGAAATAAATTTTTCTCCATATTACAAAAAAAAAAAAAAAAAAGTTTGTCACAAAAGATGTATATTTAAAAATTCCAAGGAAAAAGATACTTTTTTTTTTTTTTAAATGTTCCTTTTAATATTTATGATAACATTTTCTTGTATACTTAAAAAAGTGTCAATTTAATTTCTTATTATCTCCTATAATGTTTTTTTTTAAAATAAGTGTTACATAGTTATGTTAAGTGATTTAGAAATCAACGTAAATTTACTATAGATATTATTATTTTTTTTATTCAATGTGTTGACGCTAGTTGAATTATTAAAAGTAAAACGATAACATCATTAAAAGTGCCAAAAATAAGGAAAAAATGGTCTATTGTGTAACAGTCACATAACTTCCGTTATCCATTATTACAGGTATTATAATCTCTTTTTCGACATAATATTATGATCTGAAGACATAAAATTGACCTAATCAACCTGACGCTTAACAATTTTCCTGCAATAGTAAACTAATACATGCATCATAAAAACATACAGAATACAAATTATATAAGGATATTAAAGGAAATTGGTAGAACTTTTACCCATACAAATACAGTTATCCACTGGAAATCTTAAGAAATATTATACAGACCCAAAAATTATCATATCGTATGAGATGTATCCACTGATTTCGTGAAGGATACAGTAAACGGATTATCCAAACATTCACAAAGTTGGTAAATTTTCTGATCGGATCATCCGATGAAGGTATTCTCCGAAAATCCCGTGCATTTTCTGATCAGACATGTATGCGAAATCAACTCATGTATAATCTTGCCTGGGAGAATTAGGTAAGTGTGTTGCGTTTGGCCGCCATTACATTTCTTTATGTATGATGTACACCGAATCAAAGAATATTTTTTGGTAGTCTGTAGGAAAATTTTTGTCATCTACAGGATGTTAAGTTATCGTGAATGTTCTATCCTCTGGATAGTTTAGGGATATCGTAGGCATTCAGAAGATATCTACATTACTCCCACAGCGGTATAATAAGAATAATAAAAACCTATCATTATGATGTCTACAGGTGTGAAATTTTGATATCGAGACATATTGCAGTTGAAAATAAGACAATTTCTGTTGCCCAGAGGACATCAGGTTATCCTGAGTATGACACCTTCTGTAAAATTTTTGAATGTCATTATGTGTTCTTAATAAAAACATACGTTTAAAATATATAACACTGATTTACCAAATTATCACGCCTACCAGTTTTCCTGTAATAACCAAGTAACTCATATAAAAGGAAATCTAAAGAGGAGTTTGTTGCGTATTTCAAGAAAATCGTTCGAGGCGTTTTCAGAGATACAGATTTTGCATCACAAAACTGAATTTAACTAAAACATGGCAAACCCATCTATTCACCAGAAATCCTCATTTACACAACAAAGAACAAATAAAAAAAGTAAATATGATGAGTTTGAAGAAAACCCTTGGAGAAAGCTATTTCTTTACAAAATATAAAAATGCGTCACTCAAAATTGACCTTCTTATTCGGTATACCTATTAATTTTTTCTGAAGTAGCTAACTAATACATAAAAAAGAACATCTAAAATGAATGTTTATACAGCTCTAACTTTCTAACTGCATTGTTCTAATTTTCAAGGAAAAAGTTAGAACAATGTTTGAGATACGGACTTTCCGTTTTCATGTCGCGTTTCCGATTTACCAGTCTTAACTAAAAATTGGTAAACTCACCTGTGTATCAGACCTGTCGTATTGTGAAGTTTCGTAGTTCTATATTTTGCATTTTTGAAATATGATAACTAGGAAATCACCCACCTCACGCATACTCTGCCGAATTAACTAAATATACTTTTTTTGAATTCAGGAGATCTTAAAACATGTGAAATCTCGATATCGAATTTTTTTAAACGAATGTAATACGTACGTTAGTCGAGTAATGAAAGAAATAAGCGTACTGCACCTTGCTTAGATTAAAGATACCTTCATAAGTATAAAATAACGTATTCACGAATCCTAGGGACGAAATATCAGGCGATCAATTTGTTAGGATTTTCAGGTATAAAAAAAAAAAAAGAAGTGCTATGAATCTTATAAGTTGCAGTGAAATTTGACAGATAGTGTTTTAGGTGTACCTGCCTATCTTTAGAGAGTTGTAGCAATAGGTTTGCCAGTCTTCCCTGTGTTTAAATTTTGATGTAGGAAGATGGAATTGAAAGAGAATAGCCATAGTATGGGATCCATGTGGAATCCCTTGAAAGAGAATACGCTCGTTTATTACCAGTAGGGTGCCAACCGTAATTACGAGGGATTCTAACATGAGCTTTTACATGCGCGAAGCTGGTGTTATGCCCTATGCTCACGAGTTGTTTTTTGATAAGAAGGACGATAGAATTTTTCATCCTACGTGCGTGAAATGCCGACTGACTTGATAAGATGTCGCTAAAGACTTTGTGAATTTGGATTTCCTTTTTAGAATAATCCAGTCCAAAGATTTGGTAACGGCGGGTAACGGCTCTATCTGGAATACAGAATTGTCATTAAGTTTCCAGAACCAAATATTAGAATGGGGAATTTACACGTTTTCTAGTTTTATCATTAAATAATAAAGCATAAAAAACAAAAAAAAGTTAATACATTTATTTATTTATTTATTTATTTAGTTTTTTTTTTTTTTTTTTTTTTTTTTTTTTGTAGTCTTGTTTATTAATGTATGATTGTTTTAATATCGCCTTATTTACTTATTCTGAAAACGAAACATATGAC
Organism: Salticus scenicus; assembly: GCA_963930645.1. Taxonomy (NCBI): domain Eukaryota; kingdom Metazoa; phylum Arthropoda; class Arachnida; order Araneae; family Salticidae; genus Salticus; species Salticus scenicus. The sequence continues at coordinate 377,274,804 of OZ005648.1, forward strand.
GTCAAACTGTATAAAAATGTAACGAAGTTATCTTCAACCTGGTTTTTCTTAACGGCAAAACAAGGGCAACTCTGACTTCGTGTATTGCTTTTCAGCTTGTCCCTTCTGTATTTTTATTTTTATTTTTATTTATGACAGGGGTTACACAGGTTTATTAAAAATACTATATTGTGCCAGTCTGCACAAATATTACGTCAATTTCTATAGAAAAACTTTTTTTCAGCTATGAAGACAGATGATAAGCTCAATCCGCAAGTATTTAGAAAACAAAATCTCTTTGTGTTGCAAAGACAATTTTTTGGTAAAGCAATATTTTTATTTGTGTAAATATTACTGGTTGGAAACATTAAATAGCTGCATGTACAGAAATTTCGAAATAAGTAAATACATAAATAATGCTTTAAAGTTATTATTCTCACATTTAAAAAATACTGAATGTCAAGTGTTTTTATGAGAACATGGTACAGCCATATTATATTTACGCATTTTTATAAAAAATAGAAATGTTATTTAATAGATAAAATGTAGAATCATCCAAGGAATGACACACAAATTCATTGCTTTGAATTCACGAGTTATAGGGCTTTATTGAGTTCTCTGCATAAGTGATTAAAAATTAAATATAGTATATATCTGATATTTTCTCTAATCCTTTTATGGTAGAGAAAGTATTGTGTTGGTGTCGAACTTTACAACCTGGATTTTTGCTATAATTACACGTTTTGAAATTAACTAAATTCAAAAATCAGGTTTTAGTGATGAGCTTGTGTATTTAACAGTAAGCTTAAAATCAATATTCTAAATGCGTATCAAATAATGCTATTATTTGAAATTTTCACTGAGATCTGAAAAATCCACAACCATACTAAGAATAATGAAACTAAATATGTTTTTTATATCCATAAAATTGAATTTCCTGTATAGAATATTTACAAAATGGTTCATCGTTCATTTTTCGGTTAAAAAATCTCTTCTAAGAGAAAGTTGTATGAGTGTATTTTTTAAGGAGTAATTATTTTTAAAGAATGTTTTCGTTTTTCTTAAGGAGATCTAACATGAAACATTGAATTTACTCAAAATAAATTCTTAGTGGAAAAATGTTATTTTTACAATATTAAATTTTATGGTCTCATCAAGACTTGTGCTTTGTTTTGGGTCTTAATTTTAATACGAACTATCTATAATTAATGGAATAGAAGAGTTTTATAATCATTAATAATTAAAATGATTTATTCTCCAGTTTAGGACTGAGTCTAATTAATTAACCTTGATTTAAATGCGAATAATTCAATCCAGACAGTTGTAAAAAAATCGAGTATGTTATTGTAATAAAATTTCTGTTTACGAGATTAATTAGCAAATTAATAGTTATAATAGTAATCCACAGGTCTTCGTTTTCCAAACATATTTATTAATTAATATAAAAAGAAATATTTTCATACATACAATTTAAACTTATCACACTTTCGCGCACAGATATATACTGGCAGTACATTTCAAAACATATTCTACAACTACCTCAACAGCAAGTAAAAAACGAATGCTAAATAGCTCTTTGTTATTTTACCAGAATTCTGCAATCGGCTATTTAGCTTTTCCATTGCATTACCAGAATGACAAATATCGCCATCTCTTAGAAAGGAAGGTAGTTAACTTTTGTTACTTTGTTACATAGTTAAAAAATATTGAAAAAAAAAAAAAAAAAAAAAAAAGGTGCTTTGAATACAACATTTTCAGAAGAATTACAGAAAATTAGTGTAACATTGAAAAAAGTAAACTTAATAGAGAAATAATTCTCCATATCTGTTGTTTCATTCAACTTAGATCAATTTTTTTTTTCTTATTTTAATGTAGCAGCACTTTTGCGACTAAACAATGACCGGGGAATGCTTTGTCCGGGATTCGAACCCAGGCCTAACCGCAAGGAACGCTAATCATTACACCGTCTGGGCGGCGACTTTGAAACACATTGTTTGAAAAAAAAAATAATATTATACAAATTAAAAAATATCATTAAATGAAAAAGCTAAACCATTATTTTTTTTTTCCGAAGATAAACAAGCAAATTCACAGGATATTGATGAATCATAAAGATCGAAGTTAAAAATAAGAAAAATTAAAAAAATATCAGTTACAAAACAAACGAAAAAAAGTTATCGTTTTCCTCACCGTAGTAAATTGTGTCATCACGTCCAAAACTTCCTTTTATAGAGTCAAGTGGTTTTTGCTGAATTCCCATCTCGCAAACCAATTTTGGTACAATTATATATAATAGAAGATTAGATATTGACTTCTCGTGAATGGAATTAAATTGTAGTACATCAGCGCCAAGGGACGGCCGATATGCACCAAAGATAACACACATTACATAATATCCTTCTAATTTACCATATCTCATGCGTTTACAGATGCGTCTACAGAAGTTGAGATATAGATTTCACTTAAATGGGTAAAATCACAGAGTCACCTATCGTGTGATATATTCCATAAGCTATTAATCACAAATTTAAGTAACGGTCTTACCAAATATCAATCTTGGTTCAATTCAATCTATTGTTTTTTTCGATTTTGCTAACACGTCATATGCAGATATGACGCGTTAGCAGACTTTCTAAAAAGTGGCGAATCAGCTTTAGGACAACTCAAAACATATAAACTTCTAGAAACCTGGTATTTAAAAATTTTCTCAAGTCTAACAATTTCTTCAGGATCATTTTGTATATCAGCGCCTTCCACTAGTTAACAGGAAAAAGAAAATTAATCGCGGTACCAACTGACAGTCAACATTTTCATATACAATTCTGTACTATTTTCACCTATAGATGTTAATGTATAGTCCTCTTATAAACCATTGAATGGAATTCCAGCACCTGGTTTTAACCTATATAAACCAAAATTCAACAGGAGTATTTTTTCGTAACATACTTGATTATGATTAAGTTACGATTTCAAAACATTATAATTTTAAAACTACCCATCAGAGCGATTTGATATTTTACCAGAGCAATTGTGAGGCAATGAAATTTTGTTTGGCAAAAGAAAAAAAAGAAAAAAAAGTTCCAAAATTTGCCGTTAGTTATCCGTAAATTATTTGTTGCATGAAGCTCCTCTTTTTCTCTTTTCACTATGACTATTTCCGCTGTAAACACGCATTCTTGGTTTTTTTTTTTTTTTAGTAAATCCTTGTAGTAATCCTTTTTGTAGTAAATCATTGAGGTTTATTGCTTCCTGCTATTCCATTGTGTTGCTAATAACATCCCTGCGTTTAATAAGCCCATTTAGGCGTTTGTCCTGACATTTCCGTGACAGAGACATCTATAGGAACATGTTGGAACTACTTTTTTCCTCCCCCAAACAAAATTTCATTGCCTCACGATTGCTCTGGTGAAATATCAAATCGCTCTGATAAGTAGTTTTAAAATTATAGCGTTTTGAAATCGTAACTTTCGTTATAATCACCCTGTAATTCACACACAGGGTTTAGTGCATTTAATATAGAATAGATACTGATATATAGTTTTCTGGCAAACGGAATGTAATGCAGAATAGCAGAGGAACCTTTCGAATAATGTGCATTCAATGTAAATCTGCAAAACTTTACCTAATATTCATCTGAGATATCAACTTATATGCTAGCAAAAATACAGTCTTTTCAAAAATCAAATTAAATTGTAACACAACACAACTACCGGTTGGTCGATATGTATTAAAACTGAATCAGCAGACATATACGTTATATATACATACATACATATACATATATATATATATATATATATATATATATATATATATATATATATATATATATTAAAATTGGTACATTATAGATACGCCTTGTCTGAAATGAGAGGAAATTGCAGCGGGACAGCGCCACCTGTTAGGTGATATAGCCCAAAAGCTTATCAGTACCCATTCAAGCCAAGGTTTCAATCAAATATCAAGTTTAGTTAAATTAAGTCCATTGGTTTATAAGGTACGGCGTTTGCATGTTTTTGCTAATTCAAAAACACAGATATATATATTTTTTAAATGGTCGATTCATATTCAGGAAACCTCAAAACATGTAAATTGGTCGAAAACCGGAAATCGAAAAATTTTCAGAATCTTATACTTCTTATATATGCAGAATATTGTAATAAATTCCCTCATTTCCTTAATAAGCATTTCTACCAAAATAAGAGATGTTGCCTCTTAGAATGAACTATCTGCAGTTGAGAGTACTAAGATGCTCCATCCATACACATTACTCTGTCGATATGTATATATGTGTGTGTGTATATATATATATATATATATATATATATATATTGTTGTTATTATTAAGATTTTTTTTTTACTTCCTTATACAAAGTATAAGGAAGTATAGTAATCCCGATTTGCGAAATGAATTTTGTATTTCACATTGCTCGAAAACGATTGATCGCTGAATGTTGCCAATTTATACGTGTGACTGTCATGATGTCTAGTTGTACACCTGCAAGTGTCGTCTTAACACGAGCTCTCGTTTTAGAGATATAAGGGACTTTACACGATTTTTCGTGACGTCTGTATGTATGTGTGTCTGTGTGTGTGTCCGTATGTCGCATAACTCAAAAACGGTTGGACGTAGAAAGTTGCGAATTGGTACATAGGTTTGTTATAACATCTAGTTGTGCACCTCCCTTTTTGGACTTTGTATGATTTTCCGTTTTGGAGATATTTAGGAAAATTAGGTTCATAATGACCAAAAATACATAGGTTTTGGCCATAATGTATCAAAAAACGGTAATAACTCAAAAATGGTTTGGAGAAATCATGCAATTTAACTGACTTCCCGACTAGCTAGGCATTTGAAACTTTCAAAAAAGCTCAAAACACGTTGACAATGCATTTTTTAAATATTTTTAGCCAACAGTTTCCGATACCTGCTGTCCTCAGCAGCGTTTATGTGATTCAACAGAAAATTTATTTAACTAACTTCACGACTAGCTAGACATTTGAAACTTTCAGACTAGATCAGAACATGGTGAAAATGCATTTTTTTAATACTTTTAGCCAACTGTTAAGGGTCCCTGCTGTCTTCGGCAGCGTTACCAGTACAAATCTTGCATCAGTTTTTAACTAACTTTCAGAAAAGCTCAGAACACGGTGATAATTCATTTTTAGGACTGAGGGCCTATTAGTCTCAGACAGCGATTTTTGCGTTGTCGTTTTCGATAGTTGGACATTTGTCGAAATCATTTTTCGATGGACATTTATCGAAATCTACAATTTATCGAAAATATAATTGAATAATTTGAAAACGATGTTATAATTGGGAAGAAAAAAACACTAATAGTCCTCCGTCCTAAACTAAATTCTGCTTTTGCCAGAATTTCATCAAAATCTTTTCAAAATGACATTGACATGAGTCCCCCCAAGGCACAACTATGACATGAGTCCCCCCCCCAAGGCACAACTTTGACATGAGTCCCCCCCAAGGCACAACTTTGACATGAGTCCCCCCCAGGCCCAACTTTGACATGAGACCCCGAAGGCACAACTTTGACATGAGTCCCCCCAAGGTACAACTTTGACATGAGTCCCCCCAAGGCGCAACTTTGACATGAGTCCCCCAAAGGCACAACTTTGACATGAGTCCCCCCAAAGCATATAAGTCCCCCAAGGCCCAACTTTGACATGAGTCCCCCCAGGCCCAACTTTGACATGAGTCCCCCCAAGGTACAACTTTGACATGAGTCCCCCCAAGGCACAACTTTGACATGAGTCCCCCCCAAAGCACAACTTTAAAATGAGTCCCCTCAGGGCACATTTTTTTTTTAAATATTTTTAGCCAACTGTTTCGGGTCCAGTGACAATGTTTTTTAACATTATGTATATTTCTAAAAGTGTATAAGGAAGTCATGTGGTGCCCACATCAGATTTTTTTTTTAATTTATCAACTTTCTTCTAAACTAACTTTCAGAAAAGCTCAGAACACGGTGATAATTCATTTTTAGGACTGAGGGCCTATTAGTCTCAGACAGCGATTTTTGCGTTGTCGTTTTCGATAGTTGGACATTTGTCGAAATCATTTTTCGATGGACATTTATCGAAATCTAAAATTTATCGAAAATATAATTGAATAATTTGAAAACGATGTTATAATTGGGAAGAAAAAACACTAATAGTCCTCCGTCCTAAACTAAATTCTGCTTTTGCCAGAATTTCATCAAAATCTTTTCAAAATGACATTGACATGAGTCCCCCCAAGGCACAACTATGACATGAGTCCCCCCCCAAGGCACAACTTTGACATGAGTCCCCCCCAAGGCACAACTTTGACATGAGCCCCCCCCAGGCACAACTTTGACATGAGACCCCGAAGGCACAACTTTGACATGAGTCCCCCCCAAGGTACAACTTTGACATGAGTCCCCCCAAGGCGCAACTTTGACATGAGTCCCCTCCCCAAGGCACAACTTTGACATGAGTCCCCCAAAGGCACAACTTTGACATGAGTCCCCCCAAAGCATATAAGTCCCCCAAGGCCCAACTTTGACATGAGTCCCCCCAGGCCCAACTTTGACATGAGTCCCCCCAAGGTACAACTTTGACATGAGTCCCCCCAAGGCACAACTTTGACATGAGTCCCCCCCAAAGCACAACTTTAAAATGAGTCCCCTCAGGGCACATTTTTTTTTTAAATATTTTTAGCCAACTGTTTCGGGTCCAGTGACAATGTTTTTTAACATTATGTATATTTCTAAAAGTGTATAAGGAAGTCATGTGGTGCCCACATCAGATTTTTTTTTTAATTTATCAACTTTCTTCTAAAATAATTTTTTCTACAAAATATTATATGTGTAAAATAAAAACGTGCATAAAAATAAAGGTATTTCTCAATATCGTCATGACACTTTAATTTTTTTTCTTCTTCAATCTTACATTAAACATAACCTTCGAGTAATCCAACTTTCAATCCCGATTCCTATAATTAATCTGTTGAAAACGTATCACAAATTTTATGTTTGTGTATTAACATATCGATATTTTTAATAACAAGTGAAGCAGAAATTTTTCATTTAATGTTTCTGAAAATCGGATAATTTTATCTTTCTGGAGAAATATGAAAATAATAATAATAATAATAATAAAAATACAAATTAATAATATTAGTTTAATTTTATGACATGACAGCAATGATGCGTGAAATATGAGTTTAACGAAACGTTCGTACTTTCCGTTTAAATCTGCGTAATTTATGGAAAATATCGAACAAAGTTTGAATATTTCTTTTCGAGCCTAGGATATTAGCTTACAAAATTAGTTATAGCCTCAATGAAAATAAGAAAATATTATGAGAACGTTTTTAAAATTTAGATACAGTACATGAATCGCACTCAGAAGATTTTTCAGAATTAGCGTTTATGAAGTAAATTCTAAAAAAAAAAAAAAAAAAAAAAAAAAAAAAAAAAAGTGTTTAAGTTACCAAAAATAATAACATTTTTACATGTTTTAAAGATATAGTTAAAACTATTTTCATATTTCATGTAAAAGTACAATTTTTTTTTTAGATTTTTATTTAAGATTTCTCAAAAATAAATAAGCATAAAAAATAAAACGAGTTTCTATGTAATGTGTCGTTTCTGTGGAATGTCTCAAACCAAAATTTTAGTAGAACTCGCGTAATTACAGTCGACGCTTCATTAGTAAGACTCTCAAGGAGGGCATCCACGAAGACCTAGAACCGAATCGTTGTCAATTCACGTTACTCCCAAACGCCAACATCAGCATAACAAACTGCTGTTATTTTAGCAGTCAAAGTTGATATATCTTAACCCAATAAATACAGTAATTAAGTGCATTTTCATAATAAAGTGCATGAATTTAACTTCCCATAAGAGACTTTTACCAGTTTACTACAACAAGGAATATATTTCTTTTCAATTGTGATAAATTTTTGTATTTTTCTACAAACGAAAAATAATTAATTTAAAAAGTCTGGTGTGTAACAACCGTTTATGGGGTACCAACTTCCATTAAAACTTGCCAAACTCAAATGTTGGCCGGAGAGCAACAATTACGCACGAAAGGATATCTGAAAAGGAGTTAAAATGGCGAGTTTGAAAAGATGGCGTGCAATCGTTTTTAAATTAACGAATTCTCGAAATCTTAAATTGACATACTTATACAGGATGCCTATCAATTTTCCTGAACTAAAAAACTAATATATACGAAATTATATCTGATAGGGTGTTTATATAGCAGTTTTAAAGAAAATCGTTAGAGCGGTTTTTAAGGTATAGATTTACGGTCCCACTTTCGGTTTTCAATGCCCCACTTCCTGTTTTCCAGTTTTCACCAAAAAATACCGGGCTTGTCTTAATTCTGAAATTTCTTCACTCTATCTTTATTAGTTTCGGCGATATGATAGTCTGAAAATTTCCAAGACGCATACCCACATACACATGCACACACGCATACTTGTGACACACACATTGACCAACGGCCGTTTAGACTTGGGAGATCATAAAGCATGTAAATTAGGTAAAGAATTAGTTCAAACTTTCATTAAAAGAATGGTGCTGATTTAGCTCCAATCAATACATATTTTTTTAACTTTGGTGCTCACTTTCACTTTTTTAATAGTACTTTGTATTAAACAAGCTGTATTTTTTGCATTATTGTGATAACGATACAATTAAAATAGTTAAACATAGCATCAAACCTCTAAAAATATTGATTTTAGTTGAATTGTCCTAAACTGACACCATATGTTTGATGAAATGTTCTGTTTTATATTTAACAGTAGAGAATTCGCCATTAAAAGTGTAAAAACAATAAAAATTAACTAAAGTTTACATCAAAATCCACAGTGAACGAATATGAACCAAATTTGTTTACCTTTAAACGGTTTTTCTGAGTGAATTAATGTCATTTTAATTTAAATTATATACATACACAGGCTCTGAAGAGTCATTAAAAAAAAAAAATAAAGATGCAATAATATTAAAATTTCAAATTGAAAACATGAAATTACTAATCCTGTAATATGTGACGCTAAGAAATATTCATAAAACATTTACATTCTAAAATTTAGCTGCAACTATTCGAAGATAATTACTAAACTGGAACCCTATATTGATGGAATTATTTTGTCTCGAATAAATACACTACTCTACAGTCGATATTAAAGCAACAGTTTACAGTGGTTTACATTATTTCCCATCTATTTAGAACGAATATATATTCATGCTTACTGAAACAAATTTCAATTATTAAACTTAATTACAAACACATGTAATTATTCGTAATGTTTTGAAATAACTTCATTAAATGTTTTCCGTTTGAAAGTACATTGATTAGCTCAAAGGCACCTGAAAACAAGCTATTTCATTGTTCTAAATAATGCATAAAATAAGCAGTTTCTTCTCGCATATCTCAGAGATCTTCGTCGATTAGAATTCTCGAAAATATACTGGAAATAAAAAATAACTTAAAAATGATATTAAATATATATATATATATATATATATATATATATATATATATATATGGTATTCTTTGAATAATTCTAATATTTGTTATTAACATTTTAAGCAGAGTTTTATAAACACGAAAGTAACAGGAAAATATAATAGCAGAACAAAACTTTTGGCGTAATAATTTTATAATTTACAAAATAATGAATATCTCGTTTTTAATACGGTAGATTAAAAAAAATACCCGGAAATGTAAAATAGATTAAACTTAAGAAATTTCTAGACTAAATAAAGAGATTATTTTTCAAGCACAACCTGCATTTCTATATATATAAATATATATATATATCCAAGTAGCATATTTTTTATTGAAAAACGTAAATCTTAAATATAATTGTTAATGTGTTCTTTATATCTTGTACATTTTCATATTTCTTTACATGCTAAGAAATTTATTCATAATTAATATCTACATTTAAATAATTTTATAAACACCTTATTAGTTGTATTTTTAAAATTTGAGTTAATAATTTTGACTATTGCGTAGATTAATTAGCTTCAAACATTATATTATATGTTGATACAATACGGCGTCACTTTAATAACTAAATAAGTAGAGTTCATTTATCTCATACAATTTTTCGTACAGAGAACCTTTTATAAAACCCATGAAATGAAATGTCCTACCTTAGTCACAATTTTAAACACTTTTCACACTTAATAAACTACTTCTAAGGATGAGGTATTTTACTAACAATTAGTTTCGACATTAGGAGAAAATGTTTGCACTTTCATCAACGTACATACTTAAGACACATACATATTTATATTTTAGGTGTTACTCAGACGTCCTACCTTTCACAAAAAATAACAAAACTGAGGTAGAGGAACTTCTTCCTTGATATTTTAAATTAAAAGAGAAACAGGAAAAATAATCTTGTGTGTCACTCACACGACTTTCTCTCATCCTGAAATTTAATACTATAAATAAAGTTTGGAGATTAAGGTGGAAGATAACGAGATCAATTATATAAACCTCGGTTAAAACAATTAAAATTAGGCTTAGGAACAGCTTTACTTGGCAAATAAATCTAATCTGTGTGAGGGGGCTATCGCCCCTCACACAGCAGTTTATATTTATATATAAACAAATTTATGTATATATATATATATATATATATATATATATATATATATATATATATATACAATAGCTATATATAATAGCTACATACCCCTCCCCCAGCAGTTTATATATAAACAAATATATGTATATATGTAATAGCTGTATAAAGTGTGTAATATCATGAATGTGTTATTAAAAAAAATATTGTATACATTAAGTGTGAATACTTTTTTTTCCTCAGTATATTTTGTTTCCTTCTGATAAGTGGACTTATCCAACCCATTTTATTTATTTATAACCTTTTACTGGTCAATAAAATATGTGTATAGTGTACATAAGTGGGAATATTTCTAATATTTTTTTAATGCAATATTGTTTAAATGTTTACTGCATATGATTTTGTGTTTAAAGTTATTTTAAAATGTGATTATAATTTATAATGGTATTTACAATATGTAGTTATTTTTTTTTTTTTAAGAATGTTGAACTTATTTTTTTTCCCTAACCTGATCTCACTTATTGTTATCTAAGTGACATATTTGTTTAAAATTAACCTTTGTACATACAACAGTTTCAACTTTAATGTACAGTCGGTAACAAAAGTGTCCGAACAGTAGCAAAAATTTTTATGTAAAAAAAGTACACTTCATACGGTTTTGTTAAATAAATCCTTGTCGAATCCTGTTTTTAGACTGACTAAAAACAGGATTCAACAATGATTTATTTAACAAAACCGTATGAAGTGTAAATTTTTTACATAGGAATTTTTGCTAGTGTTCGGACACTTTTGTTACCGACTGTAATATTGCATTACAACTGAACATTTATTTTGAAAATATTCTGAATATGCAAATGAATTTTTGATGCGCAGTATTAAGATTACATTTTCAGGTTAAATTTTGATTCTTGTTATAAATCAATAATTGTATTTTTATGTTCATATTTTCGTGATTATGGCAGATGAGGGGAGCTTCTTAGGTAAGATTTTCTTTAATTAACACCATATTTAACTGTCTTGATTTTTTTTTCTACTTTCATCTTTCTCTATTTACGAGTAAGGTATTTTATGTAAATTTTAAGTTCAACTGCTTCTAGGATTTATGTTTAATGAGCTGTTTTTTTAACACCAAACAACTCATTTTTTATGCAAATTACTAACTTCCAAATGCGCTGTGTGACATAAGCATGCGTGAAATAAGGTTTCGTTTTTTTTTTTTTTTCGCATAATGTTCTTAAGATGCGATATTATGTGATCTTTATCTGATTTAAAAGTTTCTTATTGTAACTAGTTAAAGTTTTAATTTTTGTGCCTTATTATCCAAAAAATTTCAAACAAAAATTAAAAAGAAGGTAATCTGTTTTAATGCTGGTATTCTATTGTGCAACTCATGCTTTGGTTATTACACAAACCAGCGTTCTTTTTTACTAACCTAATGCTTATTTTGGAAAGTTTTATCTATTAGTTTTGTTACACACTGTCGGCGTAAGTATTTTAAGTTACTATGGTAACTCATTGGTTCCTTATCTATATCGCAACTTTTTGTGTCATTCTTTCCTCTATGTTAAATTCAGTTCTATATTTTAGTGTGCTGTTGTTGTTTTAGTTCTATTAATTGCTAAATTTAAAGATTAAATTTTATTACGTTATCTATTATTTATATATATATATATATATATATATATATGCTTCTCTGCCTTATCGTGGGGGCGAATTGTAAAAAACCGCTTTATATTAGGTATCTATTTCATGGAAGGGATATTTTAAACGAGTCAATCTTATATACGTATATATAGAATAAAAATGATATAAAATCAACTGCGCAATTATAGATAATAAAAAATGGGTCGTTAAAAATTTTGATTTTTAGATCTATCAGTTTACAGAATTTTTTATATAAAAAAATGGGATGAAATACATGTTATAACAAGCAATGATAGATATTTGGAAAGTACATTATTTTCAAAGATACACGAAAAGAATCTAATTATTCGTTAAAAATGTAACAACGAAGAAAGAAAATATCTTTTTGAAAGTTTATGGAAAACGATTTTCGCTGCCGGCAGGAAAAAGTTATCCCACTAATGCCCATCTTGGGAATAGCTGCGTGGTTTCTAAAAAAGCACATTTTGCATAGCTTTGAAAAAATAATATGCCACACTTTGAAGAAGAGAAGATTAGTATAGTATTCTATATAAATGCAAAATTAATAAAAGGTATTATCTTTTAAACTCGACTAATTTATTTTCCTTATTCATAGAAAATTTTCGGATGTATTTATTATGGCGGGCATATCTGAGCCGCAATATATATATATATATATATATAGATAGATAGATATAGATATGTGTGTGTGTGTGTGTGTGTGTGTGTGAGCGTAGCTCGTCTGCTCCTAATTTATGCCCAGCACATTAATCAACGTCGTATTTGCATATTTTTTTACTATATATATATATATTTATATTTAACTCGCTACATAACGTGATACCTTTATAAAAAGCGCTGCCGTCCCTATTCACCTCCCGTTGTATCTACCTGTATATATATATATATATATATGTGTGTGTGTGTGTGTTTATATACATTTAACAAAATGAATTTAAGAATTCAAAAATAAATATTCGTTAATTAACTTGCTAGATAATTAATTCATTGGAACTTATTTCCTTATCCCTGTAAACTATTAAATTAAATGTATTGTAAATCTACAAACACCATTTTCTTACAGAACACATGCTTTAAATCATCTTAGCAATAAAAATAAAATTTACCTTGTGAAATATATATAATGACTTTTTCATGTAAAATAAATGATTCTGCCAGCCGAAATAAATCGCAATTCATTTGTGGAATTCATTCAATCTCATGTAGTTCAAAAATATTTATACCAAATATCGAATTAATTGATGATTACATATCTGTATATTTTACATATCTGAATATTTTTGTGAAGTCCTGTAAACTAATTACTAATTAAATACCTTCAATTTTAAATTGAAATCCATGCATTTTAAACAATTTAATAATGTTTGTTAATTTTATTATAATGAATCTAAAGTTACGGTGTTTAAACAAATTTTAATTAAATATAAAATTTAAAAATTATAGTGTATTGAAACACTTTTACACGCCACACTTTACGATCTACAAACATTATAACATTAAACAGTGTACAAATATCTATTAGACTGTCAGAAGTTTTGTTTGTTTTTTTCCTTGCGATTAAACGAGAACGTTATATTAAAATTGTAATGTATGTTCTATATATTTTTAGAAAGCTTTATTTGTGCTGATCAGAATGATGTATTAGCTGTTATGTTTATGTTATGATTGAGGTATTTATTATTCTTTAAAAAGGTTCAAGCATGTCAACAAATTTGTAACTTGATCTTCCATGAGTTCAACCGATGCAAATCGTAACATTTGATAGTAAGTCTAAAACAAAAAGACTTGCAAACGTTGTTATGCAAAATTTCGTTTCGATGATACGCACCGCTACGTTATGAAACGCTCGGGACAACCATCCCCAAAGAGAAAAGAGCATTATTCATAAGACTGAATTCAATCCGACTCAACAACACAAAAATTACCACAAGAGCTTTGCACGTCTTAGTTGTCTGAAGTGACATTTAACTTTGGTAAGAACAATAGACGTTGTCAAACATTAACGCATGACCTTAACGAAATGCCAAAATATCACCGAAAATTGGACATTCAATTTTTTCTGTAAATGTTTAGTCGAGGTGGATGCCGCCGAAATCTTACGTGTAATAAGAAGTGTGTACTGTAGAACAACAACAACAAAAAAAAAAAAATCAGAGGTCGATGGCTCAGACGGAATCATCTTCGAGTGAAGACGGCTCGTTGTGGGATGCATCCAAAGAAGCATATTAGTGCGGGTTTTTTTCTTATGTCAGCAGGATTTGTGCATTGAGAATTTCGTCCTCAGGTACAAACTGTAAATTCAAATGTCTAGTTCACTCAAATGGACAGCGTTTAAGAGCACTTCGTTACAAAAGGCTTCAAGCCATTTTGTGTTTTCTTCCAAAAAGAAAATTCAAGACCACTTGTTTCGAACAAAACGCATGACAAGACTTCAAATTACTATCTGATTAGGTCTCTAGAGTACTTTGAGCATAGAAAACGCTTCAAAAATGAGAACAACTTCTGATAATGCATTGTCGACTTCTTCTCTAAAAAAATAGCGGCTTATTTCAACCGTGAAGCTTCAATGTTGCAATCTTGTTGGAGAGTAGTTGTTGAAAGTAATAGAGAATATGTTAACAAAATTTTTTATGTGTTAACGAAATAAATCTATACTCAAAAAGCCTTTGGCCTAAACGTTCATGAAAATCGTTACATCCTTTTTCGTGAAAAACCAAATTTCTGTCATATTTTGTAAAGAACAATTAAAGGGTTAATAGTAAACGGGATTGTCCTGAAGATGAAAATATGTCTAATTGATTTTGTACCCCCAAAATAACTTAATCCAAGACTTTCAGCAAAATCCTTACATCCATTTCCGAGTAAATTCAATTTCTGCCGTAATTTGCAACCGGCTGATTAAGGGTTAAGAACAAGAACGAGGGGTGATTTAACTAAAGACGAGAAAAGATCTAGTGGATTTTGCACCTCAAAAATCACTTAATTCCAAACTTTCAACAAAATCATAATAATTAAAATTGAAACCTTCAAAAAGTTTAAAATTCGTATTGAATTCACGTGTTAACATAGTAATAAATATATATTAAAGACACGCATTAAAATTTATTAAAATTGTTTACAAAGTTTTTCGCCACAACGTTATGGCATCTTCAGGTAATTTTTTACACAAGCAAAGTGTAGATAGCGGTTTATATAACAAAGGAACTTGATACGGTATAGTAAAAAAAAAAATATATATATATATAGCGTGTGCACAATATGATGAGTCCCTTAGTTGCATGAATTCAGGAAACAAGGTTGAGTTCCAGTAGGGTCACACTAGGAATGTATGCCATAAAGTCTTGCAGAAAATACATAATCTTCAAAAATAAGACTGGAAGTTTCTGATAGCAACTTGCAGCATAGTTACGTAGTTACATGAATTTAGGAAATAAGGTTGTGTTACATTAGGGTAATACTAGGGATACATGGCATAAAGTCTTGTAGAAGATGCATACTCTACACTCTAGTTACGTAGTTACATGAATTTAGGAAACAAGGTTGAGTTCTAGTATGGTCACATTAGTGTTACGTGTCAAAATTATTTGTAGAAAAGTTGTTTGTTGCTGAAATTCTCCTGTTACTTCTTCAGTTTTCTTCTACAAATAATTTTGACATGTAACACTAGTGTTTCCATACTTGAACTCAATCTTACCTCCTAAATTCATGTAAGTATGCTTCATGGTTCTATATTCATGTATGCTTCGAGGTACCTCAATCATTTTTTCCCTAAATTCTACTTTTAGGCAAAATACCAGGAAATTGAACGTGGTAAACTATTTTTTCTTAATAATTTTACGTTGAAGTTTAAATAAGAAGCAGTTTATTTATACATTTTATTATCATAGTTAAATACTCTATTTAAATGCTACACTATTTTTGTTGGAATTTTACATAAATAACTTGGAAACAGCTAATTTTTACATAAATTTTAAACCAAATATTTAAATCTTTTAACGCGTTTCTATCATGGAAAATTGAAATTGAATGTTCTAATTTAATTAGAATTACAAAATAAATCATCTTATATTACTTTTCTTAGTTGCCTCTGTTTAAACAGGCAGGGTGTAGTTTTCTATAATTTTCTTATTTTTATATTAATCACTTATACTAAAGTTATTTTGCTTTTGCACCAGTTTCACTATATTTATTTAATTATTGTGAGTTTAGATACCACGATGTTTCTTTTTACATTATCCGCGAATGTAGACAGATAATTTTTTCACAAGTGTGATTTTTTCCTTACTTGTTTATTTATTAGACGATATTATTATATATAGCTAATCGTGAATTTTCCAGAAACTCGTTTTTAAACATTATTGCTTCAGTAAAGTAAATCATATTGCTTTAACATTTGATATAGTAATTTTAGGATGTTACAATCTCCATATAAAGTCGACTGAGAGGAGATTCTAGTGAATATTTGCTGAAGTATTGATGTTTCTAAATTACTATCCGTAGTGATATAAACGTTGCATGTTTAATAACAGAAGATATTATATGAAATATACTGTACGAAAAACAAATATATTTTCCTTAAGACTACAGAATGTTGCCTTTATCGGTAAAGAAAGTTTTCTGTATCTGCACCAAAGAGATTCCGAAAAACTATAATCCATTCTATTTCATTAACAAATATTTGCGTTTTTCGCAACATATCGGATTTTATTCACAATAAAAATTAAATACTTTCTCTACTTTTATTCAACAATACAATCACTTGAAAGGGCAATTTTAATTCCGTAACTTAATATATATATTATTGTTTTAATTAATTATTTATTTATTTTTCTTTTAATATAATTAAGCAAAAAGTATTCGATTGTTAAATACTATCGAACTTTAGATTTCGTGAAGATTCTATACGTTTTAAATGATCACAATTTGATCCATTTTAGAATGTTATTTGTTTATAGTACGTCTGCCTGTCTCTCTATCTTTATTTAGCAAAAATATTGTGGCAGTTTCAGATCAAAAAACAATGAGAAGAATTTCGTACAAATTTTTATTTAATTTAATCTTGAAATACATTAATGCTTATCAGTTTTTGGCGGACATCCCTAAATGATGCAGGAACTGCTTATGGAAGTCCATATCTCAGTTTCTTTTGTGTATAACCATTCCAAAAACTTAATATGTATGAAGGAAATCATGAAAAAGAAATATCTGACTATTTTTCGATGTTTATGTGTATATCGGTCGTTAGGTGATGCCGCTTTCATTTACTAGCTGATAGTTTCTGTATATCTATAAAAAAAGGCATTTAAAAAGTATTAATAAGTCAAGATCAAAGAAAGAGAAAGGATTAAAGTTTTGTAAAAATGAAGTATGATATCAAATTCTCAAGCTTGCATTATGATACTTATTTAATATTCCCAATTAACTAAGCTTTCATATGTGAGTCAAGCGCCTTATGATGTGTTGATAGACACCCTTCTCCCCCATGCTAAGTGTATCATAACAAGTTTCTGATTTTTATTTATTTATTTATTTATTTATTTATTTATTATTATTTTTTATTTACGCATGTTGGGTTTGGCGTCATTATTCAAAATAGGAAAAAACAACGTAGAAGTTCCCTCTAATGAATTATATTAATAAAATTTTAATGTGTCTTATTATAATAAATATCTCGTAAAATTATTTTGATTATTCAATTCAACAGAGACTGAAATATTCCGATAACAAAAACTGCTAGAAAAACACCGTAAAAGCGCAGTCTCTACACTTGAGTTTTTTGATTTCTTATTATAAGTATGATTTCTGATTTCTTATTATACAGTGATTTCTTATTATAAATATTTAGTAGTAAGTTTGGTGTACTTCCATCCGATAAATGCTGAGAATTATAAAAAAGAATTCATTTTAAAGTAAATCTATGAAAAAAAGCAGCATAAAAGCTCTCCTCATAGAATTTTAATGTAGCTTTCTATTCCATTTAACAGAGACTGAAATATTCCGATGAACAAAATTGCGAGAAAAATACCATAAAAGCTAAGTTTTGCACACAAGTTGAATCGAACTTATTTCTTATAGCATTAAATTGGCCCAGTGTTTGGCATGCTCCAGTAATTGACATCTATTCTGAAATTTTTAATAAATAAGAAAAATAATAAAATCATATATTTTACATAAAATAATTTTAACATTTTATGTCAAACATTGGAGCATAGGGTGCTAATAACTGGTAAAATGAATAACTAGCAGTATCAAACACTGGAACATAGGGCGCCAATTACTGATAAAATGAAAAACTGGCAGTGTCAATTACTGGAACATAGAGTGGGTGTTAAATAAAAATTCATAAAAAAAAAATAATTGTTATCAAATGTATATGTTTTAACATATATGTGGTTCTGAATGTCTTTCATACTATATGTACTAACTTAAGATTTCTAAAAATATTTTCTCATGACTAGAACATTAAAAACATCAGAGATTGCTCTTAAAGTGATAGTCACTGGTGCACTTACCCTACTCCTGTCCAATAAATTCTGAGATTTGTAAAAGAACTCAAATTGACATAAAGTTTTGAAATATGACTGCCAAGCCCATCATGTATACATAAAAAAAATAATTTTCAGAAATACGTTATGATGTATTTAGTACAGGAAAGAATGATTTCTATCAATATATCGTAAAGCACTAAATTCACATACGAAACTTAGTTGATAGGGAATATTAAATGAGTGTCAGAATGTAAGCTTGGAAATTTGATATCACACCCCATTTTAAACACAGCATTAATCCATTCTCCTTCTTTTAACTTAACTTTATTATACTTTCTAAATGTCTTTTTAGTTGATATTTTTTATTTCAAAGAAAGGAAAAAGAAAACTGTCTATATATTTTACATGATTTACAGTTGGCAGCAAAATCATTGAAGCAAATATTAATAGTTCCTACTTAGAAGATGCGAACCTAATGCTGTTTTATTAAGTAAATATTTGTACAGTCATTATCTTAATCCTATACTGTTTATAAAAAAGTATGTTGGTGATTGAAATTAACAATCAAACTAAATAAATGCATGAAAATTGTGGATGTATGCTTCAATAATTTTGCTGCCGACTGTATTTACTTTAACCTGATATCTTTGATATATTATACAAAACAACATAAATACAAATAATATTTTATTTACTTAAGTTAACCGGACATTTTTGAAATATTAAATAATTCACCGTAAATACAAACATATCATAAACACATCATATTTATAAGTACATCATTTGTCCTGGGCCTCCTTCGTCACAGCTTTCGTGCAATGATGATGAAATACGTGTTTCTCTCTCTGTTTTATTAATAAAATCGAAATGGCGTCTTTTGTTCTGTCTATTTTTTCCTCTGTCATCGTTCTTTAAAAAATCTAACTTATTTACAGACATAACGTTCGACACACATAGTCTGCAATGTCTCCATGTGCACCTCAAAAATGAATTTTCAAATTGTTAATTAAGAAGCAAGTTTTTAATTAAAATATTATGTTTTAAGCGATATTTTGCATTTTTACCCAACAATTTTCTTTGAGTTGCAATTTCAAGTGTTGTCCATAAAATTAAATGTTTACAAAATTTAATTTCATTTATTTTTTACCATAAAAGAAAAGTTTTTTTTTTTTTTTTTTTTTTTTTTTTTAACCGTGAAGAAAAACAAACCTTATAAATAAAACTTTATTACAGGGATGGAACACGGGCGCAGAATTCATACCACTATCAATGTAAGAAAATTTTCTACTTCTTAAATCAACGATATTATAGGTAGCGAAATTTCTTATGCAGATTCCGGTATGAATTCTGCGCCCGTGTTCCATCCCTGTTATTATATTAAAAAAAAAAAAAAAAAAAAAAAAAAAACTGATAAAACTTTCGTTATAATAACTTTAAAATTTTTATTTCAATTTATTTATTTTTAAAATTTTATTTTCAATTAATCAAACAGTCTTACGCTTTTTTCCTTGATTTTATCATCAACAAAGTTCATACAGCTTTAATATAACTCCCTTTGGCGACTTTTAATATTTTTTGCCATTTTGACGATGAATCAAAATGGCTATCGCGATTGCATAAGAAAAGACCTAGGCGAGAAGTGTCCGAGTTAATTCGGTGAAAAGTTTCAAACTTCACCAGGGGGTTTGTATAATAAAGTTGTACCCTAATGTCAATGCATATTTATTTTATTTTAAATTAGACATTTTTCTGAACAACATAATGAAATTCAAATAATTATATGTAATTTACACTGGATTAACGACTGCATATCACTGTACCCGGTAATGACTTTGTTTTCCTGAAAATGGTCGTTAGTCGAAATATATTTATTCAAACGTTTCAATTATACATTTTTTTTAATCATTTAAATATAGTAACTATCGATTTTTTTTTTCTTTTTTGTGAAGTTTTTCGCCACGAGACATTTTCTTTCACCCTCCGAAGGAAAAAAAGGGGATTCTACTGTTTCTTTACTCAGTTCGCTATAAGGCGCAATACAATGATATTTTTACTTCCATTACTCGACTACTGTAGGTAATGGAACTATTGTATTCGGCCCAAAAATTCGATATCGCGTTTTTTAACTGATTTACATGTTTTAAGGTCACCTGAGTCCAAAAAAGTGGTTTTGGGCAATTGGTCAGAGTGTGTGTATGTGCGTATGTATGTGAGGAATCTTCTGACTGTTATATCTTAGAAACTAATAAACACAGAACTACGAAACTGCAGAATTAAGGCAGGTCTGGTGTACAGATGATTTATCCAACGTTTGGTGAAAAATGGAAAATTCGAAGTGGGACATCCGAAACCGGAAGTAGGGCTCTAACTCCGAATCTCAAAAAGATCTCTAAAAATTTTCTTCAAAGTTGCTATATAAACACTATATTAGATGTCTTTTCATGTAAAGTAGTTCGTTAGTTCAAGAAAAGTTTTAGGCGTCCTGTGTAAATAGCTCAATTTCAGGTTTCTCAAATGCGTTTCTTGAAAAACGGCTCTACGTATTTTTTTTCAAACACAACATATTAACCCCCTTTTAGATATCCTTTTGTATGCAATTGTTGTTTTCTAGTCAACAACTGAGTATGCCAAATTTTGGCACAACTCGTTATCTCAAAAACCGCTCTAAGATTCTCTGGAAAATTGTTACATAAACCCATTTTACATATCCTTTCTCATGTACAAGCTATAAAAAAAAAAAAAAAAAGTCTCACCAAGTGGGGACAAAAATTGGTAGATGTGGGTGGAATGGGTGGCCCGATGGGACATAAATTGGTAGATGTTAATGTGGGTGGAATGGGTGGTCCGATGGGACAAAAATTGGTATGATGTTAATGTGGAGGAAAAAAAATGATTACAGTTTCAGAAAATTTGAATGATTTAATGAAGAGAAAGAGCCCCACAAAGTAAACAAGTCAATAACGCATTGGTCCACTTCTGGCCCTTATGTACGCAGTTATTCGGCTTGGTATTATTTAATAGAGTTTTCAGATGTGCTCCTGTGAAGTATCGTGCCAAATTCCGTCCAATTGTTGCGTTAGATTATTAAAATCCCTAGCTGGTTGTAGAACCCATTTTATGATGCTCCAAACATCCTCAGTGGAAAAGAGTTCCGGAGACTCAGCTCAACCCCACTGAGTCGCCTGTTAAGGGTATTTGAAGTCACTGAAGTGTAGGAACGACGATAATGATAAATTGGTGATTGATTCCGTCTAAACCTGTATGTATGTCAATTTGCGTCCAGTTTGCATTACTCCGTCTTGGTGCGTCACTTTTTTTGTTATGGAGTATATAACGTGGTTATTACAGGAAAATTAACAGTCATTCTGATTAGGTAAGCCTCTTTTAGAATTCGGAAACTGATGTTTCAAAAATGACCCCACCGATATTTCTTTTTTTTTTTTTTTTTTTAATTCGATATGTAGTTTTTATATGTCTTTATACGTAAATCAGCTGTCTCTTGTAGGAAAATGTTTAGGTGTCTAATTTGTTAGGTCAATTTTATGTCTCCTGATCACATTGTCTTCAAAAAGTGCATATAATGCGGTAATAGCGGGTAATAGAAGTCGTATGTTTGTTTCACAGAAGAGTTTTTTTTTTTTTTTTTAATTT
This sequence comes from Salticus scenicus, assembly GCA_963930645.1. Lineage (NCBI taxonomy): Eukaryota > Metazoa > Arthropoda > Arachnida > Araneae > Salticidae > Salticus > Salticus scenicus. The sequence goes on from OZ005648.1 coordinate 377,297,178, forward strand.
CAAACGTGCGTTTGCTAATGGATCTTTTTTTTTTTCATTTTGACATCAAAATAAACTTTATAACACATTTTAGTACTATACTTGCAGTGAAGTTGCTTTAATTTTATGGTTGATAGGATAAATTATGTAAAATGTAGGAAATAACGTGATAGTGATTACTTTGTACAGTGTTGTTCAATATAATCGCGATTTCCAAATTGAAATCGAAGGGTATGGCGTGGTTGTCTCTGGCAATAGGATCAGGAACCGACGTACTGTGGATGAGGAATACGCTGCCGAAAGCAGTGTGGACGCAAAGAAACTTTTTAAGAAATTTCAAGAGATTGTTTAATTTTTATTTATAAATAAAAATAGTAAATATTTTTCTTTTTCTTTTTTTATTTTTCTTTCAATTCATTTAAATATTCAGACCAACAAAGCGGGATAAGCCTGTTAAAATTCATATATATATTCCCACAAATTCAGCTTTCTTCACAGCCGCCGTGGCGCGGAGGTATGTCTTTGGACTGTCACCCAGACGGTAACGGTTCGATTCCAGCCGGGGGCAAGCAAGTTTAAATACTCTAAGAAAATTATTTCTAAATTCTTATTATCTACGCAAATTTAATTTCCTATTCTAGCACTTTTTAGAATATTCTAATTTTTGTTAATCTTGTATTCTGGAATATTCGAATATTGTATATAAACGACTTCTTCCTCAGTTTGAGTATGTTCTGAGCCGAGTGTAGCTGTGTTACAAGTTTGTTCTGCTAATAAACTATGTTTTCTACTTCACTTTGAGTGCTCACTTTGACTCTTCACGAGATCTGTGTGACAATATTTTTAACATATGTGAATTAATAATCATGAAAGATAATTTTAGATTTTAAGTTTGTTTCATCTTGTAATCTTGCTTATTTTGTAGTTTTCGGAAATCAATAAAATTTCACTCTAGATTATTTGTAACTGAAACAAAAACAAACAAACAAAAAAAAAAAAAAAATCTTTATTGAAAAAAGTAAAAAGCGAGATAAAAAGGTATCAAAATTACATTTGTCTTCTGCTGACTTTATAAATCCAAAGAAAAATTTAAAGAAAAATATTTCATGGATTGGAAATCACCAAAAATTAATAATTTAAGCTGCAGGTTTGAAATAAAATTTATTCGAAAATGTATTCATTTCTGTTTTCGATGATGTAAAATTTTAAATTGTAATAATTGTGAAAGCTAAGATTCTTTAGCTGAAAAAGCAGCTTCTAAAGAAAATCAGTTCAATTTCAAATTTCTACTTTTTTATCTAATTGAGACGAATCATGTATATAATTGACGATTTATGTCTATTTGGTGATATTTAACAGTTTTTCGGTAATTAAGATACAAAAATTTGATTATTTCTTTTAAATTAAATTTTATAAACGCTAGTAGCTTAAGTGCATTTCTATCAGGTTATCTATCTAAAAAACAATTTTAAAGAATTCTGTTTATAAGCTCTCCAACTTGTTATAAAGGTTCTTCTTGATGAAGAAAAATAAAGTTCAAATCCTTGTCAAAACATCTTATTTTAGGCTAATTTGAAAATGCTACGAATATCCATGCCTATACTGAGATTCGAACCCAGATCCTGACTGCGAAAGGCAAGTACGTCAACCAGCCGTCATATAATGTCTATTTTGAAAGATAGCAATTTAATGAAAACATTTTGAAACACCAGATATAGATAGACAAACTTAGTGAATACAAAAGTTAAGTAAGACCTTATGTATCACTAAAAATTACAAGTTGTTTTTTTATTTCTTTCAGTCATTCCTTAAAAACTTTCAAGAAAACGGTAATTGAAATTAAAATTAATTTAATTTAATTTAATTAATTTATTTATTTTTATTTATATTATTTTTATTTTTTCAGTCATTCCTTGAATATTTTCAAGAGAACGGTAATTGAAATTAAAATTAATTTTAATTAATTTAATTTAATTTAATATATTTTTCTTTTTTTTTCAGTCATTTCTTGAATACGTTCAAGAGAACGGTAATTAAAATTTAAATTAAAAATCAGCTTTATTTGATTAAGATAACAAAGGATTATTATACGACAAGTAGAAATTCGGAAAATACAAAGCATGTTTTATAGTAGAATTTTATTTTTAAACTTCAGAGTACGAAAGTACTATTTACAGTCTAAAAATATCCAATCCACCTCCATAGTTTTCTAAAAAAATAAAAAAATAAATAAAATAAAATAAAAACATATTGATCGATTTGGAATTTTGTTGATTTAATACCTTTTACTCAAGAGGGCAATTTTCTCAAATTTAATTTTCGTCGAGAACTAAGTAAGAAATTGAGAAGGCTTTTGTTTGATTTTCGATAAAAATGTTTGATTGGAGGAGAATTGTGTTTGTTATATTCTTTATCCGGCAACTGAAGATGTTTTACGTGAAAGTCTGCTAATGAAAACGTCTAGTATTTCGATAAGAATTAGAAAGAAATAAAACAGTACTTAAGCTGCGTATAAAGTTTTAGAGAAAATGAACACGACTGCATTTTGGAGGAGTAATATATCAAATAAATTGGTAAAAATTATTTCAAATGTACAATAATGGAGTTGGTAAAACTGATAGAAATAAGGAAGAATGTACTGAATGTAGTGAGAATGAAAAACTCCATTGATGAATGCTTAAAATTTAATAATGATAATAATAATTATAATAATGGGATTGCAATACATTTTAGATAACAATTCAAAAACACCTCAGAGGTCTGAATGCAAAAAAAAAAAAAAAAAAAAAAAAAAAAAAATAAAAAATAGAATTGTTTTAGAATAATAGAATAATCTTTTAATTTAGAACGGGGGAGAACAAACAAACGAATATTTAGAATAATTGTAACAAGCTGTGAATTTTCCACGCAATAAAGCCTTTTTCTTCCGAAAATTAGATTTATATAGATTTTTTCTCATTTTTTTTTCATCATCATGAAAATTTCTTTTTAATAATTCGAGATATAATTGTTAGACCTACACGTAGGAAATGAAATTTTTATAAAATGTATGTATTTCTGTAGGCACTGCTATGACAACCATTTGATATAAAATTTACTACTAATACTTATGTGTAACATAAAATCAGGTTTCTTCAAAGCTTCTGAACAGGGGGGACAGACACAAGTATGTATTTAAACATTAATCTACTGCATCTACACTATGAAATTAATATAAATTTTTAAAATGCTTCAAGGTTTTCGTAAAAAGTGTTGTGAATAGAATTACATTCTAGCTTGCAAATCTATACACAGGAAACATTTGAGAAACACCTGAATGTGTATAATTGTAGTTTCTATTTGCATATTTTGTAAAGAAAGTAGGTGGCTATGAATTTTCCAATATAAAAATTTCGTAAGTTATTGGAAATTTACGAATTTCTTAACATGGCAGAATAGGACAAAATTTCCATAAACGTCAATCTTGAGGGATATTTTCATCATAAAGATGTCAGATCACTTTTGAAATATTATTTGGAATACTGCCATGAATATCACCGACTCTGAATTTTCCAATTTAAAAAAATCGTAAGTTACTCGGAATTTACGATATACTTAACATGGCAGAATAGGGAAAAATTGAGCATAAACGTCCATTTTGAGGTTCATAAATATATTAAACAACTTCAAAATAACATTTATGGTACTTATTTGAACATGATTGACCACAAATATTCTAATAGGAAAATTTCGTAAGATATTTGTAATTTAATATTTTATCAACATAGCAAAACTGAAAAATTTCCATATAAATAGGTATTTGGATTGCTGCACTAGAAATAGTAGCATGAAAACTAAACTACGAAATTGACCCTAATAAAATAAATTAATATATTAAAATAAGATAAATATATCGAAGTGCATGGTGGATTGGATAGCCTATTAGGCGGGGATTTCTTTTTGTCACTGTGTCAAGCGCTTGGTCAAATTAATTTCTCTTAACAAGTTTATAATATGTCCTGTACTAGAAGTTTATGAGAGCATATATATGATGTTGAAAACTTGTTTTTCCAACTGTGTGAAAATAATGCCCGGACCGGGGTTCAGCCCCTATATCTCTGAATTACAAGGTCAATGCTCTACCAATTGAGCTATCCAGGCCGACAACCGGTGGGAATTATTCACTCAGACAACCTTCAGGCAGAACATCTGGTCTATCATGTAGATAGCTCGACAGAATAAGCCGCAGGTAATGAAAAACACCATTAAACAATAGGAGGAGGATTTACATTTATTAATATCTCACAATCATTTATTAATATCACACAAAATAATAACCGATCCGGGCATTATTTTCATTAAGTAGGAAAAATAAATTTTCAAAATACATCATTTTCTTCCCAACCTGCTGGTTGTATGATATTAATAAATGCAATATATATTATGGTTAACTGAGCAAAGTCTACCTATGCCAACTAGTCAGTAAAAGAACAATTCATTATATTTCTTAATTTATAATTTTTGAGGATTATAAGATGCTTTTTACTAATTTAAACCTTATAATCATAAATACATTAACATTTAATTTCAAATTTAGAAAAAAGTTTTGTAGTAATTAGTGGCAGAAACATATAACAAAATAATGTTCATTAGACCAAAAAAAAAAAAAATATATATATATATATTGAGCATCCCATGTTTTTAAGGACATTGTAACTTTTTCTATAGACAAAATAATATTGTATAATAAAATTTTCTTATATTTGATTTATTTTCATATACATTTAAATATTCTATGTTTGCAGACAACAAACAATTCTTTTTTTTTTTTTTAAGTTTAAGATTAATTTTTAAGAGTACAATTTGAAGTCTAAGAATTTTTATCACGGCTTATATTTTACATAGACTATGTTCCATCAGTTTAACAAATTCTTAGTAAAAATGAAGAAAATATCCTATAGAAGTTTTCTATTCTTTAACTATAAAAAATTTACGAACCCCCTTAGAAGATCGATAAAATCAGGAGAGAAAGCTTCCTTTTACTCAGAATTAGATTAGTGTTTTGTATTAACGAAGATACATTTATCCAATAAAAAGGCTTAAGTAAGAAACATTTGTATCTGTAGAAAAATGTTCACTTCAAAGAATTGCCTGAAACAAAAGTAACCTTACATTAATAAATGTCAATTATATCATAGCCATTTACGATATTCTGTTTTAGTTTTTTTTTTTTTTTTTTTTTTTTTTTTTTTTTAATTGACATAATTGTTCTCGAGACAATTGGTGGTTTTGAATGGGTTTTAAAAATTCGCTAATCAAAATTAATTTTCTGTATATTATATAACATATTAATTAATGTCTATATAAAAACAAATAACGAATCCTTTTTTAACACGAAATTTTATTTATTTCTTTCTTTCTTTTATTTTATTTTTTTAATTTTAAATATTCTAAGGTAGATTTTTTATATTAGTCTATAAAATTCCCGAAACGTTATTGATGTCCCTTTTCCATATTAAAAATATATTTCAAAGACTGTATGTCTGTATGTGCAGCGAAAGCTGTCGGAAAACTCATAGAATTTATTTGGAAATTAGTACAAATATTTATGAGTGACATAGAATTTGTTGTATAAATGTATGTCCGTTGTACGTTTGCGATTATTTAAGAGGAAAATACGAAAATATTTCAATATATTTCGGTGTATGGATGGAGTATCTTTTAAACGTATTTCACTATTGTTACACTGCATTGAATATTATGAAATTAGTAAGCTTAAAAGCATGAATTTCTTTAGAAAATGTTCTACATAGAAAAAATATTTAGTTCTTTTATAGTTCTTATTTTTAGTTCTTTCTCGTGCTCATAATTTAATTAAGTTAATCTAAGATTGAGTTATGGCGTACACCCGTTCGTCACAGTGGCGCCCAACGTGGAGCAACTGTGACGAACGGGTGTACGCCATAACTCAATCTTAGATTAACTTAATTAAATTATGAACACGAGACTTGAATTATGAAGTAATGACAAACTCAGATATATAAAACAAAATCACTTTTATTTTGAGCTTAATAGAAAGGTGGGCGTTGGACTATAAACATTTAATAACTTATAAACTTAAAAGGGCAGCGTTCATAATTACTTTTAACTTTACATAATTAACCACCAATAATTTCAACTACCTCGTTTAACTTCATTAACCCTCACGGCTCAGTAATCTTTCGATAGCGGGAGGATTCCCTTACACCACTATCTACTCGACTTACTATCTCCTACTATAGCCGCTAACAACTAACTTCCTACTCACTTACTTCCAACTAACCTTCTACTAACTCCCCTCCAACTAACTCCCTACTATATCCAAAAAACAATCTTCCTTCTTCTTTTATACAAGTTACTTTCAGAATATTAGCATATTACAATTTCGTTCATCCCAGGAACTAACTCTATTGATCAGCCGAATCCTAAATTCTTCACATTCATGTTCTACTCGTAAAGTGCGAATTTTAATTGTAGCATTACGCTAACTTTGATATACCGCACAAGTTTAAAGATGGCCTGAAAGAATTAAAAAAGAAAGAACATCTTTTTAGGACTGAGGGCCTATTGGTCTCAATCTGGGATTTTTGCGTTGTCGATTTCGATATTTGGACATTTGTCGAAATCTAAAATTTATCGAAAATATAATTGAATAATTTGAAAACGATGTTATAATTTGAAAAAAAAAAAAAAAAAAAAAAAAAAAAAAAACTAATAGTCCTCCGTACTAAACTAAATTCTGCTTTTGCCAGAATTTCATCAAAATCTTTTTATTATTATTATTATTATTGAAAGAAAAAGAAAAGAAAATTAATAATAATCAGTATCGTTACAAGCGATATCGAAAAAGTTTTTTTTTTTAATAATTTTGAATTAGGAAATAAAAAGTGCGCGTGAAATAATATGAAATAAAAATAAGTAAAATAATCTGGTGTGTCACTCACACGACTTTCTCTTACCCTGTAATTTAATACTATAAATACAGGTTGCAGATTAAAAGGTAAGATAATGAGTGCTGTTATGTAAACCTGTGTTAAACAATTCATATTAGGCTTCTGGAGGGTTTTATATGATAATTAGTTCTGTGTGAGGGGGGGCTACCCCCCCCCCCCTCAACCCCCGTTTCATTAATGTACGTACATTTATATAGAATTTAATTCGGTTATTAAAAAATTATTCTGTTTTTAAAAAATAATTTATTAAAATTATTATTTAAAAGAATTATCTTTTAAGATAATGCAGACGATTTCCATATTAGAGAAGTAGTATAACACAAAATATCCAAAAAAAAATCCATTTTATTCTCAATATTTAAAAAAAAGAAAAAAAAAAAAAAAAAAAAAAAAAAAAGATTTTTTTTCTAAGTTTTTTTTTGTTAAAAGTAAAAAAAATCGATAACTTTGTTTTAAATTATCGCAGATCGATGGTTCAACCATTCGTTTTAAAGGTATTGGCAAGCTCTTTTGAAAGATACCCTCTCGAGCGGGGGACTCCTCTCGAGGGACTCCTCTCGAGGGGGGACTTCCCCCCCCAGGGGGAGAGGCGGGGCTCCTACATACACAAAATTTTTTTCCCAGTTAACTATCTCTATTACAAAAAATATATATTCGTTTCATTTGGTTTAGTGCAGTCTATAGACGTAAAACTCTACTTACCTGCAATTTCCCCCATAGACGTAATGCATTAGAATTCCCTTGATTATCCCTGTACACGAACCATTTGCTTGATCTTAGCGAAAAGCTTACTGTAGCATCCCAATATGATACACATTTAGAATAACAAGTTTGAACTTTCTGCCATAATTTGTTTTTGAGATATGCTGATAACAGACAGACACACAGACACACACACAGACACACAGACCATTTGCTAAAAACAGGATTTTCGTATTCAGGGGACCTCAAATCGTGTAAATATAACAAAATCTCGCGTTTGAAAATTTGACCCAAAAACAATACTTTCTCTACCTTATGGGTAAGGGAAAGTAAAAAAAAAAAATACTTTCTCTACCTTATGGGTAAGAGAAAGTAAAAACAATACTTTCTCTACCTTATGGGTAAGAGAAAGTAAAAATGAATTTACTGATTTAATGTTTTTGTTTTTTGGGGGCTGCCCATGCATATAAATTATCTGGTGTGTCACTCACACGACTTTCTCTTACCCTAAAATTTAATACTATAAATACAGGTTGCAGATTAAGAGGTAAGGTAACGAGAACTGTCATGTAAACCTATGCTAAACAATTCAAATTAGGCTTCAGAAGAGTTTTATACGATAATTAGTTCTGTAAGAGGGAGGCTAACGCCCCCTCAACCCCCCGTTTCATTAATGCACCTACATTTATATAGAATTTAATTTGGTTATTAAAAAATAATTCTGTTTAAAAAAATAATTTATTAAAATTATTATTTAAAAAAATTATTTTTTATGATAATGCAGACGATTTCCATATTAGAGAGGTAGTGTAACACTAAATATCCAAAAAAAGTCCATTTTACTCTCAATATTTAAAAAAAAAATTAAAAAAGTTTTTTTTTCGTTAAAATTAAAAAAAAAATCTATAACTTTGTTTTAAATTATCACAGATTTATAGTTCAACCATTCGTTTTAAAGGTATTCGCAAGCTCTTTTGAATGATACTCATTATGAAAATTTACTCCCCTCGAGGGGGGACTTCCCCCCCCCCCCAAGGGGTAGGCGAGGCTCCTACATACACAAAATGTTTTTCCCAGTTAACTATCTCTATTACAAAAAATATATGTTCGTTTCATTTGGTTTAGTGCCGTCTATAGACGTTAAACTCTACTTACCTGCAATTTCCCCCATATACGTAATGCATTAGAATTATCTTGATTGTCCCTGTACACGAACCATATGCTTGATCTTAACGAAAAGCTTACTGTAGCATCCGTATATGATACACATTTAGAATACCAAGTTTGAACTTTCGGCCATAATTTGTTTTTGAGATATGCTGATAACAGACAGACACACACACAGACACACAGACAGACACACAGACAGACACACAGACACGCAGACACGCAGACCATTTGCTAAAAACGTGATTTTCGTATTCAGGGGACCTCAAAACGTGTAAATATAACAAAATCTCGCGTTCGAAAATTTGACCCAAAAACAATACTTTCTCTACCTTATGGGTAAGAGAAAGTAAAAATGCGTATTAAAACGAGTCGAAGAAGGAAGCGAAATAAGTATTGAGTTATATTACGATAAATACGATATATAATATGATACGATATATTAGACCTATCGTCCAGGGTTAGTAGGCATTTTCGTTGAAAGAAATAGTTTGTTCGTTCGGTGCAACTTGCACATTAGTCCCGTGAGGTACAACTTTCACATTAGTCCCTTGAGGTACAACTTTCACTTTAGTCCCGTCAGCTACAACTTGCACATTAGTCCCCTTTAAATATAGTGGCTAGCGAAGCTGGCAAAGCATTCGTTGATTTTTTAAATATTTATAGCAGTGAAATAATTTCATATTTACATATTAGGCCGCAAAATGACATATTTCAATGTAACAAATGGTTGAGTTTCATCGATTCGCAGCAAAATAAGTCTATTACCACAATTTTGCTTCATCAAGCATATATTTAGACTGTTAGCGGCAAAATGCTTGTACATTTCAGTAACAGGTTACAAAATTATTGCATATTTTGGTAAAACTCTTTGAATAAAGCAAATTTTTTTTTTACTAATTTGATAAATAGGACGTCACAATCAACTGTTTGTTTATATCAGATAAGTACATTATCATAATTGCAAGAAAATGATGTAATAACTATTAGCCCATAATTTTTATGATTGAATTTTATATTACATTATAATTTTATCCTCCGTGGGTATTTTAGAATTGCAATGGTAGTTATAAACTTTCGTTGAAATCTTTTTACATATTGAGATTAAGGGGAAAGTGCAAGCACAAAAAATTTTCAGTTTTGAAAGATCTTTCTAATGATGTAACCTTTATGCAGATAAATAAAAAAAAAAAAAAAAAAAAAAAAAAAAAAATGCATAGCATTTCTAAGGGGGGGAAATGGCTACCAAAAGTCTCTGTTTTGAAGCGGTCTAAACCGGAATCGTTCCTGACAGAAGATGGTCATTATTATCTATACTATTATATAAAGAGGAAAAAAATGTATGTTTGTGGAGGGTAATCTCTGAAACTACTGAACCGATTCAAAAACTTCTTTCACTGACCAAAAAGCTACACTATCCCTGTTTGTTATAGGCTATATTTAATTTTGATAAAATAAATTTTAGTTTAAATCTGATCATTTTTATTAAAATCCCCATAAAAGCCATAATAGAAATGAAATAATGAAATATTAAAAATATTAGCTGCTGACAACATAAAAGAAACATTTACATGTTCATTTTGTTTTTAAAATATCTTGACATGAAAAGAAAAGAAATATATTTGCACGTGTATTAAATTGAAATTCATATAAAGCTTTGTGAAATGTTAAACTTACACGTTTAATCTGACGTCGTAATACGCAAGCGAAGTGATGACGTCACTGGCCGTTCGTGGATGCAAGAAAAATATTTCCTATGTTAAACACCTATTGGATTTTTTGTAAAATAGTATTAAAAATCAAGAAATATTATTTCCCGATTTCAATCTCCATATTTGGGTATAGATATTTTTATTTTTTATTTTTTCATTTATTTATTTATTTTTGTATATTAGAGGTTGACAACAAAGAGGAGAAGAAGACGAGTGATGGAAAAGAAGAATCATGAAATGCCGTGTCAAATTTTTAAATTAATTTTTAACTGAAGTTTTATAAATAATTTACTTTTATCGTTGTTTAATTAAATTTGTGTTCGCCTAGAAGGAAAAATGTGATAATCATTTTTAATTTAGAAAGTTTATAGAATTTATTTTAACCAGCGCATTTACCATTTTTTACAGTGGACAAATCGTGTTCAAGGCATCTCAAAAAGTGTAAATCCATGAAAAAATCGGAGGTCAGAAATTTTTACGAATCCAATAATTTCTTCTGATGTATAAAAAAAAAATTAAAATTTTGCTTAAATCAATTATTTATTTAAAAGAACTCAGATGAAACACATTTTTTTTAATTTTTAAATGAAGTACCTGAAAAAAATTGTAGTTCTGTTCTCGTACATATTCTTATAAAAGTAAATTTTTGAATTCTAACATTAACAATCTGTTATACACTGTATGTGTCCATGTAACTATCCCCCTTCATTATGATTTGGGTAAACATTTCTTCTACGTGTCACTTTTTTTCTTACAATAATTGAAGATGAAGAAACAACAATACATGGTAACCACAAAATACAAAACTTCGATATTCACAGTTGCCTTCCACAATTTTGAATGTTTTCAGTTAAAAAAAAAAAAATAATAATAATAATAAAGAAATAAAGAAAAATAAAAAAGTAAAACAAGCAAACAAAACAAAAAATAAATAAATAAATAAATAAAAATAACAAGCAAACAAACAAAAAAAAGGGGGAGGGGGGAATTTTGTGAATTATAAATATCGCCCTTTTTAAAAATTGCTCTTTGAAATACGTATTTACAATTCTATAAATTATATTCAGTTGCAAAAACGCACTACACTTTGCTTATTTAAAGTAAATAAATGTAATCCTATAGATAAAATGAAATGAAACTAAGCTGTTTTCTAAATTTAAAATATAACATTTAAAAAATGATATTTTATGGCAGTAAAAAATTTAAATGAAAACAAATGAGATTATTTTTAGTTGGAATGATTATATACGTATCGAAGATTGTCGATTTTTTTTTTTTTGCCACAAATACACAACAAATATTTAGACTGCGCTCTCCAATTTATGAAAACAAAACCAAAGGAGCAGAAAACAAATCCCAAAGAATATGTTTTATATGTCAAAGTTTCCCAAATTCTTTAATCAAATTTAAGAAATTTGAATAAGCTTATTCGTAAGGATTTTACCGTTGTATGCACAATAAGATTAAAAATCTTAATCTCGACCTCACTTTTGCAAATATTAATCTTACAAATAGTATACATTGAAAAATTCTGTTAAATAAGTTCAGAGCTAAAAAATATAAAAATAAAATATTGGTTTCATGGGGACAATTTAAAAGTATATGAAAATTGAATTTTGATATACTTATCAAACAAACAAACAAACAAACAAAATAGTAATTTAGCAATCCTTATACATTGACAGAATGATATGCAATATTTTGACCTGGTGTTATAAAAATATTCAGAGTATGAGAAGGTTGAGGCTAAGGTTCAGTGAGCTTAATGTCTCACTGATGCTACACTATGGGCAATTCGGTGTATAACAAGAAGAAATGCTAACTTAAACCATTTTTCAATATTTCTACATAGCGTGTCCATTGAAAGAAAGGAAGATATCTACATAACCAGGAAACATACAGAAATCTATAATAATAAAAGAAGATGTCTGTCTGTCTGTCTGTCTGTCTCTCTGTCTGTCTGTCTGTCTGTCTGAGCATCTATACGTTCAGCCCCTACTGAACGCAGAACTACAAAATTTGACATACGGGTGCTCAGAAGCCTGCCCGAGGGGATAGTCAAAACAGAATTTAAGAATTTTAATTAGTTGCGGAGATATTAATTAAAATGTAGACCTATGTCTTAATCAAAAAGCGATCTCAATGACTCAGAATTCACCGAGATTGCATAAAAGTAGATATTTTAACGGAGTTAAAATCAGACAAAATGGAAAATAAATTAGAAATATTAGTCCGATCATTACGAATTTGGTACCAAATGAAAGGGGAATTTTTTCCGAATCTAAGAGTGCAAGCGGCTTATCGATACGTCAATTAGATTTTTTAAAATTAACTAAACTATGAAATTTAGTTGGAAACAGGCAGACGATTTTCTAAGCGGTCTCGATCGGAAACAAAACACATACGAGACAACTGTCTGTGATGTCTGTGATGAAAACGGAAATGGTTGTAATCAATTAAGATATCATGTGTTTTATACTGGGGGGAAAAATTGCAATTTTCAATTTATTTCAAATTTTCATTCACGTTACATTTGAATTAATATTCGGCCTAGACAGCATATTATAAAGCTACTGTTCAATTTTCATGAAAATATATGAATAATTAAAAAAAGGACATATTTATTGGAAAAAGATTGTCTTCTTTTATTTTTTTGCAGTATTTGCAGTAGTCGAAATTTCGTAGTATGTAGTTTTAATGCCCGATAATTCGATTGTGAATATTTTTGAAAGAGTACGATTATTAGGGAGGGCTTGAGGAACAGGGAAAAAAGGCAAAAAAAAAAGAGTTGCAGCGTTTGAAATTGGTTGGCATATTAAGATTTTAAGGCAAGGTATTTGGTTTTCTTTTTTATCCCAGCTTCTAATTAAAATAATTTCATAAGTAATACATCATTTGAAAGCTTTGTTGATTTGGAATTGAACAGTAGATTACAGAAATTTCTACCGCCAGATGGCGCTGAAATATTTTAAAATTTCAATATTTCAAATTCTAATTATGATTATATAATTTTTAATACATCATTCGAAAGATATTTTAAAGTTCTTTTATATTATCGAAAGTATTATTCGAGATTTTACCCGATTTACACGTTTTAAGGTTTCCTTTTTAGGTTTTCTTTTGTATCTCAGCTACTAATTAAAATATTTTCATAAGTAATACATCATTTGAAAGCTTTGTTGATTTGGAATTGAACAATATATTACAGAAATTTCTACCGCCAGATGACGCTGCTATATTTTTAAATTTCAATATTTCAAATTCCAATGAGCGAGGAAGGTGTTGTAAGTTCTAAAACGGGGATAAGGCGCCGCAGGCGCCACCGAGCGGGACTTAGCTAAAGTTAGAAATTTGAAATATCAGCGCCGAAGGCGCTACCGCACGGGAGTTTACTGCGATTTAGATAAGCTATTTTCACGATATATCAATAAGCTGTTATTAGACCTGATACGGGAAAAAGGCGCCGCAGGCGCCACCGAGCGGGAATTTCGTAAAGTCGGATTTTACAGGGATCGCGAACCAGCTGGTCGCCGAAGGCGGCTAGTTATGAATAAGAACAATGAGGAAGTAAATAAATAAACACATTTGCATTTTAGTTTGCGACTAATCCTTAATGAACCTTATTTAAACAGATCTGTTAAATATTTTTTATTATATATTGCTGATCTTTTGTACTTGTAGTCCATTGAAAGAAAAAGAAAATATCTACATATCCAGGAAACATGCATGAATTATGAATAAGACAATGATAAAGTAAATAAATAGACACATTTACATTTTGTTTCCGACTAATCCTTAATGAACTTTATTTAAACAAATCTGTTAAATATTTTTTATTATATATTGCTGATCATTTGTACTTGTAGTCCATTGAAAGAAAAGAAGATATCTACATAACCAGGAAACATACAGAAATAAGGAATAAGAACAATGATAAAGTAAATAAATACACACATTTACATTTAAGTTTGTGACTAATCCTTAATGAACTTTATTTAAACTGATCTGTTATTTTTTTTTATTATATATTGCTGATCTTTTGTACTTGTAGTTTCGGTATGAGGCAGGACTTTCTATATAGAAATTACTTTGTATGTGGTCAAATGAAAATGTAAATTTTACCATTTTTGAGTCTGATTCACCTGAATTTTTTAATTATTTTTTATAAATTTCTCCACTTTTCTTTTAAGACAACTTTTCAATTCGTAATGTATGTTTAAGAATATTATTTAATTAATCAACGCAAAAATTCAATGTTTTTCGATATTATCTTCAGTTATCAGAGAAATACAAATATTTAGAAAGTAACTATTTGTTATTTTCTTACATGAAACGTTTGAAAGGTGGTTTATTTAGTGAGATTAATGTTTGTCATTAACTATTAATATTACTCGAAAAATTAATAAAAACAAAAAATACCTTTTATTAAAAATTCATTGATTATTGATTTTTTTTTATTTAAGTACATTACAGTAAAATATATTTTTCGGTTTTCCTTAAAGAACTACTTTATTTCAAACCTTAGAAAAAATTCTTAATATCGTAATATGGTAACAGTAAATATTTTACAAATGTTTGTTTTAAAATAAAATAGTATTTTATTCTATTTAAGCTTTATCGTAATGCCAGGCAATTCTGAAACAGAGCAATTACGTCAAGAGTCAGTATTTTTTAAGTATCATTTTCTTAACCTAATTCACTAATATGCGTCACTTTATAAAGTATATTCAGTTAGTGTTATGCCTGAATGTTGGAAATATTAAGTCCGTACCTAACTAACCCTTTAAATTGTCAGTTTTGCGATTATTTTAATAATAATAATAATATTACTATTATTATTATTATTATTTATCATTCGAATTTTAAAGTGTCCTCTTTAAATTCGTTAATTTTTGTGTAGGGTTTATTTCAAGTTCAGTGATATTTGTAACGTGTCCTTTTTTTATCTGAAAATTTCTTGGATAGAACGCCGGAAAAAAACATCTTTTGTTATAAAAGGATGAAAAATGCGCTTTTACTATCCCCCTTTCGCAATAAAATGACTTAATTTACGTTCAATGGCCAAAATACGCATTTACCATTTGGTTGAATAAAAAAATGCATTTTTAAGACGAACTGGGAGAATGAAACGTGCTGACTGATTTTTGAAATTGCCACGTTATTTTGCTTTGTCAGCACGTGACTGATGAAGAATGTATTTTTCAGGTCTACATGTCGCTATTTTTTAAGTTATGAAGTGTTTTAAAAAATGTCCAATATTCCTCATTAAAAAATACCATACTCCTTATCAATGTTGTATGCTACATAACACTCCATACTGCTTTAACATATTAATGCTGCTTAATACTCCTGATTAAAAAAAAAAAAATAGTTCGGCCAATATCCCCATTATGTCATAAAAATGAAAAGAAAAGAAATAATCTGGTTAGTCACTCATACAACTTTCTCTTAGCCTGCATTTCAATACTGTAAAGATGACCTCTGTATTTTATTTCTGTTTATGCAATAAACAACGGCGGAGGTTTAATCTTTAGACACGGGCTCTTTTGAATCTCCACTGTGCCATCGGAGCCCCTCTCTAAAGTTTAAAATCGCTCAAAACTGCTGCATAGTGGTGAGCGGCCACCTTCCGTCTTATAATCTTAGAATACTGTAAAGATAGATTGCATATTAAGTCTTAAGATCAATAGCGTTGGATAATAAAGTTCAATACGCTTTCAAAATAATCTAAAATAGTTTCAGGGGAAGTTTTATTTGATATGATATGAAGGAACTACCACCCCCTTCAACCCCCCGTTCAATAACAACACGTAAAATTACTTTAAAACAAATTAATCAAAGCTGGTTTTAATTTGTCTTTAAACTTGCCAAACTTCATCAAATTTTTAAGTGGCAACCTAATATAGACTTCATAATACCAAATCTGAGTTTATTGCACTTATTTGTTTAAGTTATGCTGATAACATATATACATATACAGATCGACCTCTAAATATTGGACTTTCGTTATCAGGGCACATCAAAACGTGATATTAAGCAAAAAACTATAGTTGAAAATTCTAAAAATGCTTTGTTTACAATATGCGTTTAAAAATTTATTTTGCTTCCTCAACAGCGTTCGTCGACATAGTCCCAGCAAAACTTATAGTGGCGGGCTCGTTATGGCCTACTGCTGGCATCCTGCACTTGCCATCAGTTGCCGGTTGCCCCATATAACACCAGCAGCGGGCCATTGATGGCTGCCAGCAGTGATGGAAGCCTAAAGAAAAATGGTCGGTGGCCCAGAGGTGGCATAAACACAGTTGGCCTTATGCAAGCTATCACCACAAGGCCAACATCATGATTTTCATGTTGTGGCCACAAATTATTAAGCCATAACCAATTTGTATGCATAGAGGGCGCTGTGATTCTTTTTCTGTTGATTTGAAATTCCCTCGCTGTCCGCCATTTCATACGAAGTTTTTGTTCGTTAGTGTAGTCTGCGGATGTGTCTTCGAGATTGAAAATCTCGTAAAAAGAATATATGAGTAAGTAATTCAATTATTAATTTGTTTTTGTATTATTTTTTAAATACTATTATTTTTTAAATGTTTGATTCTAAAGCCATTGTTACAACAAAAGGATTTCTAGAAATATATAAGAATTATCCAGTTGATCCGTTTTAGTAAATTATGATAGTTGCTAACTTTCTAGTATTTTATCATTGTTATTATTATTTTAATTGATTTAATAAAATAAAAATTATGGATCTTAATTTAAATAGTTATGTTATATGGACGGGAGAAAGTTATTAGAACACTTATAACTATTTGCAGTTTATGTTTCATTTTTTACTGTCTTCTATATGTAATATAGAGAAAGTATTGGATTCGCGAAAGTCCACTTTTTGATGGATTTACATGTTTTGGGATATGGAGAACACGAATTAATAGTTTTTAGAAAATGTCTGTCTGTCTGTCTGTCTGTCTGTCTGTATCATTTTTTTGTGGACGCTGTATCTCACGAACCAATGAATGAAATTTAACCAAACTTGGTATTTAGTTGCACCCTGACATAAACTGGTGCTGATTAGATTTTGGGATCAATCGCTCAATAGGTGGCGTTGTGATCGCATTTTATGCAAATTTTTAACATGGCAGCATAGGACAAAATTCCGTATAAATGGGCATAAAGAGAGTTATTTTACACTTGTGATTGTAAAATTAATATGAATTATTGATAATAGTAGTAGTTAGCTAGGAAAAAAATTTTGTGCATGGGGGGGCATCGGTTCCCCCCCCGGGGGGGAAAATCCCCCCCCGGAGAAGTAAATTTTCAAGATGGGTATCTTTCGAAAGGTCTCGTTGATAATAGTAATAGTTAACTTGGAAAAAATTTTTGTGCATGTGGGGGCATCGGTTGCCCTCCCCACCGGGGGGGGAAGTTCCCACCCGGGGGGGCAAAGTTTCAAGATGGGTATCTTTCGAAAGATCTCGTCAATACCTTTAAAACGAATGGTTAACGATAAATCTGTGATAATTTAAACCAAAGTTATCGATTTTTTTTACTTTTAACAAAAAAAAACTTTTTTTTTTTTTTTTTTTTTTTTTTTTTAACGAAATTTAACCAAACTTGGTATTTAGTTGGTCCCCGACATAAACTGGTGCTGATTATGTTTGGGGATCAATAGCTCAACAGGTGGCGCTGCGATAGCATTTTATCTAAATTTTTAACATGGCAGAATAGGACAAAAATTCGTATAAATGTGCATAATTAGAGTTGTTTTAAACTTGTGATTGTACAAGTAATATGAATTATTGATAATAGTAGTAAGTAACTAGGAAAAAAATTTTCTGCATGGGGGGCATCGCTTCCCCCCCTAGGGGGGAAATACCCCCCCAGGGGGGGTAAATTTTCACATTGGGTAACTTTCGAAAGATCAGGTTGATAATAGTAGTAGTTAACTAGGAAAAAATTTTTGTGCATGTGGGGGCATCGGTTCCCCCCCCCCCCCCACCGGGGGGGCAAAGTTTCAAGATGGGTATCTTTCGAAAGATCTCGTCAATACCTTTAAAACGAATGGTTGAACGATAAATCTGTGATAATTTAAACCAAAGTCATCGATTTTTTTTAGTTTTAACAAAAAAAAACAGAAAAAAATCGCAATTTTTTTTTTTTTTTTTTTTTTTTTTTTTTTAACAAAATTTAACCAAACTTGGTATTTAGTTTGTCCCCGACATTAACTGGTGCTGATTATGTTTGGGGATCAATAGCTCAACAGGTGGCGCTGTGATAGCATTTTATCTAAATTTTTAACATGGCAGCATAGGACAAAAATTCGTATAAATGTGCATAATAAGAGTTGTTTTAAACTTGTGATTGTAAAATTAATATGAATTATTGATAATAGTAGTATGTAACTAGGAAAAAAAATTTCTGCATGGGGGGGCATCGCTTCATGCCCCCCCCGGGGGGATAAATTTTCAAGATGGGTATCTTTCGAAAGGTCTCGTCAATACCTTTAAAACGAATGGTTGAACTATAAATCTGTGATAATTTAAAACAAAGTTATCGATTTTTTTTTACTTTTAACAAAAAAAAAAAAAAAAAAAAAAAAAAAAAAAAAAACAGAAAAAAAATCGTACTTTTTTTTTTTTAATATTGTTACTGATTGAATATGTATAGGTAAATATAGAAGAAAGTCTTGTGGTGTTCACAACATACTAGTTTCGATAGATTTTGCACGTTTGGAGTTGTTCTGATGAACATGATTTGAAAAATTGTCTGTCTCTTTGTGTGTGCTCAAATATTTATGAAAGTGATAGTAGTCTAGAAAGTTTACTTCTTCCGCTTTTTTTTTTTTTTTTTTTTTTTTTTTTTATGTACAAACATCGCTTCCTCCACCCCTGAGGGAGAAGTATACCCGATAGAGTAAATTTCCAATATGGGTATTCTTGAAAAGAATTCGTCAATATCTTTAAACGAACGATTATATTATATATCTGTGATATTTTAAAGCAAGTTTATTGATTTTATTATTTTTGACAAAAACTAGTATGTTGTGGCACCACAAAACTTTCTTCTATATTTTTTATTATGCAAATTCGCGTAGTGCAAATAATTTGTTAAAATCATTTTCCTGAATGCATGGAAACGATTTTCATTTTAGAACAGGGTTTGTCAATAAAAAAAAAAAAATAAAATAAATCAATTTTGTGCTAACTTCTAATAAAATGCTTTCTTCTTCTTTTTTTTTTTTTTTTTTTTTTTTTTTTTTTAAATAATTTATAACTTTGTTTTAATTTACCACAAATTTAATTCAGTCATTTATGTGGAAGTTATTGATGAGTTTCTTTTGAAAAATACCACCATTGAAAATTTATCCCCTCATGGAGAAGGGCGAGCGATTCCTCAACTTATACAAAAAAAAATTTCCTGGTTAGTTGTTAGTTATTTAAATACTTATTTTTTAATTCATAATAAAAATTAAAAAAAAAGAAAAATATCATTTATTTGAAATCATTTATATGAAATTTCCTCCTCTACTATGTCATATTGAAAGTTACGAAGAAGTAGAAGTATGGAGCCATGTGTTGAGTGAATGATACACGAATGTAATCGGGAACGATTTTAATCAAATATCAAATTATTTTAATTAAATATCAAATTTGGTTAAATTTCGTCCATTGGTTCGTGAGATACAGCTTCCACACATTTTTTATACACATTTACAGAGGGGAACTTTCTAAAAATGATGAAATCGTGTTCAGGAATCTCAAAACATGCAAATACGTCGAAAACCGAATGTCAAAAATTGTCTTCATATATATATATATATTACTATAAAATTGATTTTCTTTCGAAATTTAGTATATTGTACTTGTTTTAAATGAAAATCGCCTACCTACATCATAGAAAATGATTTTCATAAATAATAATTTTCATATGTAATTTCTATAAACTATTATAGGAAAAAAAAAAAAAAAGTGGTAGCCCTAACAGTTTTATTTTATTTATTTGTTAATTATTATTTTTTAAATGCAAGGAAGAAAAATAATTTCACTTTTACGAAACTGAAATAGTCCCCCCCCCCCCCAATTTGCGGTAACTTATAAGAATATGTTTATGCATCACTATTAAATGAACCACAAATATTTATTTTATCATTTTTGATTAAAAACATTTTTTATTGCATCTATAAAATTTATGTTGATCTGTATTTTTAACGCTGTATAAAGATTTTTACGTGCGCTGATAAGAAGTTTCTCGTAAACTGTAATGTATCCAAATTATTTTATGGATTTTTATACTGAAACCATTTGTGTTACCTGTATATCTTTTTATGACAAGCATCCTACAATAAGTCTGCAAAACATGTATAACATATATGAGTTTTGTGGAATTCTAAAAACATTTTTAAAAAAATGTTATTGGCGGATAGATTAATAGAAGTCGAACAATTTTATGTTTTGTTGAAAAATGTAAATAAGCACACTCTAAAATATAAAGTAAAATTATAAATTATATTTACAAGTGAAATTTATTTTCTTGAATTTTTGCATGCATGAGAAATCCTACACACATATACTTATATCACCTAACAACACATTAAATCAGAACAGAAAACAGCTGTACTTCTTTCATAAAACAACAAGATGTAACTGATAACTGCTGTGTCAGCGTTGGGTTGGGCAGGGAGATTTGTTTATCCTGATAACGAGGAACTGTGTTCAGAAAATAAACGAAAAAAGTAGAAGAAAAATTAGTCAATTCATCAATTATTTTTAAATGAGTGCTTCTATTTTTTACAGCTCTATAAAGAAATATATTTATTTATTAACAGCTAATAGATTCAAACTATTTGAAGTACGCTATTAAACAAATTCTTCAATAAAATAATTTCTATCTGAAATTATGCTAGGATTTGTGTCAACTAATTATTTATTATTATTCATTTCCATAATCCGAATACCGTAGATAATGGAAGCATTGTATTCGGTCAAAAATTTTGATTTCGAGTTTTCACCTGATTTACATATTTTAAGGTATCGTGAGTCAGAAAAGTGTTTTTTGGCAATTGGTCTGTGTGTTTGTGTATCTGTATTGCATATATGTGTATATGTTTCTGGAAATTTTCTGAGTATCATATCTACAAAACTAATAAAGAAAGACGAACTTTTGAATTAAGACAGGTATAGTGTACAGATGATTTTTCCAACTTTTCTTGAAAACTGGAAATCTGAAATCTCAAAAACTGGCGATTGTCTTCAAAGTTATATAAACTTTATTTTGGATGTCTTTTGTATTTGTTATTTCAGGGAAATTGATAAACGTCCTATAAAAATACACAACAATTTTAAGTCTCACAAGTGCTTTCTTTTAAAAACAGCTCTATGGATTTTCTCAAAATCGCTATATTAATTCCTTTTTAGATATCATTTCGTACGCAATTGTTAGTTTATGATGAACAGATCAGTTTACTAAGTTTTGGTGAAATTATCAGTGGGACAGAAACCGATATCTCAAAAACGACTTTAACTTCCTTCAAATTTGCTACATAAACCCCTTTTTAGCATGTAATACTTGCTTAATACAGGAAAATTGACAAGAGTCCTTATTAGATGGAAGCAACTGGAAATCTTGGAAATGAGTGCTTCCAAAAACTACTCTAACTTTTTTTTTTTGTTGTTAATTCGCTATGTAAACTCTCTTTGTTATTATATTATGACGCATGTATCAGTTTGCTTTAACAGGAAAATTATTAGATGTGTAAATTGACAAACCATTTTTATGTTTTCTGACCACTTCATTTAAAAACAACAACAACAACAGCGACAACAACAACAATAATAATAAAATATACCTATAGTATGATGGGGAACTAAAAGAAAAATCCGAAAGAAAACTAGAAATTTAAAAGAAAAGTTTTAGGGCACTCTTTTTGGAGAAAACGGGTGATTACAAAAAAAAAAAAAAATAAATAAATAAAATAAATAAAATAAATAAGAGCTTGTACAGTACCGGTGCAAAAAGACAGAAAGGATAAATGCTACCACCTTTTTTTAGAATGAGTAATGAAATATGACTTTTTTGGAGCAAAAAGCATTTGGAAATTTTATACTAAAAAGTTTCTGTTATTGAAAATTTAAAAATGTAAGTAAGGTCGAGAAATATTCAGTACATTGGGAAAATATTTAATAGTTTGTAATTTTTAGTAAACACGCCCGACCTACGACTGGAAAAGAAAGAATTAAAAGAAAGAAAAATGAATTTTAAAATGGTAACTACAAAAAGTGGATCACGCAAGAATTTAAAAAAAAATAATAATAATAATAATAATAATAATAAAGGAAAAAGGTGATTTCCTAGAAGTTTCATCAACCTCAACTTTTCTGTAAAAGACAGATCAAGAATATTTGTTCAAAATAAGTTCAGGTCAAACATTTGTTTAAGCCCTGCTCTGTAAAATTAGACAAGCACAAAACCAATTTAACATTTTATCTGCTGTTAAAATTTTTATATCTTTTTGTACTCCTATCTGAGGACTAATATTTGTAGGTAAGGAAATTGATTAGGGACACAACGTAAAATCTTGCATTGTATTAATGTCGTATAATTTCATCACAAAAATGCACTATGGAATTCTTATGCATTGTTGTTCTTGAAAAAGCACAATTTAATCATGTTACAGAGCTTTACGTTTATGTAATTTTTTGCCAGAATATTAGGAAAACACTAAAATTATTTAAGTATACCAAAAATGTAAATCATTCAATAAATTCTAAATACATAAAAAAAAATATATGAAAAGTACAACGTAATTAAAAAATAAATTTATATGCACATAAAAAGAAATTGCGATGCTCACTATTAATTATGCTGACAAAAGTTAATGAGAATTTTTATTTTTGACTTTAAACATTGAAACAGAAATTTTGCGGGAAATAAGGCTATAAAAGCACATTGATATATATATATATATATATATATATATATATATGTTATATAAATAATAAAAGAAAAAAATAATTAAATTGAATTAATTAATTAATATTTTTAAAAAGTCGGCAGCAAAACAGCTTAGTTCAAAAGTTTTTGTTTGCGTAATTTAATTAAATTTCAATGAAGACATAAGTACTGTATATCGAAAATATATCAATTTTATAATAAGTTTTTATATACTAAATTGTTATACTAAATTTTCATTTTTAATTATTTTCTACATTAAAAATTATCTAAATCTAAAAAAATTATTTTTAACATAATATGAAATCAAAATTGTTGAAGTTAAGAAATTAAAAAAAAAAATCTTGATAATTAAAATAATCTTAATTAATGTTAAATCTTTACTAAGACACTAAGAATAAACATGATTTTACATATAAGATTTTTTTTTTCTTAATTCAATTACTGTTACCTAAATAACAAAATATGATAACTTTAATTAATAAAAAATTATAAAAATTAAATCAGTTTTTAAGTATTGAAAATGTTCGGATAAATTATTTTAGAATTAAAAGGAGAAAAGATTCTTTTTTTTTAAAGTTCAGTTCGTTCTATAGCATTCTTAGATGTAATTAATGGTAAATCCGATAATTACGGAAATAATATTGGATATTTAACGCTTGTGATTAATACTTACTTTAATAAATGTTTTATTCAATTAAATTTATTTAAGGCAAAACATTACATTTTACTTAATTAGAATCAGTGTCGTATTATTTGTTACAAGAATGTCGTGTACTTAACTCTTATATCATAATGTTCTTTAAAATGTACGCCTTAACCATGTCACAGAGATTTGAGTTTATGTTGTTATCGCTAAAAATAAATTAAATTATAAAACTAATTATGTATAGCAAAATGTACAGTCGGCAGCAAAATTATTCGAGCGCTAGCAAAAATTCCTACGTAAAAAAGTACACTTAATACTGTTTTGTTAAATAAATCCTTGTCGAATCATGGTCTTAGACTGACTAAGAACAGGATTCTACAAGGATTTATTTAACAAAACAGTATTAACTGTACTTTTTTACATAGGAATTTTTGCTAGCGCTCGAAAATTTTTGCTGCCGACTGTACATCATTCATCGTCGATTCCTAGTAAGTTCAAAGTCAGCCATTCTCATAGAACGCACTGCTTTGGAATTCTTTTCGGTGTCCTACATAAACAAGTACTGGTATATTTATTCCTTTCTCAATAGGGAACAGAATTTTTTTTTGATAATGTAATAAATATTTGGTTAAGTGCCAAACCTGGCGGTTTACAGTACATTTTCCCTTGTAAATTACTAATAAGAAACTCTTTCTACAAAGAATCATCAAGCATGTAAATAAAAATTCATAAAACAAGTAATTAATTTAACTTGTTAATAATAGAGAGCAGGTTGATTTTTATTTCGTGCACAAAAGGAAAAAAAAAAGCAAGTCGTTGTCGAAGAAGAAAGTATGTTGATTAACATTTAAAATCTACATTTAAGGATAACATTTCTTTGCCTGTAATAATTTAATAGCATCGTAATCTTATACTTTAATATTTCAAGAAGCTGTATTGAGTGGAGAAGTAATTATTTAATTTGGATGGTAATTATATATGCAATTAAAATCATCATTTCTCTGTGATATTTTTATTTTTTAATTTCTGTAATTTA
Organism: Salticus scenicus; assembly: GCA_963930645.1. NCBI lineage: Eukaryota > Metazoa > Arthropoda > Arachnida > Araneae > Salticidae > Salticus > Salticus scenicus. The sequence goes on from OZ005648.1 coordinate 377,322,339, forward strand.
AAAACAAAATTTAGTATTGTTTTAAATATACCTAAAATAAAATAAAATATTTAGATAAATAATTAAAAATAGTTTCTTTAGTTTTTACCTTATTTTACAGTTAAAACAAAACTAAAATTTATTTTTTAACTTATAGAATTTTATTGTATTTTTAAGTTATAAATATTAAAAATAGAAAAAATTATTTACTTTATATTCAAGAAATTTAAATAATCTTTTTAAATTTTGAATTGAATTATAAAATAAAATAAAATAAATAAAAAGTTTAGATTATATAAAAAATCAAAGAAGAAGAAGAAAAAAGCCCCGTAGGTAGCCTCGAACCCAGGTCGTCTGGGTGGAAGTCTAGTGCTTTAAGCTCACGCCACTGGGACGCAAAATAACTAGTATTTAAAGATTACTGAAACTTTAAACGCTTTTTTCTCGAAATTCTATGGATAGTGGGTCCTACTGCTTTAATATGTTACCTTCATAATATACTACAATCCCGCGCAATTCCGTCCCGATCTAAATTTTCCATGTCGTGACCTCTCCTTGTTAGTAGTGAAGAAAAGAAATTCTATTTCATACGTATGTTGCAATTGTTGCATTTTCTTTGTCGTTTTTCTTTTCTTTTCTTTTAATATTTTTTTCATGTGTGTGCGTAGGTGTGTACAATTTTCACAGCACATTTTATGTCTTTTAACTTAAAAAAAAAAAAAAAAAAAAAAAAAAAAAAAGAAGAAGAAGAAGAAGTGGTAATTTGGATTTTTTAAAAATTCTGGTTGGTCCAACCGGAACTGGGAAGGGGGTGAGACTCTCTTGGACCCTACCTAGTTACGCCATTGCTATACTATTTTAAAATTCTAGTGCAAACTTTCATAATCTCAGATTGAACGAAATTGTAAGCGTTGAACCGACTTTTTTCGTAATATATTTCTAAAACGTCACGCAGTTATTCTCAGGTGTCGGTCGAGAAGAACTCACGCACTTGACCCAACTCGTTTGCTATCATTTTTCCTACTTTCGAAAGTCTAACACACAATGGTGCCCATTGAGAATCAGTGGTGGTTCATCTTTTAAACGTCGGAATTCCAGTATTTTAAAGAGTCTTCTAGTAATTTCTTACAATCTTTCGTTCTTTAAATTCATTTCCGCAAAAACTGTGCAAAATCTCATCTGAACCGTCTGTGCTGCAAAAGTAAAATTTTTTGAATTTGAACGTGTTTGAATTTTTTAGCATTAATCCCTTACCTGACGTGGAAAACGTACGAAATTCGCTTCACAATGCAACCATTTTTGTCACACTTATGCTTTCACGTTTCCAAAAACATTCCATTTCAGATTCTTCCCACATACCTCTTCTCTGAAATAAGTAACTCCATTGAGAACACTATTAAGGTCACATTAAAGATCATTTTATTGAATTCCAAAGCCGTGGGAGCCGTTCTATTGGTAGCAGCGAAATACAAAGGAAAGACGTAAATATACGCCAGGGGCAATTAATGCTTAATGAGACGCATATGTATGCCTGGTTCAGTTGAGGGCTTAACATGTAGTCTGAAATAGCTTTGGAAGAAGATGATGCGTTAGTTTAGCAAATAACTCTCCAAAATTGGTTTTGTACCATTTGACATATAATTACTTATATATTTTAGCATGGTTGGATGGTTGGATGGTTGGGTTTTAACGTCGCACTGGTTCTGCGCAGATGGGCAATTGGCGACGGTCTGGGACACACCCCTAGAGGTGGTCCGGAGACATGCCATCGCAATTTTGATCCTCCACGGTAGGGATATACATATTTTAGCATTTAAAAATTATCCTACATTATGGACATTAGTGTATGTCGTATGATATACTATATGTGATATACCATGGTAATTTTATTGTAAAATGATTTTAATGATATATAACATATGCTGCTTCAATTTCCCAATACAAAAGTCATTTCACTGTAGAAAAAATTAAAACTAATATAACGTTCATTTTTTAACGTGATAGCTATGGTCGATACAGTATTTACCAATTTAAACAGGGGAATTTTTTGTATTTTTTTTTTTTTTTTTTTTTTTTTTTTTTTAAGCTTGTGATTCTTTTTTAAGACTAATTTCTTAATAAAGAAAAGGCTAATACATAAGTTAGTATACTACAAGAATAAACATGTAAATAAAAATGTTTAAAACCAATGGGTAAAGGTTAAACTTCTTTAAGTTTCCCGTAAAACTAAATTAGTTAATCTATGAATTTGTCGTCTTAATACATTTTATACTAGAATATAATTTTCTCAAATTAAGTTTTTGGTCGAAAACTGAGCTGGAAATAGAGAAAAAATTTCCTTAGTTTTTCGATAAAAATGTTTCATTCAAGATTAATCGTCTAAACTTTAACTTTTACTGAGTAACAAGAGTTATGTTCCCTAATGAAAAAGTCTACTATTTCTTTCAGTATTTTAAGAAAACAAAACTGTACTAAAGTTGTGCTTAAGATTAAATATAAAAGAAATACAACTGCTCTTGTTATAAGTGTGCTCGAAATAATTGGTTGTATTTAAATGTCTTTTGTACAATATCTTATTTTTTCTAATATTTACATGTGTGTTTTTAATATATAAAATGTCTTAATTTATAAAATGTCTTAATTTTTTTCTGTACAATTTGGTTCAAAAATAAATTAACATTTCTAAATTTTATCTGTATCTTTATAACTATAAGAATTTTTTTTAGATCTAAAATATACCTATTGTTTAATAAATTATTTTATATCTGATTTTAAATCATACATTAAAGAGTTTATATGTTATTTAGAGAGTTTATATGTTATTATATTATTATTTTTAATCATAAACAGTTTATATGTTATTATATTATTATTTTAAATCATACATTAAAGAGTCTATACTGTCAAAAAAAAAAAAAGTCCTGTTTGCTGCTGCTTGTTGCCAGGAATTTTCTGTAATTCAGAGAAATAAGTTCTATCAACGGAAAAATTACGTTGATAGAACGTATTTTTCTGAATTACAGAAAATTTCTGGAAGCAAACTGTAGCAAACAGGACATTTTTTTTTTTTTTTTTTTTTTTTTTTTTTTTTTTTTGTACAACTCTTAAAAAAAAAAAAAAAAAAAAAGTCCTGTTTGCTGCTAGGAATTTTCTGTAATTCAGAGAAATGATTTCTATCAACGGAAAAATAACGTTGATAGAACGAATAAAATTTCTGTTTTTTTTTTTTTTTTTTTTTTTTTTGTACAACTCTTAATAAATAATTGCATATAGAAAAAATGAACTTTGTAAATTATATTGTATATGGGAGGTGACAAAATAAAGAATAATTAATAGAAGTAAATAATTATCTTTTTATTTAAAATAAAAGATATTTTATTCTAATGACAGCATATAGATATTTTTATCATATTGTTAAATGTTTTTTACAGAAAGTATTCATTTATACAGAGTGATTCAAAACACAGTCCAATAGTCCATAATGTGTCTGAAACTTTTTGTACGAAATCCGCTCCCTAAAAATTGTTATTTAGTGTTTCTTTTTTTTCGAATAATGTTCCGTTCCTATATTTACACATAATTAAATATCCTGATAAGTTAGGGAAATTCTCTTTTTCCAGTTAAATTTCTGTTCATGAATGTAAGAAGTAAATAATGTTAGTACAGTTAAAAATAACTAAAGCAGTTTATAAATTACATTTCAACTTTTCCTTATTTTTATTCCTTAATAACCTTATTCCTTAACGTATAAATATATAAAAGATTATACAATTGGCTTCGCATGTCATGGTTGTAGAAAAATCAAAAGATGAAAGTAATTAGTAAATGACAAAGAGAAGAATTTATTTGAAAGGTTGTCAGTTACAGATAGTTCTAAGGAGTCTGTGACAACACTTTCTTTGGAAACCTGTTTATATAAAGTCTAGAGCAGACATATTTGTGGTTTCTAGAATTAAATCATTTTCATTGATGATTAAATATCGAATGTCTATGACAGAGAATATAATTTGTAGTATCAAATTAGTCAAAAGTTAAAAGATATTGTCATATATTGTCGAAATAAAATTGTAGCACCACTCACGAGTGAAAAAAGAAATGTGCTAGGTGTAAGAATTAAATAGATTTCTATATTCTACATTAATGTTTCATTTTATTCAATCTTATACAATTGCTATTGCACATTAAAATTTAAAATAAATAAATTGCTCATATGAATAGAAACGTTGAGTCATAATTTATTATTGTCATTTTTTTAAGTATTTAAAACAATTCCTATTAATCAAATAATTAAATAGCATGAGATTTCTATTGAATTATTGTTCATAATTATATATAACAATAAATTAACATATTCAGTATTAATATTGATTATAGTACTGCTACGAACTCACACAGGTACTGTCTAGGAGGTGGTACTAAACATTTATACTAATTTACAATCCTGACTGATTTTTGCCAAACGAACTTAAATAATGTTGTTGAATTCCGATGAAGAAATATGTGACAGCATAACACAGAAATTTAAAAAACACACAACTATTTTTATGGCATATTAACTCGATTCTTCATCAATTGAAAAAAGGAAACATGAGTGCAACATAAAAATAGCTGTCTTATGTTTTGAACAAAGATGTGGTTAAAGCTCAATTATTTCAAACCAATACAATTGTTGCGATTTTCGGTAACAATGCGGTGTTACGTTATAAGGTTTTCTTACACCTCCATTCAACACGCGTATTTAGGTGCCATTTTTCTAAAATTTTCCAGGATTGTAACTTAGTGTAAATGGTAATTACCACCTTATTTGGCTGTATTTTATGTGTTGTTACGACAGTCCTATTAGTAATATTAACAGAAAATTTTTTATTTTTAAAATTACGTAAAATTTTAAATACGTTTTCAGAAAACAATCAAAGCTGTTTATATATATATATATATATATATATATATATTTATATATATATATATATATATATATATATATATAAACTACTTGAAAGACTAAGAATGATAAAAAAGTTTCGTACACACACTTCAAAAGTTCGTAAGTTCATCTTATGAATTTGAAAACTAAAGAGTGTCAAGACGGATCTCCATGCAAATTTCTGTAGCTCTATACGATCGGTCGTTTATCTACAAAGCGACGGATACATACAGAAACACATATATTTTTACCTCCATTATCCGACTACCGTAGGTAATGGAAGTATTGTATTCGGCCCAAAAATTCGATATAAAGATTTCACCTGATTTACATGTTTTAAGGTCTCCTGAGTCCAAAAAAGTGATTTTTGGAAATTGGTCAGTGTGTATGTATGTGGGGAATCTTTGGGCTATTATATCTCAGAAACTAATAAAGGTAGAACTACGAAACTTTAAAATTGAAACATGTGTTGTGTCCAGATGAATTTTCTAAATTTTGGTGAAAATTGGAAAACCGGAAGTCGAACATCCGAAACCGGATTTGGGACCGTAAGTCCATATCTCAAAAACGGCTCTAACTATTTTTTCAAAATTGCTGCTGAATAAACACTCCATTAAATATCCTTTCGAATGATATTGTTGGTTAGTTCAGGAAAATTGATAGGCATACTGTGTAAATAGCTGATTTTCAGGTCCTACAAATGCGTACCTTTCAAAACGGCTGTATGATTTTTTTTTACAAACTTGCCATATTAACCCTCTTTTAAATATCGTTTTGCATGCAATTGTTGTTTTTTTGTCAACAATTAATTATACGAAGCTTTAGTAAAGGCTGGTATCTCAAAAACAGCCCTAACGATTTTCTTGAAAATTGGTACAAAAACCCTTTTAGATATCCTTTCTCATGCTTTACTTGGTTATCACAGGAAAATTAATAGTCATCCTGATCAGTTTTAGATCTTGGAAATGAGTGTTATAAAATAAACAAATAAATAAATTTTCTTTTCTTTTCTTTTTCTTATATATATATATATATATATATATATATATATATATTTATTTATTTATTTATATCTCTGTGTATACTCTGTTATATATTTTTACGCGTGTATTATCTTTCTCGTAGCGGAAAAATTTTAGGTGTCTATTTCATTAGGTCAATTCTATGTCTTCTGATAACATTATATGCAAAATGTGTATATAATACGTGTAATAGTGGGCGATGGAAGTCATGTGGTTGTTTCACACCAGATTTTTGTTTTAAATTATATGTAGAGATAATATAACAGAAACGTTACGCATTTTGAAAGAAATTTTATTCTGCAAATACTTTCTGTGATTTTCTAATCTCCAGTATATAATATGAGGTTTTTAAAATAAAAATTATTATTCACATTAATGGGGATTAAAATATATTACTTTTTTTTTTTTCAATAAAATGTGTTTATTGGTGGACCAAATATTTATTTTATTAGTTAATCTTCTTTTGCAACAACCTTTTTACAATAACTGTTCTAAGTCAATATTTTCCAGAAAACTCATTTTTCGTTCATTTGAATAAGTAAGCCAATGAATGCAATATACTTTTAAATAACTTTGTTTGCAGAGGAAACTTTTATCAATTTATAAGAAATTTCGAAAAAAAAATACTATTTTATTTAAATATATATGCATATAAACATATACATTTTAATTTAAATTTATTTGACGTGGTACATTTGACATGGTACTGCTGAAGTATATGCTCCATATAAATGCATATATTTCCATTTAATACTTATAAGTTGAACTACATTAGATTTATTCAATAAAATATATACTCAGAAAAAATTGTTATGTTTATATATATTACAGATTTGATTTATTTAATTTGCGTTTTCTCAGCACTTTTTTATATATTCATGACTTTCAAGATGTTTAAACTTCTACAGATATTTAATAAAAGCTTAAAATTTATTTCGGGTATTTATTAAAACCAACTTAAGAGAATTAGGGATAGATTTTGCAAAAAATGTAAAAGAAAAATTACTAAAAATTAAAACATGCTAAAAAATCATTTTTTTTTTTTTTTTCAAATTTTACATAGATATAAACCTTTTAATTTTTTTGTTCTCAAAAACTAATTTATAGATTTATAAACCTAAGCCTAATTCTTTTAAGTAATTTCTTTTAAAAATCCAATATATATATATATATATATATTAGGACTTTTCTTAAACATCTGTAGAAGTTTTAGCATTTTTAAGATCATGAATTCATGAAAATTTCAAACTGAGAAAACGCGATTTAAAATTTCAAATCTGTAAAAAATATATGGAAAACCATTAGAATTGTTGCCTGTATATATATTTTATTGAAAGACCCTAATATTAGGGTGGATCGAAAAACGCGTTTTTTCTGCAATACAATTCTAATAGCGCGGAAAACTTGCGCATAGGCGTCATTTTAAATGAAAAAATATTATTATTTTTTTTCTTTTTCAAAATTTGAAATCGCGCAGAAGGCCTAAAGTTACCAAAAATGTCAAAATACCAGTAAATTAAAAAAAAATACAAGAAAAATACATTTTTTGTTCTAATAGTGAAAAAAGTGTTTTTAAGAGTGTCCTTAATGCAAACAAAATATAATTAGACCCATTCTTGTTTTACTGAATTCGCGCAAAAGGCCTAAAGTTGCCGGTTGTATCGTAAAAAAACGATATTTCATGATTTTCGACGATTTTTAAACATGTGCCAAAACCCATAAAAGTTTTATTTTTAATTTGTAATAGTGTAAACACCATTCAAAATAGTTTTCCCAATCCAGAAATAATACTTTCAGACCTGTTATTCCTTAACTGTATTCGCGCAAAAGGTCTAAATTATAGTATAAGTTAAGTTATAGAGTCCCGTAAAAACGCCGTTTTCCATATCTGATGAGTGTTTATTTAACACATTAAGGTTTGTAATTAGACTCTAACAAGTGATTTACAAAACATGTATTAGCCAAACATATCATATTGCAGCTCTCAGCTCATTTCAACATTTAATCTGTGCTGAAATGACCCAGGACTCACGACGAGGACGTGGCTGCAAGGCGAGTCCCACCTCCACCCTTACCCAACCAACCAACCAGGGTGAATTTTATTTACAATATTTACAGTAACTATTTACTTTGTACAATGCATATATGTTCGTTGTAGGCAAAAGGTTATTTAAGTAGAAGCCCCTTTGAATTCTGACTTTGAATTAAATGTCGGCATCAGCTGTTTTGATTTTAAAGTAGCTCTAATATAACCATCTCGATTTTCATGCCCGCACACTTTTTCTGCTGCTTCTGTAACTAGTTTTACACACCTCTAAACTGACTGGGTGTGGCATGGGAATTTGAGGTAGTTAAACTCTGGTAGCACTTTGTCTTTCAATAAAGAAGCAATGTATTCAGTTGGCATCTTGGGCAGTAGTGGCGGCGGTGTTAATTTGCAGATTGACCAATCAATTAGCTCGGTATAATCGTTTGCACTAAAATTTATTGAAGCTATTTTGAAATCTCTTACATAAGCTTCAGCTGATGGCTCATTTCTGGATTTAAGGATCCTCCTGTAGCCAAGTTCTCTAATGTGTGGTCTCTCATCCATTATCATAGCCAACATCATATTTTCAGGGTGGCAGAAGAATGCGTTCCTTTGAATTACTGGATCAATGATTTGCTTGATATTGTCCGGTAGATGCCTGGTTGTTTTAACTACCTTCAAAATATGCTTCGGTCCATCTTTCACAGTGTAGTTTTTCTTTATATCAAACCAAACAGGTGCATATGACTTCACTATGTAATTTGCAAGAGTCTGTAACTCAATTGTTGGACTAGTTTGGGATACATACAATCTTAAAACCCGGTTAGCACAGGTTAGCCAACGAGAGTGGCTAATACTTCCAGGAACCCTAGCAGCCAATTCTGGATTACAGATTCCTGTGTTGACCGCTTTTACAATGTCTAGGAGATACTTCTGATCTTTGCTCAGATCGTTTTTAGTGATATCAATGACTTCTTCTGATGATTGTATCGGCTCAAAATCTACAACAGGGAGTTTCTCACATCCAGGGAGTTGTTTTCCAACTGGACAGCTAAATGATGTTGGTTGTCGTTCCATCCAAGTGATCAAACAAATGCCTATAAGGTAACTCGTTAAAATGTCCGCCACTACTGTCCAAGATGCCAACTGAATACATTGCTTCTTTATTGAAAGTCAAAGTGCTACCAGAGTTTAACTACTTCAAATTTCCATGCCACACCCAGTCAGTTGAGGTGTGTAAAACTGGTTATAGAAGCAGCAGAAAAAGTGTGCGGGCATGAAAATCGCGATGGTTGTATTAGAGCGACTTTAAAATCAGGACAGCTGATGCCCACATTTAATTCAAAGTCAGAATTCAAAGGGGCTTCTACTTAAATAACCTTTTGCCTACAACGAACATATATGCATTGTACAAAGTAAATAGTTACTGTAAATACTGTAAATAAAATTCACCCTGGTTGGTTGGTTGGGTAGGGTGGAGGTGGGACTCGCCTTACAGCCACGTCCTCGCCGTGAGTCCTGGGTCATTTCAGCACAGATTAAATGTTGAAATGAGCTGAGAGCTGCAATATGATATGTTTGGCTAATACATTTTTTGTAAATCACTTGTTACAGTCTTATTACAAACCTTAATGTGTTAAATAAACACTCATCAGATATGGAAAACGGCGTTTTTACGGGACTCTATAACTTAACTTATACTATAATTTAGACCTTTTGCGCGAATACAATTAAGGAATAACAGGTCTGAAAGTATTATTTCTGGTTTGGGAAAACTATTTTGAATGGTTTTCACACTATTACAAATTAAAAATAAAACTTTTATGGGTTTTGGCACATGTTTAAAAATCGTCGAAAATCATGAAATATCGTTTTTTTACGATACAACCCGTAACTTTAGGCCTTTTGCGCGAATTCAGTAAAACAAAAATGGGTCTAATTATATTTTGTATGCATTAAGGACACTCTTAATAACACTTTTTTCACTATTAGAACAAAAAATGTATTTTTTTGTAATTTTTGCATTTTTTTTTTTAATTTACCGGTATTTTGACTTTTTTGGTAACTTTAGGCCTTCTGCGCGATTTCAAATTTTGAAATAGAATTTTTTAAATATTTTTTTTATTTATAATGATGCCTATGCGCAAGTTTTCCGCGCTATTAGAATTGTATTGGACAGAAAACGCGTTTTTCGATCCACCCTACCTAATATAGTTCCATTTATAAATTTTAAATGGAAGTGTGAGGTTTTACAAGAAACATACTTCAGTGGCATCAAGTCAAAGGAGCCAAGGAATTAAATACAATTAAAAGAATGACAAAATTATACGTTTAAATGTGTGTTTATGTTAAGAACAAACATATAAAAAAATATTAGAATAATTGTAATTTTTTCATATTTTGTATTTTTTTTGCATTATGCATTCAAGTATAAAATACAAAAACCTACTGTGAATATCATTTTTCTTTCATCTTCTTGTTAAAGCTCAAGTTCCAAAAACTAATGCAGAAAATTATTTTACAACTAATACAATGTATTTTGGAGTAAAGAAAGTAAAAAAAAATCCCTTTTCGGCAAGCTTAAAGGCAAAGGTAGATTACTTTACGTTAATGTTACAAAAGTAAAGAAATATTACATATGTATTAACACATACTTAGTCAATGTGTGTCTGTGGTTTTGTTCCCAAACATTGCATTATTTACGTCGCTATTCTGTTTTTAAGAAATTTAATTATCAACTACTACTATTCATTCTACTTAAAATTTTAGGCTGGATTTATTGGTTAGTAAATGATTAATTTTTTTTTTAAATCCAAGTTCATAATCGTTCAACAAATAGAAGCCATAAACATGTACAATTTGGTGACAAAACTTGCGACTTAGCAATGAAATTTGTGATTCGGCGGCAAAATTTGATAGTTGACGACGAAATGTTTGACTTGGCGATGAAATTAGTTATTTGATGACAAAATTTGGCGAGCTTGGCGATGAAAAATGGCATCGTTCACGCCATTATATTTTCTTCCCACGCAAAAACCTCACATCTCTTCACAGACCAATATCTTGTTTCCACAAGATAAAAAATCAAAGGAAACTGTAACGTATTACTCGCAATTTCAATCGTAAATTTCAAATTCTTGCGTAAATCGGCGTTCTAAATTATTCACCACAAATGATATTTTTACCAAGACTAGCGTATTATTTTAATTTTATATTTTTAAATGATTAATTAAAGCTTTTACCATAGTTTTTATATTTTCAGTGATCTTTTTTATTATCGTTTGCACGTGACGTAAGCATCAGATTATAAATTTAAGCAATGAAAGCTATAGAAAATGTCGGCTTCATCACAATTGACGAAAAATCATTTTTTAACTTGTAACTTTTAAACAATTCAGGTGATCGAAAAAGTTTAAATACAAAATTATGGTGCTTAAATCCTTTATGGTAAGGCGGTAATTTGCCTGATTTGAAGTATTTTGCTATTTTCAATATTAAAGAAATTATGGGCAAATGAAAATTTCCACCCCCCACCATTTCCACCTCCTTTGAGCTCGATGCCCCATCTACGAACTCGACCGAGATTTTTGCTGTCCTGACAAAATATCCCGAGCTGGTTAAATTTGAATAAAAATTACTCCAGTTATCGTGTTCACAACTTAACATGGGAAAAAGCGTTATACATATATATATATATATATATATATATACACTTTTGAACGGAGGGTGGTTTTGGGTTCTAGGCGTCATGTCATGATCGGTGAAGATATGAAGATATTTTCCAGAAGTCGTGTCATGAGAACCATTGCAATAGGTAGATCTCCTATAAGGAATCTACCTAAAAGGTACAACTATAGAGTTGGTCTATAACTGGATTTGGCGATTTTTCTTTGGCACCGTTCTGAACGATAACGATGCCTTTCTGGATTCTTTGCAATACAATACGCTTTTGTTTACGCTTGGAATCCATCGCAACCATTTGCAAAAATGTCATTTCGCCATAATCACCAAAGAAAAATCGCCAAATGCACTTGAGGACCAACACTATAGTTGTTCCATGACATCCATGAAATGTGATCGTTTTGCTTTGCTTGTTAGCGAAGGAAACGATCAGCTTTATCTGAAAGATTTTAAGGTATAACTTCAGTATATCCCCACAGCTGAATTTGGCGATTTTTCTTTGGCGCCGTTTTGAACGATAACGATGTCATTCTGGCCTGTTTGTGATATAATATGGCAGCCTATATGTTGTTTATTTTGGCATTATGATTTTATCATTTATGATTTTTAGATTTATGATTCAGCCATAATCGCCAAATATCGTTGTGGCAGACAAACTGAAGCAATAAACACTTTTACTATTTGTTGAAAAAAGAAAAAAAAAAAAAAACCTCTCAAACCAGTGATCACCAACCGGTGATTCATGATCCACTATAGTCCGCGACAAAATTTTGGTAGTCCGTTGAAAAATCTTGACATTACTTGTATTTTTTTATTATTCATTAGAAATGATATTGGTGTTATTTTTTACGTAAGAATCTTTTAAGTCACACATGTTGTTGAGGAGTTTCCTCAACTGTATTAATATAGCATAGAATGAAATAGTTTAATAACGTAATTAAAAATAAATCCCTAGAAAAAGAAAAAGATATCTGCTCTTTGCCGCAGGTGAGAGAGAAAGAGAAAGAAGTAACATTTTACCTCCTTTTTCGCTCAGCAAGGGGAGATTGTGACCTTGGATGGTCAGGGAGGCAGGAATGCTTTTCCCCCCTCGCGTGTCAAGGAAAAACCACGAGAAAGTGATACAGTAAAATACTTGCGGATTTCACGCCGTTGCGGTTGAATAAGAAACCTTTTCTGACGTGAGTTTAGTGTTGTGGCAACAGGGGTGAAAAGGACGCCGAGTTTAGGGCGGGAAAAAGGAAGGCACGCTCACTCTGGACGCCGTGCCGGTGTGAGTGTATATGGAGTCGAAGGCTGAACACGCTATGTTTCGAAGAGGATAAAAGTTTTAGACTTTTGTGTGAAGGGCCGGGTCCCCTGGGTAAAAGGGCCCTGGTCCCTGTTGGAGATGATTGGAGTGCGATGATTATTAAATATTACATGTGAAGAAAATAAAAAAGGCACGGGGTCAAGGATTTCGTAGGTCACAAATTGTTGAGAATCCTGCGATTAGGTGTGTGACTATAAGTTAAAGTCTCGTTGGATTATAGGATGTTACATTCACTTTGTAGTGGACTCATGCTAGACTATGATTAATAGAAGATAACACAAGAGTGAAAAGAGATCGGCGAGATACTGTTTTTTTCTTAAGAAGATCTAGAGCAAGATTGTAGCGGAGTAGGGCCCTGGCCTGGGCCCTTGGGGATTCCTTCAAGATATCAAAAAAAAAATGAATGAAATGAAGTAGAAGTAAAACCAACTATCCGCAATGTATGACATACCAAGATTGTGGTCATCTAATTACTGAATTTTGTGAAGTGACTGGTGCTGATGCTGTTCGTGCAGAGCATTACTTACATGAGACAGGTTCGGATTATAATCTTGCCATTAGAAGTTTCTTAGAAGAAAGTGAAGATGTAGCTACACCAAAAGTGATTAAAGAAGGTTCGAAAGGTCTTTCCTTGAAACTGTGTGTCTTTTGCTCTAAAGGATTTATGGAAAGGATTCGACTAAATATATATCTACAAAATAAAGTAGTAGATGCGTAAAGAAATTTGCTCAAATAAGTGATGTATTGGAGTTTTTCTGTTTCTACGAGTTCAAGCTGTTAAAATAGTGTTTACCGACCTATAGGCCTTCACTCATACAGGAGAAAAGCCATCCGGGTGAAAAATATGGCCAAAGGAATTTCTCGCGAAATCCAGAATTAATAATAATAATCTTCTTGGAAATCATACCGCGAGAAAAGTCTTAGTCGTGTCAACAGTAAAAATAATGGGACCTCCAGTCAGCCCCTGATATTCCTAGACTACAAAGTAAATGTGGTAAATATCAGTTTTATTATTCCCTTATTTATTTTGTCTTTCTATTAGTAGTTTTGGTGGTATCAAATGAACTGGTTGTAGTATTCACTATGAATTTCATGACTGTACCAACAGTGTGTAAAATTTGATAGGGAAAATTCCAGAATCTAATAAACTTTACATATTACTTCTGCCAGCAAGAAAATGTTATTTGTAATAAAACTTAATTTGGAATCATTTCTAGAATGTGATTCTTTTTAGAAGTGTTTATTTTTTAGAGTTAATGTAGATAGATAAGAAAAGGAAATTTGTATATAACTTGTTTTGGAGCTGTGTGTGAGCTGTTGTCTGTGAGGGGTTTTGATTTCTTAGATAGGTTTATTAAAAGAATATAATTAAAGTGATGAAGGTTTAAAGTAACCCTTCACTCATAGTGGTTTATTTAAATTATCAGACAGCATCTTACAACACTGTGTTATAAGTTATTAGAGAAAAAGTATATATATCTTTCAATTTTTAAGGGCAATTTTAGTAGTCTGTGGTGAGGGAATTATTTGTCTAGAAAGAAAAATAAAAGTAAATTTGGAAATTAGTATTTTAGTGTGGATCAGATTAGTTGATAAAATAAATATTGTTTATATTGGATATGAGACAGTTAAAGTTCCCATTTCTCACCACAGGCTACATTTTTTTTGTTGTTGTTTATTTTTGGGGGGAGGCAAATTGCCCAGTATGTATTTTTTTTATTTCCTATTATTTATTATTATTTATCATGTTTAAGGGATGGTTTTATGAGAGTCTCTGTCTATGCATAATGATTTATGTAATGTTTAAAGTTGGTTAAGGTGAGACAGAGGCTGCCATAGACCATAACATATGAGAATTTATTTACATATTTAGATGAAAAGTTTTTAATAAACAGGACAGTAACATAAGTTTCTAGTGTGCAATTGATTGCACAAACATTAGTTTTATATTTAGGGAACCTGGGAATTTGCGGGAAAAACACAACGCGTTTTAAAACAATGCACTAAATTTGACAGGAATTAGGAAAACTATTAAATATTAAAGTAAAGTAAAAGTATGGTGAGGTAAAAAAACAAACCTAACAATCTCATCATAACAACTGGAGCCGCGACCAGTTCTAGAATTTGTGTTGCTGTTCTGTTGTGTACATATATTAATATTTCAATATAAATTTTTTAAATATATTGTGTTATATTCGAGGAATGAGTTTTTAATTAATGTTGCATGTACTTTTATTTTTGTGATTTCATGTGAAGCAATTTAATTATTTCTTTTTCACAACTAATATATATACTAAACCTCTTCCCAAATATGTTGAATATAATTTAATTTTTTTTTAAGTAATGAATGTAGTAAACCTTTTACAAAAATTTTAGAATGGAAAATAATTATGTATGAGAAAATCTGGTTTTAAAAGAGAAATTGTTTTTAATTTGTTACTCTGACTGTGGGTCACAATTTTAAAGTTTAGCAAATAATTCTATTACTGCAGATGGAGGATCATACAGAAAAAGATAAAATTATTTATTTGCTTGGGTGCGGTTCTATTTTTATATTGTTTTGAGCTGGTATTGCAGTACTGACTAACCTTTCTTTTGCACGCAGAACTCGAATAGCTCTGTTGTGTTTGTCCTCAGGTTGACTTAATTTTTAGGAGGGGGTTAGCTGTATTGAATGCCTAAGTGCATGATTTTGAATTTTCTGTACCAGCTCTGGTAGAGTTAGCAAAAAGTAATTAAAATTTCCCAAACTCTGTTTTGGTTGTGGCTACCTGCTTGCATAAATAGAAAAGTATTCCCAGCATCTGAATATTTTCTGTTTTAAAAAAATAATATAAGTAATATGCTAATAAATGAAAGTACAATAATGAAATAAAAAAATGCTACCACCTAGTTTTGTTTTGTGACCAGCTCTCAGTGTGGCAGGGTGTAAATTTTGGAAAATTTAGATTTTAAAGCATTTTGCCTAGGTTAAGCTATAAAATAAGAGTGTAATACTTTATTTTGAAATATTATTTTAGAAAAAGATTGTAGGGTAAATGCGGGGAAACTAAGAATTGTTTTGACGAGAGGTGTTAGCAAATTCATACAGCTGTAATATTACTTTGAATTTTTCAAAAATTTAAACAAAGTCTTTATATGACTGTAGTACCTCTTTCAACAGAAAAATAGTGAATGTGTTAGGGTGGAGATAAATTTTGTTTTTTCTTGCTAGGCAGAGTTAAATTAAATATTTGTCATTATTTTGATCTCACATTTAATTGTTTACAGTTTAATCTTGAATTTTTTTTTTCCAAAAAATTTAACTGCCAATGAAACAGAAATCACTTTTGCTTCTATAAATAGATTTTTTTCTCAATTTAGGTATAATCTGACATAACATGTAAATTTTAGATTTTTTTTTTTTTTTTTTTTTTTTGATATTTTGAATGGGAAAATTTGCATTTTGGACATGTTAGTGTGAGAACTGGAGTCTGCCAGTAAACTCTGTGCTCGCAGATTTAAAATAAGTCTGTTGTGGGTCTCCCACTGAATTTTTTAAATGGCTATGAGTTTACCTATTGGGGCGACAAATTTTGTTGCTAATAATTTACAAAGTTCTCACTGACAGGGTATGCTCTTGAAAGTATGAAATGTTGGTAGTAATATAGTGTTAGTGTTAAAGAATTATCATGATGAAATTTTTCTCGAGAAGAGAAGTTTATGTTGGGAAAAAGTGAATTTACTTAGTGAAAATTTGGAGGTAGAATAGATTGGTGTTTATGGAAAGGGAAAAGAGAAAATTGTAGATATTCAGATTTTTTTCTCGAGCTGCCCATGTTGTTTATTCCATTTAAGCATATTCAAATATCTTGCAATTTAATAATAATGGTTGAAATTTTTTTTCTCCCTAGAAAAGTTAGGAAAGCTTAGAAATTTGTTATGCACTAGGTAATTAAAATTGAGTTTCAGTGAGGTAAAGAATTTTTTAGAGGTAGGTTCTTAGTTAGTTATGAAATAGGGTCGAGTCTCTCAGTGCATGTTAGTGTCTGAACCGAGTAGTAAGGGAGGTAAATTCTGATAGTGTGGAGGAAATGGAGGTCTAAATATTAAAACTAATAAAAAATGAAAAATGTGAAAAAAAAAAGTGAAAAATATCAAAAATTTTAATATTTGGCTTCTAGAGTTTAGTTTAGTATTTACTGACTAGGAATTGTGATGAGGTATGGACATTGAATTTTGTGTAAATTTCAAAACAAATCTTTGTTTACCTCATATGTGATGCACTGAGAGAGCAATAATTAAGACTCAATCTGTACTTATAGTGTGGTAGAGAAATAAAAATAGAATAGTAAGACCACCCTGGCACATTCTGTAAAACTAACTTAAATTTTGTTTGATTGTGATTCAGCCAAAGAAATTTTTTTTTAGATATATTGCATTTTTTTTTAATTGTGTGAAAAAAAGAAGAATTTTTTTTTTTTAGGTTAAAATGTCACTTACAAAATTTCAAATAGCATTTTTTTTTTTTTTTTTAAGTGGATTTCTTTTTCATTTTCTCACTCGCATTGGTGATTTATACAAAATTTTAATTTGCATTAAGGTTTCTGTTATGAAATTTGTAATGCTAATATGGAAAAGAGGTTGTTTATCAGTTCTCGAGTACAGTATATGTTGGGGGAGTTTTACAAAAACTTCTTTTACTTCTAACTGTTAGTGTTTAAATTGTTAATCAAAATTGTAACTTAACTTCTGTTTGCAAGGTGCACATTGTAGACAAATTTTGAGTTTTGAGAGATTGATTGTGTTATGTGCAGTGGTGTAGTGGGGTCGGTGTTTGACTTCATACACTTTGCTCGGGGCATAAGCTGTCTCTGCTGATTGTTTTTTTTAAATTGTTTTAAGTAGTATTACATTAGGTTAAGGGATGCTTTAACATTGATTTTATGCGAGTATGGGTGAAAAAGGGATTTACATGCTGACGTTAAAATTTTCAGATAAAATTTTTTTTTGATAGGTATTTATGGAGTTAATAATTTTGATTAAAATTTTTTTAATGTGGATTTGTTTTTAATTATTTCATTCCATGTGTGTGATGTCATGTAAATTTTTTTTAGGATTTTACATATTTTCAAAAATTTTGTGACGGTATGTGTATTTCAGGACTTTAAAACAAAATTTTCAGTAAAAATTTCATGAAAATTTTGAATTTCAGGTGTAATTATATATCATTGTTAGTGTCGCCTTCACCATATAGAGATGTGTAAAAAGAAAAATATATATATTTCTATTGTTTTGGTGTCGTGTATATGTTTTTGGCCTGTTACAAAAGGCAAGTGAAAGGTAAAGATAAGTCATTTTTCATGTGTTTGGATCAGTCACTTTGCTACTTCTCAGTGCACGTATTCACTTTCGAGATAAATTAGATTTAAATTTAGTAAGAAATTTTAAAATAACAGTGTGTAAATATGTGCCAGATGTAGGTTCACAGGCACTTGAGCGCGGATCCAACTGTATATCTTGATGATAAAAATAGCAAATTTGAAAAAAAAAAAAAAAAAAAAAAAAAAAAAGTAAAAATTTGGAAAATAAAAATTACTTTTGGTATATGGTTGGCGAAGATGAAAACTCTTGTTTCGCGTGGAAAATTTCTGTTGTAAAATGGTCATGCTTGAAATTGTTGATATAATATGTGCACTGGGAAGTTCAAAAAAAAAAAAAAAATTGTGTTTTGATGTAATATGTTTTATTCCAGAACTTGCCTTATGCTGTTGTTTGTAATATGTATATACCATGTAATTTTTTTTTGTGTTTTGTAATAGGAAATGTCAGTGGATGGCTGGTGGTCGCTTTCTTAGCCCTGGTAGAACATACCGTATATTCTTTAATTGCAATTTTTTTTTTTTTTTTTTTTTAAATCTTGTATCCTGCTCCTGGAAGACAGTCATCTCACTTTTGGTTTGAATGTTTTTTTTTTACATTTTTGTTTTACAGGCGTTGACAGGGGTCATGTTCGAGTAGAGTAGATTTTTGGATTTTTTTTTTCTCTTTCTTTTGGTGTTAGGAATTTTAACTTTTGGACAGGTCACCCATTGCTGGGTATTTTAGAAGAAAAAAAAAGTTGACAATAGTAGATATTTAGATAAATAATAAAAAAAAAAAAAAAAAAAAAATCATTTTAATTGATTTTTCTTAAATGTAACATTAAGGTGGGTAAAATTTTTTTTTGTGGGGATGTTTTGCTACTGAATGTTGGCCACGTATGGTTCATGTAGCTATTACAGTTCTTAGTTTTTGCTACCTGTCCTCGCGGGCCCGGTGTCAGACTTCTCTTGGATTAGGGGCATTTGCTGGGTATCTGGCATCCTTTTTAAAAAAAATTGTTCCAATTTTTTTTTTCCGGAAGACGGAGAGTGTTGTTGAGGAGTTTCCTCAACTGTATTAATATAGCATAGAATGAAATAGTTTAATAACGTAATTTAAAATAAATCCCAAGAAAAAGAAAAAAAGATATCTGCTCTTTGCCGCAGGTGAGAGAAAAAGAGAAAGAAGTAACATTCTACCTCCTTTTTCGCTCAGCAAGGGGAGATTGTGACCTTGGATGGTCAGGGAGGCAGGAATGCTTTCCCCCTCGCGTGTCAAGGAAAATCCACGAGAAAGTGATACAGTAAGATACTTGCGGATTTCACGCCGTTGCGGTTGAATAAGAAACCTTTTCTGACGTGAGTTTAGTGTTGTGGCAACAGGGGTGAAAAGGACACCGAGTTTAGGGCGGGAAAAAGGAAGGCACGCTCACTCTGGACGCCGGTGTGAGTGTATATGGAGTCGAAGGCTGCACAAGCTATGTTTCGAAGAGGATAAAAGTTTTAGACTTTTGTGTGAAAGGCCGGGGGCCCTGGGTAAAAGGGCCCTGGTCAATGTTGGAGATGATTGGAGTGCGATGATTATTAAATATTACATGTGAAGAAAATAAAAAAGGCACGGGGTCAAGGATTTCGTGGGTCACAAATTGTTGAGAATCCTGCGATTAGGTGTGTGACTATAAGTTAAAGTCTCGTTGGATTATAGGATGTTACATTCACTTTGTAGTGGACTCATGCTAGACTATGATTAATAGAAGATAACACAAGAGTGGAAGGAGATCGGCGAGATACTGTTTTTTTCTTAAGAAGATCTAGAGTAAGATTGTAGCGGAGTAGGGCCCTGACCTGGGCCCTTGGGGATTCCTTCAAGATATCAAAAAAAATGAATTAAATGAAATGAAGTAGAAGTAAAACCAACTATCCGCAATGTATGGGAGACCAAGATTGTGGTCATCTAATTACGGAATTTTGGTGAAGTGACAGGAGCTGAGGCTGTTCGTGAATAGCATGTTTACTAGACCTGAAAGCCCGGAACCACGGCGTAAATGCAGAGGTATTAACTCTTGTAGCTATTGGCTTATGACTGAATATCGGAGGCCCCAGGGATATGGAAAGCCAAGCTAGGCTGTTTTCAAGCCCTCCTACTAGGTAAAGCCATCCGTTAAATAAAATTAGTGTCCCTCCAAATCATCTTGTCATTCATACAGGAGAAAAGCCATACTAGTGAAATATGTGTTTTACAGATTTTTCCAAACAGGATAGTTTAGAATCCCAAAGGAGGAATTAGTGTACCACCAGCTCTCCATCTGGAATTCCCTCCCTAAGGGAATTCAAGGTAAAAATTTTTATTTCCTTCTTAATTTTTATGTTTGATGCTCCTAGTAATTAATAAGAAAAAAAAAAAGATAACCACCATAAATTTAGATCAAAGGATAATGTTATAAAGTGACTGTAAATTCTGGTTTCACAACAGTAATAGTGATGAACTCTAGAACAAAGAGACAACTAACTGTTAATTACAGAAATTTGTTTGAAATTGAGTATGATGTTTTAGATAGTAAAGATTAATTTATGGACTAAAGTAAAAAATAAAAAAACGTGTTTGTTACTGTATGCTATTAAGTGTGAATAAAGAAGATTCAACGTTCTTTCTGTTGTTCTCTCTGAAAGGAATGTTTCAATTTTGATATTAGAGAATTGACTTTGAAGTTATCTTTATTTGAGAGATTATTTAGAGATAACTTTTTGAGAGCTTAGTATGTGAGATGCTGTCTGTGTGAAGTTTTGATTTCATAAGTGGATTTATTAGAAAGTAAATAAATAAAGTGATGAAGGTTTAAAGTGACCCAGGTCTATGTAAATTTGCAGACAGCACCTCACAACAAGTGGTTAAAGTTCCAAAAATAAGAATAGAGAAATTCATATAATTACTTTATGTGGTAAGGGCAATTTTAGTAGGCTGTGGTGAGGAGAGGTATTTGTCTGACAGAAAAGGAAGGCTAAAGTTAAAAGTAAATTAGGAAATTAGATATTTTTGTTAAGTCTGAGTATTTGACAAAAGGGCATTGTTTACATTGTAAATGAAAAGGTAAAGTTCCTCTTTCTCACCACAGGCTACAATTTCTATTTTTTTTTTTTTTTTTTTTTTTTGTTTTATTTTTTGGGGGGAGGTAAATTGCCCAGAATATGTTTTTTCATTTTATTTTATTATTTACTATTGTTTATTGTATTTGTGGAATGGTCTTATGTGAGTCTCTGTCAATGAAGTAATGATTAAAGTAAAATTTAATGATGGTTAAAGTAGACAGAGGCTGCCATAGACCTTAATGGAATCAGATTTATTGATCTATTCAAAGTACTTATAATTCTTAACAGAACTGGGGCACAGATGTCTAGTGTGCAATTTATTGCACAAACACTAGTTTTATTTTGGGGAACCTGGGAAACTTTGCGGGAAAAACACAACGCGTTTTAAAGTAACTCAGTAGTATGAGGAAATGAAAAAAAATATAATAATTAATTAAATTAAATCAAGGGTGAGAGAGATAAGCACAAACACATCTTTCTCACTGTCACAATACACACAATATCACTTTACTTAAGAATTTTATGGATGGCAAAAATGATAAATGGAATAATCGTTTAACTCGGTTTGAATTGTAAGTATCTGGAATAGATATCATTTTGAATTTCTATCTGCATATTTGATACTTAAGAGCGGACAATACCTAATCTCGCCGGCAGCCTTCGCCCATGTTATTCTATGGGAAAATTTGTTTACATAATTACTCATTACCTAATGAATATTTTTCAATTCTGTTTTCACATTTAGAAAATTCATAAGCGTTAAATTAGTACTTGTTTTCCAAAAATTGATTTTTTAAAATTTTAGTATTTCATTTTACGATTAGAAAATGAGAAAAATGCATTTTGTGAAAAATTGAATTTTTGAACTCAAAATTAAAATGTAAAAATAAAAAAAAATGAATTTTTCAAAAATGAGTACTCATTTAACGGTTATGAATTTTCTGACTGCGAAAACAGAATTTAAAAATATTCATTATGTAATGTGTAATTGTAGCAACAAATTTTCCCATAGAACAACATGGGCGAAGGCTGCCGGCGAGATTAGGTATTGTCCCCTCTTAAGTAGGAACTGCTCTAAATTTACAAGAATATTCGAAGAATTCAAATGTTTAAAATGTACGTCAAATGTATTATTTACCGCTGGACTTTAACGGTCTAACGATATAATATGCAAGTAGATTTAGTAAATACAGTTTTATGTACGTAAATTGCAGTTTATCAGTGTAGTTAAATTGGAATTTCTTGGAACGTTGAAGCAATAAAAGATGTTCACAATATTTCCCTATAATTGCATTATTACAATCAAACAATCTTTAAGTATGTGCTTTTGGATGAAATAGTTATTTACGTTATCTTTTAATTTGCAATATTTTATATTGCATAACTTTTAGTTTTATTCATAAAAGGGACAGTATCTGATTATTATTCTAGAAATATATTTATTTTTCTTGTTTAATAATATTAGTGGTTCGCAGGATTTTAAATTATAAAATTGGTGGGCCTGCGACATTAAATTGTAAATTTAGTGATCTGTGAAAAAGAAAAATGTTGGCAACCGCTGCTCCAAACTATTCTTAATAAATGAAAGAAAAATTAAATCAAAAAGTGAAACTCATGTTCCTTGGTAATTATAGGAACAAACAAAATTATTAAAATAACAAATTAAAAATAAACGACTGTTCTAAAAGTTTTAACACTTCTGCATCTTGTAAATTTTAGTGGAATATTTCTAGTGAAATTTACGTTTCCGTAATTATATTTTGTGTTATTTTCTTAATTTATGATTATATGTTACGTTATAAAAGGTTTTTAATTTATGTCATTAAAGTAAAAATATTTTTTAAAGGCTTAGTGATTTTCGCAAATTATTTGCTACATAAACTCTTCGTTTGAACATAATTTTTAACATACGTAATAAAAATATGATGTCAATTTAGTAGTGACTTTGATAAGTGTTTACGAAAGCTTAAGTTTATTATACTTCTAGAAAACATAAATGCTTAACACAGTTATTATGCATTCAAACCTTAATCCTTTAATGTACATTACATAAATAATAAGATTATTACACAAACCATTTAATAAACTAAGTATTTCCATCTGAACAATTAAATTGTTTAGAAATAAACAATCTGACATAAATAACGCAGCATTTAATGTCATATCATAGTAAATGTAGTGTTAATTACTTAATAAATGTAACATTTTGTAAAGGTAATACCGCTTCATTTTTATGCATCTTTATTTCTAAGAATTAAGTGGTGTGACGTAATATTTGTATAACCAATACACATTTTTTTTTTTTCAAACATTTAGTTTAATATGTTTGAAAACTAAATGTTTCAAAAAAAGTTATAGTAAATGTAGTGTAAATGTATTTAAGTAGTATAAATATAAAGTTATAGTAAATATAGTGTTAATTACTTAATGAATGAAACATTTTATAGCGACAATACCGCCTTATTTATGTGAATCTTTATTTCTAACAATCAAATGGAATGATATAATTAATATTTATAAAACCAATACATATTTCATTTTTTAAAACATTTTTTTTAAGTGCATTAATTTCACTTTGTAGAAGTCTCATTCTCTTCCACCATTTATTGTTTTCTCAGCTGTATTCACTTTTTCTTTTACTTGCGCTTTTATCAATGCCACGCGATTTGTTTTTAATTATTTTTCTTCTTATTTTCTTCGTTTGAAACCACTTTTTATTTATTTATTTATTTACTAGCAAACCCGTACAAAATATTCGCACTTTCTTATTTAACTTTAAAGTTTGAAACCCATAAATGCTATACCAATTTCGCAATCTAATTAAAATTTTAACTTACCAGAAGCCAAATTATTATTAAAACCAAATTAATATTGTACAATAGTGAAACCAAAATCATTCAAAAACAGATTTTCAAATGAAATTCGTGGTTCACGACACAATTTTCATACTTCCACAAG
The DNA here is from genome assembly GCA_963930645.1 of Salticus scenicus. Lineage (NCBI taxonomy): Eukaryota > Metazoa > Arthropoda > Arachnida > Araneae > Salticidae > Salticus > Salticus scenicus. Next base: position 377,346,673 of record OZ005648.1, read on the forward strand.
CAGTACAGTTTTAATATAGGAATCCCACGACGCCTTTTAAATTTTTGTCGTCATGTTGGCGATGACTTTTTAGAGTTATTATTATTATTATTTGTTGTTGTTTAAAAATAAATAAATAAAATAATATTAAAATAATTCCCATTTTGATTATATTTTTCATGATTTTGTTTTTTAGTCAATTTATGACACAAAAGTTCAGTATATATCTTTAAAATATTGCTAGGTTTAAAATGACGCTTGCAAAGATTCTGAAAAAACAACTGTTAAAAATACATTTTTTCGTAAAATAATCTTATCAGACAAATGTCGTCATTCTTTCTTATTAGTCCATTGAGCTAAGTCCGTGTGCTTAAATATTGTCCATGTATAAATATTATTATTTTTATCCTCGCGTATCGTATCGTTTCGACAAAAAATAATTGAAACTGGTCCACGTTAGAGAAATATTATATACATTATTATTATTATTATTATTATTATTATTACTACTATTATTATTATTTGCTTCAACTATGATGCCTTTTTTTTCTTAATGTTAATGTCTCAGATATAGTAATAGACTTTATCCGTGTTACGTCATAAAACCCTTGCTATGTGCCTACTGTAGGGAAAATTCCAACAATGTTTTTGTTTGTATTGTATACGGAAATTTTGTATTCTGAAGGGAATTCTTTGTAACCTTTGGGGAATTTCATAGTACAATGGAGAATCAGAAATCACAGGATCTGTGTGATTTAGCCTCGAACCCCAAAAACGCATATTGTCCATTAGGTAGGTTGAGAATGACATTGCAAAACCTGATTCAACTTCACTCGTCGGCAAACAGCCATCAGAGTGGATAAAGAACAATAGCATTTGAAGACGATATAGCATAAATAGGAGCAGAGATATTTCAGCATCCAAATTTTTTAAAGATTTATTATTTATTAACCGGGTAAAAGCGCAAGAAAGAGCATGATATACATTTTAATATCAATGTCTTTTAGCTAATGATGATATTAAAAGAATTTTTCCATTTTTATGTCGTAAATCCCTCTCGAGCAAAAAACATTAACACTTGCACGTCCAAATCAACGTGGTGATATGTTTGAGCAGTAGAGTTCCATCTTCGAGACATTACGTTATTTAACAAATTACTTTGCATATGTGTATTTAACACTTTAAATGTTGTCGATATATTTAAAATGCAGTGTAAAATAACGTTTCGATTGCGGAGGGTAAAGTTTAACTGATTTAAATGCAAATGTTAAAAAAATTTCGTTAAATATTGTAAAGTTTAAAAGGAACGCTAATAGTCCAAGCGGCGGCTGCAAAAAATTGACTTTATAAAGTGTGAAGCTGATTTTTTTTCTATAGTAGATAGAATTCATTGTTACAATGAAAATCTGATAGGGTTGCCTGGTCAAAGCCGTCAAGTTTAAGAGGAACAACCTCACTTCCGGTCAAAATTTAAACGGTTTTCGAACCCCACAAGTGTAAAGATGAAACCGGTGGTAAATTATAGAGACTAATATACTCTTTAAAATGGCATAGGGTTGCCTGAACAAAGTCGTCAAGAAACAGAGGTTGCCACGTAAATAGGGATGTATTTTATGATTTATTTACCCAAGTAAAAAGTGATTTACCCAAGTGTAAAGATGAAACCGGTGCTAAAATGTAGAGATTAATATGGTCTTTAAAATGGCATAATGTTAATATTAAGGATTTATTTCTCTCCTATATTTTAATCACTAGTGTTTACGTTCTACTATTGAAAAAAGTATTGGATTTCCGAAAATTTTCCTCTTCCAGTCTTCGATAAAGTTACACGTTTAGAAATTTTCTGTACATGAATTGATCAGATTTAGAAAATGTGTCTCTGCCTGTGTGTGCGTCAGCAAAAGTTTGTGAATGACGTACGACCAGAAATAACAGGCAGAATTTAACCCAAACTTGATATTTTGTTTGACATTTACCTTAAATTAGTACTTATTCGTTTTTCAGATATATCACTCAACAGGCAATGCTTCTATGCTGCGATTTCTCACATTTAAAGGAAAACTATATTTTTCCTGTCTAATATAAATGCACCAAAACTTGGTATACGAGAAGTATATTGTGTAAAAGTCTAATTCAATTTCGGTGCATATCATCCGATAGGAAGTTCTGTTATACTGCAAAGTAATCAAATTTACAGCAAAGTAATATTTCATCTTATATGATGTGCAAATGTACAAGACTTGATAAGTAAGAAGGATTTTATATAAAGCTATACTGATTCAATTCCGGTGCATGTTGGACATTAGATGCAGTGCCGCAATATCTTCCCTATACACGAAGGTTATATATCAGTTGTTATGTTTTATAAATGCACCAAATTTGTTATGTGAGATATATATTATAAAAAATTTTGCTTTTATTTTTCTTCCGGCTGAAAGGTTGCCCCATTATTACTTTTCTAACTATTAACATTTATCTATAAAATTTAGCACAATTTTTAGCCATAGCTGCAAGTCATAGACATTTGAAAAATCACAGAAAGTAATAACACGCATAAATAGCGAACGTTTTAAGAAACGGAATTGTTTAAGTTATATTTCAATCTCCCTCCCCCCCTCCAAAATACTACTCATTACGTAATATCTGGAAGGGGATTGGGCATTTTTCTATGTATAAAGGAAGATGAGATATTACATAATAGCTGTGAAGTCTTTCGTCGTTTATGTAAAAAATACATACTAGAAATTTTCTATAACACTTTCTTATTTATTGAAACATAGAAAACTGTTGACAGATGTCTATTTAAAAAAAAAAAAAAAATCGCAAGTATGGATACTTTCATTTGCATGTGAATAACGAACTAAAATAACATATATACGAAAAAACTGGTAAGGGTAAAGCAAATGATTTATCCGTAAAATCTCAACTTTTGAGAAAGGATCATTAATAAATATACATTTTAATAAAAATCACAATTTCTTTATTTCTCAGGCTTTAAACATTTAACGTATTTAACGAAAAAATAAATTTAACATTACTTTAAAAATCATTTTTCACTTGACTTATTCGAAGTACGAAAGGCCTGAAGCTGTTTTTGGACAGCAAGTCAGGAAGTGAAAATATTAAAGTTGCAGTATATTAAAGTATAACAGTTTTGGAATAAAGTACTTCAACTTAAAAAAAAAAAAAAAAAAACACGCGAATGAAAAATTGTGCGTTTAGCATTGATTATTAACACTTTCCAACTGTACCTACTCGTTACGTCGCTTAACTTTCAATGCTTTTTGGCTACTTTATCACAGAACACACAAAATAATAGAAAACTAGACAGATAGAATAACAGAATTCATAATCACTCATAACCATTGTTGGAAACTTTTAAAAGTAATTGATGCAACCAGCAATTTCCAATTGTAGCCTTTAAAATGTATCTGAGTATTTCAGTGTAGCACTGTATATTTGAACGCTAAACGTATCATATTCTATACAAAACGTGATTTTAGCATATTAATAGTAAATGTCGATTTCATTATGATTTTTGCAGTAGATAGTTATTTAAACATGGTTTATAAAAATGTCACCCATAAAACGCAATAATTGACATATTTTTTCGATGTCCCTGCACTTAAACCAGTTGTATAGAGCCTATTACTTCTATTTTAAATAAAGAACTTTCCATAGGGAAAGTGAATAACATATTTCATTTTTTAGAAATTCTGAAAGCATATACGGGCGCTAGAAGCAGGCAGATAGTCAGACAGATAGATAGACGGACTGTCAGAAAGACAAATGGAATGATTTAATTTATATTCACTGTTTAACATTGTTAGACAGTGTTTAAATGCTTAATAAAAATGAAAATGCAATTCCAGCCGTTTCCTTATACATGTCTTAATATATCTGAATACTTTCATTCGGCCTTGTAAATCTTAATGCTAATTGCACTATATATATTTCAAAACATGCTCATTATACCAGGATATACGGTTTAAAGTAGATTCCAAGCCCCTACAAACACCCATGCCTTAACCGGGACTTTAATTTGTTGCTTGCGAACTAAAATCCACTCCGATTCGTGAAATACGTACAGTCGGTAACAAAAGTCTCCGAACACTAGCGAAAATTCCTATATAAAAAGAGTACACTTAATACAGTTTTGTTAAATAAATTCTTGTCGAATCCTGTTTTTAGACTTACTAAGAACAGGATTCGACAAGGATTTATTTAACAAAACTGTATTAAGTGTACTTTTTTTACATACGAATTTTTGCTACTGTTCGGAGACTTTTGTTACCGGCTGTAGACACCAGACAGGATTCGTATCCTGAGACACACAAAAAAATTTACATATAATTAAAATATAATATTTGTATAATTGCGTATTTAATGTTAATGAGTTTACAGTGTTGCACAACAGAATTTCGATAAGATATATATTTTAGATAGCAACTATCAGTATGTATTTTCCATAGTATTATACAGTCGGTAACAAAAGTGTCCGAACACTAGCAAAAATTCCTATGTAAAAAAGTACACTTAATACTGTTTTGTTAAATAAATCCTTGTCGAATCCTGTTCTTAGACTGAATAAGAACAGGATTCGACAAGGATTTATTTAGCAAAACTGTATTAAACGTACTTTTTTTTATATAAGAATTTTTGCTACTGTTCGGACACTTTTGTTACCGACTGTACTTGTTTTCGTAAAAGACATCAAATATTTAATGGAACGACATAAAGATATACATATATCACTTTATTAAACAAGTTCTTATAAGTGTAAAATAAAAAATAAATAAAAGTGAATTGTTTAGCACTAAGCAATGCAAATGACGTGTAGAAGCTTTTGATCTGTAGATTTGATAATATAAATCATTTCTGGGATTTTGCAAGTATATTCCATAAAAATATTTTTATTTTTGTTTTTGTTTCTGCTTGAAAAATGCCAGATTTTCTTTGGACCATTAAAGGTTTACCAACAGTGGATTGAGATGAAACAATTTGAGCAGGGGACATTCGAAATCGACTCAAATAATTCTTTTAAAATATAGCACTCAAAATTTATTACACTCCTGTATATAAAATAAAAAAGCTTTATTTTACTGTCCTGCTTTTTATAAAGTTGAAAAAAAATCTAGATATTTAGTTAACTTTCTTTGTTTCAAGCATTTGTTTTAGAATATTGTCATAAGAAAAAAAAAAAGTAGGCTAGTAATGTTTTGTCACTGATGAAAAAATGAGAAATGCAATTAAAATTCTCTAATAAGAAATTAATTTATACTAATATATAAAAATTATTGATTAATGTATTCTAGAATTTTTTTTTTTTTTTTTGACTTGCGTCAAAGTATAATTTACAGAAGCGAAAAATTACCTTGTCAATAAATGAATAAAAAATGCATTGCACAAATAAAATTGTGTTCTAAGAATACTTTAAAACATAAAACATTTTAATTGCTAAAAGAAGAATTTGGCGTGATCAGTTGTCATCGAGATGACTCAGATGATTAAGCGTTCACAAATTGAGCCAAAGTTCCTAGGTTTAACACGTTCACGCCGGCGCGGGCCACCGGTGGTTCACAGCAAAATTGTCCGAACACTCCTTGTCCAAAAAAGTAAACTTCATACTGCTTTGTTAAATAAATCCTTGTCGAATAATGATCTTGGTCAGTCTTAGAACATGATTCGACAAGGATTTATTGAACAAAACAGTTTTAAGTATACTTTTTTGATATCGGATTTATTGGCTAGTGCTCAGATACTTTTGAGAAGAATGCGCCGGCGTGAACGTGTTAATAAAAATTCAGACCGATTCGCTCTTGCGAAAAGGAATACGACCATTTTATTGAATGATGTTACACAAGTTTAAAATATTAGAAAAAATACTATTTTTCAAAAATGTACTAAAAATAAATTTTAAACTGGAGTTGGTAGCCCATGGCCCTCAAGCTCCCTCCCTTAGTCTGTTACTGCTTGAGCATGTAGTATGCAAATGTTCGTAGCATGCAAATGTTCTGTTCAGTCTAATGATAAGATGATTAATATATTAAATATTAAATTTATTTGAAAATGTAAATAAAACCGCTATGTGTGAAGCACAGATTATCATACAGATAGGACAGTGAAGCTAAAACGCGAGCCGGAAATATAGTAGCACCACTAGTGTCAACAGAGGGGAACTACATGTGTTAAGTCTACATGAACAGCATCTTTGATCGAAAATTGTTTTTCTATTTCGCGAGTAGTTAGTAGCAGGTTAGTATGGGAAGTTTTCTTTTTCTTCACTTTCTATTGTTTTTGAATTAACAAAATTATCCTCAAAACATTCACAGCTATTCTTCTAAGAAATAAAAATTATTTTTTATAATGTTTAAAAATATGCTTTGTGAAACATATTCATATTCAAGTACAAATTAAAATTACAAACTGTAATTCTGAAATAACAGTATGAAATCATTAAATATTTAACGTTGCTTGGTTTAAATAATACAAAATGCCTTAAAATGAAAAAAAAAAAAAGTTTTTATTTTATGTATATTTTCAAAGTTTATTTTCTTAATATTTAGCACTTGCTTCTTAAAATAAATTGCTTTTGACAATCAAGTTTGTAAACAATAATAAAGTTGCCAACGAAAACGTATGTGCAGTTTTCTTTCCTTTACTTTTTCTACTACTTTTAAATTTACAAAATCATAACATTCATAGCTATTTTCTAAGAAAAAACTAATTTTTTTTCTGTTTGAAAATAAATTTTTCCAAACACATTCGCGTTCAAGAGTACAAATTAATGTAACAAACTGTTATGCTGAATTAGCAGTATGGTATGAAATCTTAAATATTTAACATTGCTTGGTGCTTGGTGTAAATAATACAAAATGCTTTAAAATGAAAAAAATATTTCTGGTTTATGTATATTTTCGAAATTTATTTCCTTAATATTTAGTACTTGCTTCTTAAAATAAATTGCTTTCGACAATCAAATTCGTAAACAATAACAAAGTCCAAACGTAAACATAAAAATGGTTAGTCGTTGGATGTTGGGTTTAACGTTGCACTAATATTGCGATATGAACATAGATACAATAAAAATAAGACGAGCGACTGCGTAAGCTGGAGAGCTCGAGAAACTTACAGCCGTTGACAATAGGGTCGTTGCAGTCAAATTCCGGTTACCGAAGAATATACGGGAGTGTCCTATCTGTATAATAATCTGTGGTGTGAAGAGACTCCTTCACACCACCATGCTTCAAAGAGTTAAAAATTTACTCCAGCAATCTATGAACAATGTATTGTAGTATAAATGGTTGAAGTTAGAATCTAATTTATGCATCGACATCCAGTAATTATTGGGTTAAAGTAAGTAAATTTTTATGCGTATGACTATGACTGTATTCCCAGAACCAGTAAAATCACTTAAGTGGAATGGATTAGAAGGTTTGATCAAGACAGGCAGATTTCTTCCCCTGAAACACTTTACTTTTGAGATAAATTCCAGAAAATGTTTGCATTTATCAAACCCGTGTGCAACATTTAAGCAAATTCGGTTCGGTAGAAGTGGGTTAAAAATCTATTGAATGATTTGTCTTAAACAGACAAAGAAATAAAATAATATAATTAAATGAATGTTTGTAAAAATCACTATATATATATATATATATATATATATATATATAATAAATTAATATAATAATAAATTAATTATTGACTGATTACAAATATTTTTGTCTAAAAAAAAATTAAGGTTATCAACTCTATTTTTTCTTCACTTATTTACAGATTTTTATCTTCTTTACTTTTATTAAATTATTCCCTCAAGATTTTTTTCTATAAGTCTAACGCAAGAAAATAATTTTCATTTTGTATGACCTAGGGTTACAAATTACCCGAATAAAAATATTGGGCTAAGGTAGGAATGAAAGGTATGCAAGAAGGACATTCCACTACGAATGGGTATCTAAGTTCTTCATTCATATTAAGAATAAACATTTTCGGAATATTTTCGGTAGTAACATTTTATGTGAAACATTTATTTAATTTAATGTGTTTTCTAGAATGATAAACAGATCTAAATGGTCAGCTATGTATTTATTCTATTAATATGGGTGTTTTAATAGAATTTATTTTGTTAGAAAGAATTACGTGCACATTTTCTTTCTTTCTTTTTTTTTTTTTTTTTTAACAATGATGCGGATTTGATGAAACAATAATCTAAAGAACATATTAAAAAAATTAAAAAATTGGAAAATATAATTTTTTTGAAAATAACAATAATAATAATATATAGTTTATGAAACATTTTCCAATGATATTTATCTTTTAGAACTTTTAACGTTTCTTTTATTTTACATATGTGATAACACCATTAAATATGTATTTTTCTTATTATTATGGAGAACGAGATCTAGCAAAAAATACTATTGTATCTTTCCTTTTTAACAGAACGCAAACAGCTAGTTTGTTATGCGTAAACCTGTATTAGTCTAAAAATAATTTTTGCCCTTAGTATTATAAAAAATAATAATAATAAGTCCGTCGTATCATAAGCTAAAAAAGTTTGCGCACATTTCAACAGAATAGTACAAAAAAACAAATATGTATTCGGTTATAAACTAGTGCTGAATAAATTTGAATTCATTCGTTTTCTAAGTACTTTCATCAGTATTTTGTTCTTATACTGTAATTTACAGCAACAGCTGTAATAAAACCAAGAGGCAATTTCTCCTTACAAGGTTTGATTACTCACATGGGTAGGATATATTGCCTTTAACTGCAATTAAATTGTTAACGATATTAGTTGCACTTAAATGACCTTGTAAAGTTTTCAGAGTTTCCAAGTTCCTTCATTAATTCCGGAGAACTTTCAGCCCCGCCTTTATTCCAAACCACTTAATTTATGAAATAATTTTCTGTTATATATAGCTACGATAAAATAAGAAAAAATATTCTTATATTAAAAGGGGCATAAAAAAAAAAAAAAAAAAAAAAAAAAAAAAGGCCTGATTTAAAACGTTCCGGATTAAGTTTACTGGATTTTTGTAAACAAATACTTTTTGTATTAGAAGTAGATATTCAAATTTAATAATTAAAAGCCGAAAAATAAAAAAAAAACTTTAAAAATAATTTAAAAAATGAATTTAGAGAAAAAAAAAATGAGGAAAAATCAACACCAGATAAGTTTACAAAATAACGTTATTTACCAGATAATAAGTTTGACTTAAGATTAGTATATTTCCTATTCAGTTTAACTGTTTTTTTTTAATCTAATCTGCCGTTGTATACAATCGCTACATTTCTTTTTGTAAATGGTAGAGCTTTCATGCAACCATATGCCACGAGTTAACATGTGTGCGTTTTCGAGCGATAAAGCACAGTGTGTTTCCAATGATATATGGCTGGCTCCACCCACTTTTATGGCTGATAGACTTATGGCTGGTCCCACCAAGACCAGAATCTGTCCACTGTTTATTATTTATCAATGTTATTCTCAAAATCATCTGCACAAAATTGTTCAAAACATAAACTCTAAACTCTACTTGGTTTGAACGCCCCCCTATTTTTATGACTGTTCGGTAATTTTGTGGCTATGAATTTGATCTGTTGGGGAGGAGAGAATTATTTTAATTGTTAAAAATCTTCTGAGGCAACAAGAAATAACGAGGTTGCAGAGGGAAAATATGTAAAACATGAACATTTGTAACATGAAAGAAATTTAGATGGGGGGGGGGGGGGAATTGCCACTCAAATTAGAAATTACATTCATTTATTTAATTACTCTGTTATTATTAATATTTATTATATCCTTTTTTTTTTCTATTTTTAAGTGTTAAATCAATCCTTTTTCTACCTCGAAGGGGTAGCGTCCCGCAAAAACGGCGGGTGATTGGCGAAAATGGTGGTCATATTTGGATTCAGAAGGTCATTTTACATAAGAACCAGAAAGAATGGTATCAAGACTGGAATTTTTTTTTCTTTGCAGAGCAGTGTAATTAATTAAACTAGTCCAGTCACTGGTCGAAGTAACCTCGTGGTACAGTTTTAAATATCTAACAAACACATTTTCATTGTCTTGTCATATCCAATAAGCTGAGTAATCTCTCCTAGTTTAAAAATTAATGGAACCAAAGCGCAATTTCTCCTAAGTAACAAATGCGCAAACTCTCCTATTTCGGTGGGAGAGCAGACTCTTATTCAATAACTGTTAGGTTTTATAGAGAACTGTTTGAGTTCCTAACGTTAGTCTACGTTAATAGCTTATGAGAAATCACTCAATTAAAAAAGATAAATTGTACTACTACCATTATACAGAAATTCTTAGAAAGTGATATGAAAATTCCAGAAATTATATTTTAAAACACGACAAAATAACCATGTTTTATTTTAGGTGATCTAAACCATCAACATGCAAATCCTAGTCGGCACTCTACTTTTACTGTTGCCCATTTTCCTGGAATCGTAGCTCTCGCACACTACTCCTCTGCGCCATATGTCCTATCGCGCAATTTCTCCTAGCTTTATCTTAAGTAAAACTTCATTTCAAGGTATTTCCATTTATATCACATAATGTAAATAATCATGTTTACATGATTTTGTGGAGAAAATTTAATTTTAATCGTAATAAATCAATAGAAAATATGCTTTTGTGCGCCTGAACAGATAATTCGTTATCTTTGAGGAGCTACATGTTTTTCCAAGTTTGAAATGAAGCATATTATTCCCCTTCCTTCTCTCTCTCTCTTTTTTTTAATACATATATATAAATATATATAATAAATAAAATTTTTCTTTTAAAACTTTGAGAATATAAAAGAGCAACATTTAAATAGAATTTTATAAAATTTTCATTAAAAATTTTGGAAAATTCTGGAACCGATTACTAAAAAACTAATGCAATGATTTTATTTGAATTTACGAATTTTCTTCAAAATACCTTGAATGGAAGATTTTTTTTTTTTTTTTTTTTTTTGATTACAACTAATTATGTAAGGCTATACGTGGGGTAAAATGTACCGAAAATTTTGCTGTTTTTTCATACAACTCTGCAAAATATTTTAAAAAATTAATTTATATATATATTTTTTCAAAACCCTATGTTTAAGATTTAGTCAATTCTATTTTAAAGAACTGCGCGAAATTTAAATAATATCAGTGCATTAGTTTTACAGACGTCTGAAGGGTCTTTAAAAATTAGGACCACCAGCTGAATTTCCCAAATTTTCAATAAAAAATTTATAAAATATTGTTTAAATGTTGCTGTGTGATTATTGTTTAAATGTTGTTAATAATCCTTTTAGGGATTGAAAATTGCATTATTCTAAGTTTATTTAATGAAATAAAACATTTAAATTTATTTTCACAAAACATTGCTGATTAAGCAATAATGGGACATGTTCAAGGAGTGATATTTTAGAAACAAACTCCAAAAACTTGTCACAAAGTGACAAAAATCCCATAAGTACATATTATGGGAAGAAAGGAGGGGTGAACATCGCTAATGAGTACCCTTAAAACATAAGCCGTAATTAGAGAACAGGCAGCCGGGTAAGACCCGGTAAGTATAGACCCGGCAGTCTTCTGCGCTTGCGTATAAGAACTTCCGGATATGGCATACTTGATTTGTAGCTGTAGTGCTGGGTGACACAGAGAATGAACATTTTTTGAATGATTTTTTTTTTCTAACAGATAAATACATAAAAGTAAACAATGTCAGTCAAGTATATATGTCAGATGCGTATTTTAACAATTAACAAACAAGAAAACGAATAAATAGCGCCAGTAACTGTTTTTCAACCATTCATCTTTGTAATCAATCCATCAGGTGCTGCCATCTTTCGAAATGATTTGAAACCAAAGCTTTTCTAAAACTTAATCTTTGGAGAAACCACGCAAATTTGAAAAAGGAAATTTCTTATACTATACTGATTAAATTAAACTTTAGATCATTTTTTTTTAATAATTTAGTTTTTAAAAATTCTAATATAATAAAAGAAACTTCTTTGGAGAAACCGTACAAAGTTGAAAAATCTGGAGTGACTCCACTCAACTTTCCGAACATTGAGTAATTAACAGTTTTGTAGATAAAGTAAGAAAGAGGAGACAAACAAACAAAAGATAGAAAACCATAATAGAGTGTTTGAGTATTTTTCTCCATATATTACACGATGTTTTATTTAACGCTACTGAACTTTGAGCCCATAGATCTTAATGATAAAGAATTTTTCGTTGTGTCACTGTAAAATCCTATAAATGCTATATTCACCTAAATCCTTATGGTTATAGCAACAGTAATTTGTAATATTCATATATATTTTCAGCTCAAATGAATAAGGCGTTTAGATGCTATCGCACTTTTAAAAAATTGGTCTCATAGGCCATAAAGATAAAGAATTTTTCTTTGTGTCGCTGTAAAAAAAACTATAAATGCTAGATTCTCCAAAATCTATACAGATTGATTATCTGTGACCTATAACATGCGTATAATTTTTTTGCTCAATTGAATAAGGCGTTTAGATGCTATCGCACTTTTAAAATTGTGGTCCCGTAGACCATAATGATAAAGAATTTTTCTTTTTGTTCCTGTAAAAAAATATAAGTGCTAGATTCATCAAAATCAATAGGGTTCGTGCTACGGTGACTTGAAACATGCGTACGAACTTACAGCTGATTCGAGCAAAGCGTTTAGACGCTAGCGTGTTCACTCACACGCATACACACACATACATACACACATACATACACACATACATACACACACATACATACATCATCGTAAAAATGGTGAAAACGGACTCAGGGCACCTCGAAACGTATAAGAACATCAAAATCTCAAATTCGGATTTTTGACATGATTACAATACTTTCCTCACTATAGTGTTCGGAAAGTAAAAATTAAAATTCCTGTAGTATACTGATTGAATTATTTTTTTTTTAAATTATATTTAGTTTTTAGAAATTCAAATATAATATATTAGAATAATTATCAGAGAGATCATGCAAAGTTTAAAAAACAACTTTTTTGTACTATACTGATTAAATTAAGCTTTTAAAAAATCTAAACATAATAATATGAATTATCAAAAGCACGTATGCATAAGAGTCGTTCACTTTAAAGGCAGATGAATAATAAATCACCCGGCAGTCATTCTGTGCAAGTATCAGAACTGGGAATATAATACAGACCCGGCTGCCGGTTCTCTAACCACTGCGTAAAACTTTTGCTCACCCACTAAACTTACGTTTTATACATTCTGATAGTAGTGTCCATTTTACTTTCAAAGTACAATATGAGCAGTTGAAGAACACAAGTTTTACCGTTTTAATTTAATTGCATAAGTTTTCGCAATGAAATTTCCGTATGTTTTGATTTTAAACTTAAATTAGAAATAAAAATAATAAATTGTGTCAGTAAAGGAATTTACTTCGACTGCCTGAAGTATTTACTTCGGATCGCACGTACAAAAATGATTTTACAGATTGCCTTATTCATAAAATCTATTTGCGAGTTTAATTGCAGTTTATGAATTAACCTGCAATCGATTCTAAGAAAACCTTTTAGCCCAAATTATTGTCTTTTCCAATTATCTTTAAGCATACTTAATTGAAGAAAATGAATGCGTTCAGAAATAACTTTAAACCGTGAGAAATATTTAACATGTAAAGACAGTAAGGCTTATATATTTGGATTCACTAGACCATATAATACAATAAAATTGAAATTTAAAGGTATATCTAAGTTTCAGAAGAAAATCCATCGATCGAAATCGATTGCAAGATTTGTACTGGACAAACAAATGACAAGAAAGTGAGTTAATAAAAACATTGTAAAAATCCTTTTAAAGTTTCAGTAACTGCTTAAATATAAGTAATTTTGCTAAAAATCAACACTCCGCCGATATAGTTGCGAGCATGCATTGCTGCTGTCTAAAATTTACGGATTTGATGAAACCTAAGTTATCTTGTTTTTTGATTTATTTTGTTTTTTGTTTTATTTTGCATTTGAAACTTATTTTAAAAGTTATAGAAAATCATAAATATTATATGCAGAAAATCTAACTAAAATACAAAATTAATGTATACATATATTATTTATTAAATTTTAAATTAAGATGTAATTAAATAAAAGATTAAATTTCACAATCACCTATTTTTACAACTATTCGTCTTCAGCTTTTATAGTAATAAATAAATAAAAAATAAATAAAATTCTGAATAAAAACTAGTGAAAAAGGATTACACAATACACAACAATACAGGAAAATGACAGTAAGCAGAAAATATTCAAGTGTGATAAATGTAGTTAACAGGTATACTATTTAAATTTCATTGAAGCAACAATAACAGGAAAATAACAGTAAATAAAAAAGATTAAAGTGTGATAAATGCAGTTAGCAGGTGTACTATTTGAATTTTCATTGAAGCCTTCTGTTTTTGTTCCAATACGTTTATATTACAGTCGGTAACAAAAGTGTCCGAACACTAGCAAAAATTCCTATGTAAAAAAGGTGCACTTCATACGGTTTTGTTAAATAAATCCTTATCGAATCGAGTTCTTACACTGACTAAGAACAGGATTCGACAAGGATTTATTGAACAAAACCGTATGAAGTGTACTTTTTTTACATAGGATTTTTTGCTAGTATTCGGATACTTTTGTTACCGACTGTACATAACCGCTTTTGACTTGTAAATATTGAGCAGCTGTAATTATTATTTCTTACACAGAAAATTAAAACTAATTTCCAAAGAAAAAAAAAAGAAAAGATCTGTTCTGTCCCTCATACGTCTTTCTCTGACCCTACATTTTAATACCTTAAAGATTACAGATTAAGTCGTAAAACCAATAAAGTAAAACAATAAATTTAAATCTAATTTAAAAGAAATCTAAAATATATTTAGGAAAAGTTTTATTTCACATATAAATCTGTGTGAGAGGGGGGCTACCGCACCCTTTATCATATGGTGCCTACATATAATTAAAAATAAAATCAAGGTTGTTAATAATTTGTCTTCAAATTTGCCAAACTTTATCAAATATTTAAAATGGTAACTTAATAGGAAAATCAAAATACCAAATTTGTATTCTCTGCAGTTATTTTTTTGTTTATGCTACGCTCATAATAGGTAAGCAAATAGGTCAACCATTGTGATGTCGATTATCACATATTCTAAAAAAAATATATTAATATATATATATATATATATATAAGTAACGAACCTATTTTTATGACCTCTAAATTGCAAATCCAATTCTCATACAGTATCTTCCTTAAATTCTTATAGCCTCTCTCTTCTCACATATGTATCTTTTGCTAATTGCAACTCTTTCAAAACCTTTGATCATGTATTATTCGTTCTTTAACGTAATGCCGATCTACAATAGCATGTCATGACTTTTTCTAATTCGATTTCTTTTCATCTTGCAAATAAATGCAGTTTGTCGCCATGTATGCATTCTTGTATTACAATATGCCACATTAAATTTGCTTAAAAGTTCCGTGTTCTCATGGCGAAGGTTGGCTGTTATTGAGGACCGTTTAAATTGTAATTATCTGGTAACATATTCAAAAATTGTGTGTGTGCATACGTAACACAATAACAACCATTTTTTTTTGTACTATTTTAGAGCTCTGGCGAAATTAATAAAGAAATCGGAGCATCACTTCCTCATCATGACTTGACTTGAGGAGGCAACGTTTTGGGCTTCCACTCCAATACTATTAAAATCACTTCAATTCTAATAACACAATAATAGTTACTTTATTAATTTGGTCACCTATACCTATGAGTAATATATATCAAATAAAATGTATAATAAAATTTTTCTTGATTATTTACAAAAATGACTGGACACTTCCCAAGAATTCTAAAGATGTTTTAAAATTAAACTTCAATAACCAACGTCACACTAAAAATTAGAAAATTTTATTTAGGAAACGTCAAAACGTGATAACGTAATAATGTATAAAACGTAAGCATATAAAAAGAAAAACAGAGTTATAACAAGAACTTCAAAGAATACATTGTTTACAACATGCTTTGAAAAATTAATTTTCCTTTCTGAAGAGTATTCGTCGACATAGTAAGATGTAGCAGACCTCAAAAAAAAAATAAATAAATAAAATAAATAAATAAATAAATAAAAATAAAAAACCACCATTTAGTTTAATTTTGGGTAGTCCTGTATATTGTCTATAAAGTACATGTAAATTCCATTGTGTACTTAAATTTAGTTTTACATTAAAAACACCTAACACAAAATGCATGAATACATTACCAGTAATTTCAAAGTACAGTAAAAACATATTCAAATACATTGGGAAACTATGCAAAAGAAATATAAATCACACAATTTACAAAATTCATGATTTTATTCATATAAAAAATATGTTTATTATATTTTGTTTAGAGCAACTTACAGTGTTACACTGTACTGACTAGAAATTTCCCCCATAGACGTATATATCAATTTACTATTTGTTCCCGAAATAACTTAAT
This sequence comes from Salticus scenicus, assembly GCA_963930645.1. NCBI lineage: Eukaryota > Metazoa > Arthropoda > Arachnida > Araneae > Salticidae > Salticus > Salticus scenicus. Next base: position 377,363,143 of record OZ005648.1, read on the forward strand.
AACAGACACACACATAGACAGACTAACCACGAAAAATATGATTTTCTGATTCATGGAAACTGAAAACATGTAAATGTAATAAAAATTCAATGTCGGAAATTTGACTTAAAACAATACTTTCTTCACCATATATATGGGTAAAAGAGAAAAAAAAAAAAAAAGACTGCTGATTAATATTTATTTATTTATTTATTTATTATTATTATTATTTTTTTTTTTTTTTGCTTCAAGCAAGTTCAAATTGGTTCGAATTTATCTCTTTAACGATTATACATCAAATCAACATAGAGTAAAAGTCATATTACTAACATTAAAATACATAAATCTAAAATATTCACGTGAATTATTTATTCATTTATTTTTTTATTATTAAAATTACACAGCTTGGTTTACACTACTTTTATTGTTCTTTTGCAAATAATGAAAAAAAAACAAAAAAAATGGACGATTTTTTATCACTCGGTTCATTTTCCTACAGTTGTTTTCACAACACTTTTTTAACAACTGCAATATAGTTAATACTTTATAGAAATTTACTGCCTAAAAGAATAACACATATATATATATATATATCGTTTAATCGAGAATTTTTTTCCCCTGTCATCTTGTTTACAGCATAAAGATTTTCTTTCTTTTTCTTTTTCTCTTTTCTTTTTTTCTTCTTTCTTTCTTTTCTTTTCTATTTTTTAATAGCACCTAAAACATTTAAGTACATTTTTGGAAAGTATGTTTTTTTTTTTTTTCTTGCTTATATTAAGTATGAATATTATTATTCCAACGAAGACTAATAATTAGAAAAGCGAGAAAAAAATTAAAGGAATCACGACAAAATATTATCTTATAAAATATTTCAACAAAGGACTTTTATTTTTATTAAAATATTAAAGATTTTTTTTTTAATAATGAATATAATAAAAGAACAATATTAGATTTTTTTCTATAGTATGTGGTTAAAAAATGCTTAATTTTTAAATAAAGTTTTATTTTAAAAATGACAAACAATAAAAAAAAAGTGTTATATAGATTTAAACTTAAATACTTGTAGTTTTTTGCACACAGAATATAAAGAGTATAAGAATATTTTAAAACATGGTCCCTATTGAATAATGACAGGTATCATAAACTACATCCATAAAGTATACATAAGGTACATAAAGAACAATAATAAATTTATGTACTAAGGAATAAATTTATGAAATAATTTTTTTTTAAATTATTTAATTAAATGATGCTATATGGAACGATTAAGAATTGTCGATGATAGACATTATTGAAAAAGTATATTTATTTTGATAACAATATATCGGCATTTATATATATATATATATATATATATATAAAGATGAAATTCATAATTATACTCCCTGTTTAAATTTCAAAACACGTTATTTAAATATACATTAAAGTATTTATGTCAAATATTCTCAACTTTTTATTTTAGTGATTTAAATATTTTAGGTAAATTTCTATATTTTTTTTTTCATTTATTTATTTATTTATTTATTTTAAATAATATAATTATTCATGTTTGGAATTTTAATGTGTTGTAACATTTGTACATTCGAGATTTTTTCTTGTTAAAAATTTATTGTTTTAAAGCATATCTAAATAGAACTACATACAATATTTACAATCTTTGAAATCTAAAAAGCTTTCAATATCATTTAATGTCCCATAAGAAATAAGTCATAAATTGCATAGAAATAAGAAATGGAGGAAAAGCACAAAGTGGGTTTTTTGGTACTAAACTGAAGAATGATTTAATGTACTACATTTTTATAGTATTATAATTAAAAATATATATATAAATAAGTAAATTTAAATATATTTGTAATATGATTCGTTATAAAAAAAAAAAATTGTCACATTTTAAAGCAGAACAATTTAAACATTTAATTAGATGAACATCAAATTAAAAATAATTATTTTACTTTATCCATTCAAATAGAAAATATTTAAACAAAAACGCAAAAGAAAAAAGAACTAAATAGAAATATTTGAAAGAAGATTATAGATTTAATAAAATCTGCGTAATTTGTTTATCGAGCATAAATAACTGAAACACAAAAAGGTCCTTTTTAAAGGGATAAATTTTTTGAAAAGAATTATCTTTCTAATTTAAGTTTAAAATTTTGATTACCAAAACTTAAACTTAAAGAAATGTTTCTTAATCAGTTTTCTTTTTTTCTTTTTTTTTTTTTTTAAGGTATCTTTAAACTTACCATAATTTTTAATACTTTTTTTAAGTTATTTACTATGATAATAATAGGAATATTATGCAATTTGTTTTTACCCCTTTTTTATGTAATTTTGTGTGTGTGTGTGTGTTAACCTACTACTAATAATATTTAAAATACAGCAACATTCACTATAAAAAAAATATAAATATATTTGTAAACGTATAATTAATATTTTACTCCAATAATGATAGTATTAAATAAGATTATCTTTTTTTAATGTTTTCTTATATTTGTAAGTAATAAGTTATGGAATTGAAGAAATTCTGTTTTATAAAAAAAAAAAAAAAAAATCTCTGAATAATTTAAATTGTGTTTATTTACATTATGTTAAAATGTTACAATCACTTGAGGATTTAAAAACGATTTACTGATACAATTATTTTATATATATACACATATATATATATTTAGCCTATTATTTTTATTCTGGAAGATGAAAGAAGACATACATATATCCACAAAAAAGTGTAATTGCACTCATTCAACATAGTTTTTAACAATTTATAACAAAATGGAAAAGGTTTTTGACTGTTTTGTTCCATTGTGTTTCCCTCTGAATGTTCATATTCTATTTTCCGTTATTTATTTATTTATTTATTTATATTAACAAATTGTTTGGTTTTTATAACTGAATTTGATTTTAAAGATTATGCTTCATTTTACATTGCCGGATGTCCATATGGTGTTGTGGTCAACGAGCTGACTCCCACATGGTAGGACCCGGTTTCAAATCTCGGACAAGGCATGAATATTGAATATGCTGTCTCTGTTAAGGGTAGCGATGGCTGCCCATTACTTACTCTTTCACAAATGGCTACGAAAACGGTGACCTCCCCCACTTTCAATGCTTATTCGCAAGTGCAGCGCCATTCGGAAAAAAGTTCATTATCATGTATGTTTAAATTAATTTAGCTATTCCAATTTTAAATGAATAAATTAATTTATCTAATCTAATTTTAAAAGAAATTAATTGCACATTGAAATATACGTTAATCGTAATTAAACTTTATACTTAAAATTTGGATTTTTCCAGTGAAGTTATCAGTTAAAAATTTGTTTCAACTTAGTATGATATTGAAGCAGAGGGCTTGGCACCACTGAAGGTTTTATGTGAAAGCGTATATTTCAATTCTATTAGGTTTATTCAATAAAATATACATTAAAGGAATAATTTTTATGTTTTTATTTATTTATTTATTTTTACAGATTTGAAATATTTAAACTACATTTTCTCAGAATGAATTTTTTCACGAATTCGTTATGAATCACCGATGAATTTATGACCTTCAAAATTTTGAAACTTCTACGGATATTTAAGAAAAGACTTAATAATTTTTTGGATGTTTAATAGAACCAATCTTCTTAAATGAATTATGGAGGGGTTTGGCGATATTTTTAAAAGAAAAAAAAAATATATATATATAAAAATATTAAAAAAAAATCTTTTTTTTTTGTAAATTTTTACGTAAACATACATTTTTTTTTTCTCAAAGTATAATTCATAAATTTCAAAATACATCTGTATATATATATATATATATAATAAATAATTTAATTCCTTTACAATACTCAGCAAATGAGAGAAAGATGAAAATACCAACAATGAAATTAAAAGTTAGATGTATTACGTATAAAGTTATTATATATATAATATAATATATATATATTAATTATTATTTTTTAAATATCTGTATTTTAGCATTTTAAAGATCGCGTATTCATAAAGAAATGCAAACTGGAAAAATGCGATTTAAATATTTCAAATTCTTAAAAAAATATTTAAAAAAAACTTAAGAGTAGATGCCTGAATTTACATATATTTTTTAAAAACTTCCTATAGTTCAATTTATAAATATTACATTTAAATATAAGACTTTTTTGGAAACCTTCAGTAAGTTAAAGGTGCCAAGTTTCCTTAAAGATTTATTTGAAAATATGATTTTATCATTGAGATTTTCCAGACAAACATAATTGTACCTAATGCAGACAATAACCTTGCTATATAGCTATTTGATCTCTGCTACTATATATGTTGGCCTTTTTTAGTTACCATTTCCATAAATTTCATGATACACTGTAAAAAATGCTGCAGTAAAATTACGGGCAAAGCCCGGCAGCAGAGATTCCAGACAAGGCCCGTAAAAAAACATTTAGACGATGAATGACGTATCGCCAGTAATTTTACGTTGCGATGAAACAGCCAACCTGTAAAAAAAGTAGTATTGCCCGTAAAATTAAAAGGGAGCTAGGCATATTAAAATAGTAGCACTGCCCGTAAAATTAGAAGGGATCTTGGTATGTTAAAATAGTAGTGTTGCCCGTAAAATTAAAATAGAACCTTGTGTGATAAAATAGTCTTGCACGTAAAATTAGAAGACTGTTCAGTATGTAAAAAGAAGTACTAAGGCTCGTCAAATTAAGGAAATTTTGTATCTTTTACGGCAGCACTAAACTATGTTTGATATAAAAGCTTATTATTTATTAAGGGAACTATATTACGTCTGTTTATTCAATGAAATAGGTAACAATTCTTATGGTTTTTGATATATTTTTTAAAGCTATGAATTTTTTAAATTGCGTTTTCTCAGTTTTCGTTTTCTCACAAAATTATGATTTTCAAAACGCTAAAACTGCTTCATATATTTAAGAAGAGACTTAATTCTTTTAACGTTTAACAGAACGTTCTTAAAAGAGTTAAGAATGGGTTTTGAAATTTATTGATTAGTCTTTGTGATAAAAAATAGAAAGTGATCGTCTATATAAAAATTTCAGGGAAAGAAAAAAAAAATCAGATTTTTGTTATATTTCAATTTTTAATATTTTTGAATGTAAAGATATATCAAAACCCATACTTAATTCTTTTAAATAGGTTCTATTAAATATATATTATAAAAAAATAAGTTTTTTTTTTTTTTTTTTTTAAGTATCTATAGAAATTTTAGCATTTGAAGATTATGAATTCATGAAAAAAAAAAAAATTAGAAACTGAGAAAACGCAATTTAAATATTTCGAATCTTGGAAAAAAAAGGATCAAAAACAATAAGAACTTTTGCCTGAATATATGTTTCATTAAACAAGCCTAATGTAGTTCCATTTATAAATATTAAATGGAAGTATAAGATTTTGTATGATACCTATAGCAGTACTGCTGTAAAAAGTACCAGGTCTTTTTTTTTTTTTTTTTTAAAGGATTACGTAGAAAAAAATATACAATTCTCTGTTTTACAAGTATATGATTATGTACAAAATTTTCTACCCCCCCCCCCCATCCCACCCTCCTGAACAAGAATTTGTATGAATATTACAGATAGATTTCCAAGAGAGCTCAATATTATTATAGCCTCTTATCAGCTTTCCGATTTCCTTCACTATAATGGTAAACCTGAACGTAAATGCTTTTGTATTTTCAAACTATGTCTATGCTATTCAAAAAATGAATATTTTTAACTGTTAATCTGCATACTCTTCTTAAAACCTGTCTCTTATAGTCTCATCATTGCAAAATATTTCCAAAATGTACATTTTTATTTGAATTGTTAAAATGTTTTACTCTCAGATCGTTAACATCGGTAATTTTAATACATCAAATACAAAATTAAGTGTATGTTTTAGAAATATTAAAAAAAAAAAAAAAAAACCCCTGTAAGATGTCACAGAAAATATAGTTAACAATATACATTCACTGAGGAGATAGTTTTTGAGATTGCGATAGCATTCCACAAGCATAGGATTAGAATTTATGAAAGAAATCATAAAGCTAACTGATGAGGGGGGAACTAAGTCGCTATGCTCATATCATAAAAGAAACTCACGAGCTGTTAATCCCACGAGTTCGTATCCTTGATAAATTATTTGATTGCACTGTTTTTCAATTTTGGTTGCAGGTTTTCTGTTCTGAGGTAAAAAAAAAGCTGCACATGAAATTGAAAAAAATATGCAATTGAAAAATGTTCCAAGAACCTGCTGCCATGGATTAACATTAGCTTGTCTCTTGATGAACGTAGCCTCTCAAATGTAGCAATATGAGTAATGACCAATAATATGATCACTAATCAAATATTTGGAGAATTGATATTGAGAAATATTTTTTCTGGCATTTTTAAACTTTCATTTACCACTAAAATTTAACAGAAATTTCTCATTTATTAAATAAGTCAAAATTTTAGTGGCAAGAAAGAACTATATAAAAGGTTGCAATTATGTGGCAGCTATAGTTCATAACATTTGTATTCAGAACCTAGAGTTACGTTTAGATGTATGACATTTTTTCATCAAATTAAGACTAAATTTCATTACGAAAATAAAACTTATTTATGCTTAATATAACATTGACTAAGAAAAAATCTTCATATTTCAAATGTATAAAACATTTTTGTTTAGTAGTTTGTAGTCTATAAAGATAGTTACCAATTTCTATAGTTAACATGAGATATTACTGTATTCAAAATATTTTTTCTAACTTTTACTATAGTACTTTATAAAGTCATTCTTTTATTTGTGTAACTTTTTTTACTTCAGAGAGAATTTATATCAAATACAGAAAATTCGTAAATGGAGTTTTGAAATTTCTTATTTGTTAAAGAATATGTAATATTTTTACTTTCAAAATTTTGTTTAATTGAATCTTGAATTAGGATTTATAAAAAAGCTTGCGAAATCTGGAAATTCAGATATGAAATCAATGCCATTATATTATTTAAGTGTGAGAAAATATGAAAGACTGTAAAACTGAACATAAAATTATTCAGAATAAACCAGGAACAAAATATATTTAAAAAATAAAATTTTAATATTTCTAATGGGATATAAGACTCTTTGAAAAAAGATTCCCCCTCCCCCATTTTTAATTCAACATGAAATTTTTAAAATTTTCTTTCTACACACCTAAAACTTTTGTGAGTGAAATTATTCCTAGAAAAACTTTTGTTTTGGGGAATACAAAAGCATAGGGAAAGAATCTTAAAATTAAAATAGTTTCTAAACAATATATATATACATTAAGAAGAAGAAAAAATACTTTTAAATATTTTATTAAGAAGTCATCCAATATAAGAAAAGAAAATATTTACAAAATATTTATTTATTAAGCATACTATTTTCAATTATTTACTACACATACATAATTAGAGATTAAATTATAAACTCAACATTGATTTATGTTAGCTTCATTTGACATTAAGTTTTTGTACTTTTGCATTTATATTCAATCTTCTGGTTCTTTTGGGTGATTTCGATTTTTTTTTCTTGTTTAATACACAAGCATGCCCTATTAAAAAATATATAAACATTATATAAGACATACTATTTATTAATAGACGATGCTAACTACTTACATTCTAATAAATATTGAAAATACTAAATAAAAATACAAACACAATTTCAGTTGTGTCTCAATAAAAAAAAAAAAAAAAAAAAAAATTATAACTATTAATTTATTAAACACCACACTTTGAAATTTCCTTTAGATTCAAACAAATTTATTTAAAAATTCATGAGATTAAATTTTGCACAATCCTAAACCACTAATATGAACTTTTTGCTCTTCAGTTTGTTCCTTACAGCAGAAAGCTTATGAAAAATTGAAACGAGGAGGAGTTACTGTAATTAAGGCATTTACAGAAGAACAAGTTGAGAATAGAAATTAACCCGATCAGGTTATCGTATTTTTCGGCACCTTGTCAGTTTATCATAGGTTGCTGAAGACCCGTGCAATGTTAGAAAACGTAAATTGTAATGAAAGAAAATGTGATAAAATTCTTGAATACTTTTAATTTAAGGGCAGACAATGAATATTGCAAAATAAATTTTAACAAATATTTCATATTTCATCAGAAATACACTCATTTCTATAAAATTCAAGCATCTACTAAAAATTTATAACTTTTGAACAAATTGAGATATTTGAAAAATTCAAATTGCAAAATAAAGTTTAAGAATGGTATTTTTACGAAAAAAGTCATGGATACGGTAGATAGGTATTTCTTTTATACGTGGATTCTGACGGATGAAACATAAGAAAAATAGCTCGGGTGTCCAATGACCCATGCACTATAACCTGATCGGGTTAATATTATTAAATGTACAGGAATCTTAACAAAATATAACTCTAATTAAAAAAGAAAATCACAGTTAAACGACGCTATTTATTGACCATTATATATAGAAACAATACTTCTTCAAATACTGCCAGCATCAAATAAGCTTAATTTCTAATTAAGCTTAATTTCATCAGCTTAATTTCTAATTAAAAAGCATTAAAGTCTAACTAACAGCGTATATATCCTTCTAAATATTTATATCATATATATATATATATATATATATATATATATATATATATATATATATTTTTTAAGCAGAAAAACACTTTTTAAAATATGTAATTAAAATGAATGAAAAGTTATTAAGTATTTATAATTAAGCGAGGTTAGTTGGTTGGCTGTAGGATTTAAGGCCGATCGACTCTGTATGTGTCCTAGGCATACAGGGGGAATGCCGTCAATGGGGGTCTTTCTAAGGGGTCCTAGCTCATATTTACGCGAGTTTCGGAGGAAACCATGGAAAACTACGAACGGCTAGGTCTATGAGTGCGAACTGGGATCGAACCCGACACCTCCCATCTACCAGCTTTGAGCGCAGAACCGCTCGGCCGCTGGCGGGCATAATTAAGCGAGGAAAAGATCAAAAAATCTGAAAAGGATTTTTTCCTTATTAGATAACAAACTAAAACACGCAGACGAAACACACATTGTTGAGTATTTTAACTTTTAAAACTATATTTTCGGCTACAGAAACGGGTACTAGAGAGCGTATACTTACACGTGTATAACGCAGTATTTATAAACATTAAGATGAACTTTATAAGATTTGTTGGGTTTAAATTTTTTTTATATTTATTTTAATTTATTACTCGAAGTAGACTGGGCCTGGCTGAATTTCTGGGAGAGGGGGGGGGGGGGAATCACAGAATTTTACTTATAGTTAAAAATATCTTATTTATGAGTTTCAATATTTAAAGGTAAAGATGAAATAAATAAAATGCGAAAATTTCGCAAGGATTTACTAGTAAAATATAATTTCTAAAGGACTAGATTTTTCTTCTTTAAATGTTTGCTCTTTTTAAGCTCTATTTAGATGACATTTGGCCCCGTTTGGCTTTGATTTAGGACCTTTTACCTAGTTTAAAAATTATCACCTGGTATCCTTGTTATGTAAAAGGATAAAATATGCATATTGTTGCGTACTTGGGGGTTCGTGAGTTGTCCGAGAATGAAAGGCGAAACTTACAAAAATTCAGTAATTTATTCAGAGAAAGTTCCAGAAAAATACAGGTATATAAACAAAGTATCAGCTTCAATTTAGCCAGTAAACACAGTTTAAACAACAGCTGTCAATAGCAAATCCACAGTATAAACTGTACAGCAATAACACATACACATAAAGCAAGTCTCTTTCAAAGAGGCTCAAAGCAATGCAAGCATTTGCGAAACTGACCGACTCTGATCTCAGACTGAACTGAACTGTCTGCCTTGGCGAAAAAAACTGCCCTTATATACCCCTGTAGAAAAGTGTGGAAAGTTCCAGAAATTTCCGTATCTCATCAGCCAATGAGATTAGAGCTTCCATATTTGTATATCCCTAATAAGGATTTCTCGCCAAGGTCGCTAAAAAAATCACCAAGGTAGGAAAAAGTCGCTAAATTTGTTGCCAAATCCATTACCTGCCTTATTGGAGCTTTCCAATGCGTTTTTAAGGGGAAATAAGGCTATTTTAACGCTAAAACGACTATAAATGCACAAAATTAGCACTTTATCAACTTACTAAGCCTCTTTGGAAGAATTTATACAAAAATAAACACAATTATTCACAATTTTGTAACAATATTTAATTCTTTTGAATTTCAAAATTTCGATTTCCGGTTTTCGATGAAGTTACACGTTTTGAGATTTCCTTGCATTTGAGTTAACTGAAATTGACTACTTAATTTTTTAAAAAGTGGATTTATTGTTCTATCCTCTGAATATATAAGAAGAAAGTATAAGATTCAGAAAAAATATTGATTTTCGGTTTTTGATGAAGTTACGTGTTTTGAGATTTCCTGAACTCATTCGACCATGTTTAGAAAATATCTGTTTTTTTTTTTTTTAATGTTCGAACACTATACTTTATGAGCCAATAGACTTAATGTAGCTGAATTTGATAATTCTGTGCATTTGCTTCGTAATGATATAAAAATATATATGCCTTTAAGAGAATGATAAAGTTTTATAGAGAAATTCATCTCTTAGAAATATATATAAATACACATTTTAGGAAAAATACTATAAAAGGCGGTAAAGGAAGACAAGCTATACAAAGGATACAAAAAACTGAAATTGAAAAATAGGATTTTCCCGTGAGTTATCTTTGAAGTCTGAATGTACCATAAGGCTATAAATGCAATATTACGGAGATGATAATTTGTTTCGCAAAGGTTAATGTTTAATAAGAAAGAGATTACCACTGCACTTTAGAAAGTAGAAAAAAAAGCTAAAAATCCATAGAAAAAGCATGAGATGAAAACGAAAAAACTCGCAATGTTAAGTGTGAGGGGGGAAAAAAGGTTAACACCGGAAGGAATAAAAGGACAAAATTTAGTAGAAAAAGATATATATGAGCAGTAATGGGTGGTTTGATTCACTAAAGCTATCGTCGAGAGTTTAACACGTCTCGCTAAATATGTAACATTGATTTGAATTGGTGCCGATTAGCAGGGGCCGAAATTTCAACTCAGATTACACTCGCCGAAAAAAGTTTTACTCGCTACAAAACAGGGTTGCCATTTTTTTTTTTTTTTTTTTTTTTTTTTCTTTTTTTACGCATTTTGGGTTTTTTTTATTTTTCCTAACTATTTGAAAGGCTTTTAGAAATATGTCTAAAATTATATATATTAAAAGTGTGCCGTATATAATCATGTTTCATAATCATCTATAATTAAAGTCATTATAACGTATTTGAGATTTTAAAAAGATTAAAATATCTAATAACATAAATGCAAAGAGTCATTAAATAGAAAGAAGAAGAAGAAAAAAAAATTCTTTGTCAAACAATATCATGTGAAAATCTTTTTACTACGAAAGATTAAGCTTCCTTATTTATCTATTTGTTTATTTAACTTTTTATATTAAAAATGTCTTTCTCGTCCATTTTATTTTTGTAATCAGACGGAATGTCGATGTGTATAACTTGTTCATTGTTGTCATTTGAACTAGTCATTTCGGAATAGCTTTTTCGATAAAATTGTTGCTTACAAATCATTACAAGTGCAAATCAGTGGCTATTTATTAAAAAAACTGGAAAATATAAACTGTTTTCTGATCATTATTCAACAAATCAAACATAGGCTGTATCTTTAATTGGGCTCACGCTAATGTTCATGTGACAATATCGCATAGGCAAACTTTCGCATATCTCTGCTCTCGAATATTCAGCGACGGAATATGAGGCTCTCTGCTCATCTATTCTCACTCTGCTAGGAGAAATAACAGTGGGAGAAACGAAACTGCCGAAGAGATCACAACTTTTATGTATGCACTTTTCCTTTCCCATGATGGGGCGGTCTCGGGCAACGCACACACTCTCGGCCCTCCGAAAATCTAAAAATGAGAGGATAAATCTGTACTGATAAGTATAAAGGATTTAAGTCCATATTCTTGATTTTTCAGGAGACGAAAAATAAAGTTAAACTAACTAAAAGCTAATCAGCAGAGTCGATTAGGAAAAAGGGATTATGTTGGTTTATACGCTTTATACCATTCAGTGATTGTCAATCTTCATTTAATAAAGGGAAAAAAATGAATTAAATATTTTATACCAAAGATTAATGCCAAATTTTTGACTTGAATCTTTTTTTACCAATGGATTTTCTCAAAGACTAAATGACATGGATTAAAATCCTTTATATCAATCGATAGAGAATTTTTTTCTGAGTCTGACAATGTACTTAACTCAAAATCGATATTTTTGGACTTAAATTCTTTATACTTATCAGTACAGAAATATGAGGTTATAAGATGACAAGAGTTTGCCATATTTAAATCTATAAAAAGAATGTTTTCTGTCACCGTATCGTGCGAGAATTATATCTATAACTAGACCAAATTTTTACTCGCCACAATAAAAATTCCACTCGCCAATGGCGAGCTGGCGAGCGGAAATTTCGCGCCCTGCCGATTAGCTTTTGGGCTATGCTCCGAACAGAGGGTACTTCCACGTTGGGATTTCTTCTCGTTTCAGGAAAGGCTCAGCATCAACAGTGTACCAAACATAGAAAAATACTTTAAGTAAATCTCTGCTGATTCACTTTGGATGCATATCGACAAACAATTGGCGCATCTGTGTTACGTCTTCCGTTTATGATAATGCAAATATTTTGCTTTTGCGACTGCTGGTTTTAGATAAATTTATACGTTTAGAGATGTCTGAAACAAGAATTCTTCATTTTGAGAAAAAGTCTGTTTCTGCATTGATGGGAAAGCTGCATCTCAATGTTTGCAGTGTAAAAGTGCAGGAAGATAATATTTGAGATAGCTATTATGAAAAACTTTGCTTAATCAATTAGGATGCATATCGAAAGAGAGGTGACATTTCCCATACACACGTTTCATGATGTGTTTGATAACACTGCTCGGCATGAAAATTACCTCTGACACTATTTCAGCATATTCTTATGTAAAATGACCTCCTGAATCCAAATATGGCGCCCATTTTTCCCTATCACTCACCGTTTTTTAGGAATGGCCCCTATTTTTAAGATTTTTCGGTGATTTTATGGCTATAAATTTTATTTTTAGGAAGGGGGGAGGATTATTTTAACCGTTAAATACCTTCTGAGGGGCTACAGAGTTGGAAAATTCTAAAACGTGGACATTTGCGACATGGGAAAAAATTTGGGCGGATTTCCCACTGAAATTATGCATTACATATATATATATATATTTTAATCTGTCATTAATGTTATTTTTTAAACTTTATATATTTATTTTTTGTTTTTAGGTGTTAAATTAATTATTTTTCATTCTTGAAATCAAATTCATGGTCATAAAATTATCGAACAGGGAAAGAAATTGAGGGAGTGTGTGTTGTATCGAGAAAACGGTGAGTGACTGGGCAAATTGGGAGTCACATTCGGATTTAGGAGGTCATCTTACATAAAAATCAGCAAGAATGGTATCAGATATCGAAAAAAAATTTTTTTTGCACAGCAGTGTAACCAAAGGTCTGTTCTTTTAACAAACATGGCCTAGGACCTTGGTGTAATCAATAGGCTTTAATCCACACAACAAAAACAACTTTAGCAAACATAAGTACTCTGCAAAATGGTGATTTTTTTTCAGTGTATATTATGTGAAAAATGAAACTACATTTCCTTCTCAACATAAAATTCCTGTTTTACAATCTCCACTACACCATGGAGTTTCCAATTGCAGTGAATATATTGCTATGATACTAAAAATGTTTTGAATAGATATGTTTGAAATTTTTGAAAGTTTTGAAAGTTGTTGGTTGGAGCATGGCAAAGTTTAAAAGATTTTTGCAAAATATTTTGCCTTAAATGCGGAACAAAGTTTACGCAACTATAAATATTATATAAATTTTTACAATTATACTAAATGTTCTTTGTCTTAAATAAAACTTTACTTAAGTACTTTAAACACTTTCGATTAAATCAAGTAAACTTTATAAAGAATTATTTCAGTTATCCTTTGAAATAACTACCAGCTGTATAAATTTTAATTTAAGCAATCGCATTCTAGTATTTAAAATATTTAATTAATGGACTGCTGCGGAGTTTGGCGTAACTATTGATATATTTAAAGTATTGGGGATACAATACACCAGAATTAATTAGCAAAATTAATGAGCAATAAAGAGTTTCGAAATATCGATAGTTTTATAAATCTATCGGGCATTTGGATCTCTGAATCGTTTTTGAAAATTGCATTTAGCCTCATTACATCATCCTGACATAATAATTAATTTCATAAATATTACTTATGGTACATGTCGGGGAAATATGGAATTTTAGAGCCCCAAAATATTCTTTTTCTATAAAATATATCATTCATTCAGAATATGAGAAATTTAAAGTTTCGTAATATTCTGCATCATGTTTTGTCATTTATTACGCATAATTAATTGTCTTCATATGAGATAATTGGTAATGCTTATTGTAGATACAAATCAGCTAGTAGAGGGATTAGTCACGTAATTCTTGAGCAACGTGAGCGACAAAAACATACCTTACGACGGTAAATTATAAAGAACACAATTATGTTTTTTAGTTATTTAGTAATTTAGAGTAGTGTGTTCTCTGAGTAAAGAGTAACATTTAAAATGTACAAACATTATTTTAATGTACGCCACATAAAAAAAAGGTCTTTTTTTTTTTTTTTTTTATAAATATTTTGTTTAAAATAGATGCGTTCTCACAAATTTACAAAGAAGAATCGACAAAATTTACCACTTTTGTGTACGGTTGAATTTAAAAACTGATTCGGCTTTTGAAGGAATTTAAAAGGAATAATGTTGTTGAATGTCAGATATTATTTATTTAACTTTTAAAAAGTATACCTGTAAGCCGTAGAATTTCACTAGGGATTAGTTGTTAAAGTAGGTGTGCTTTCGCCTTATCAAGCAATTATCGTGATAAATATTCACATAAATCTTCATAACTTGGAAAAAAACTGGGAATAACACAAAATTTCTCTTCACAATTAATAGACACGGGAAAGTTCCTCCAGTTCCTTTACTAAGTTTTGAAAACTCGCCATTTTACAATTAATAGAATAAAAAATAAATAAATAAAATAATAAAAAGCAGTACACTTAATTTGATTAGTTATTGGTTGTAATACTCCATCTGATAAAACGTATTTAATTTTAAGTGAAAAGTAATTGCGCTTCAAAATACTTACAATACATATTATAAATGAGTTATTGGATTCTCGTTTCTATACAAAAAACATTAATTAAACAGGATAAATACATTTAGTCTGTATAAATATAAATTGTAACTACTGTTGACTCGGCAGGAAATGATATAAAATTAAGGAAACAAGTAATGGAGAAACTACTGCCTTCGATTAAGCATTATTTTTTCCAAATCATCTCTTAAAATTTAAACCACCCAACATGTTGAATAATAGTTACTTGTTCTAAAAACACATCCTATCTATAAATTAATGCCCTTTTTTTATTTATAGCATAATTACCCCCCTGTCGACCGAGATTTGCGTATTTCGTTCCTTACATATATATAGTATTTTATACATGCATTTATATTATATATTTATACGTATTTATATTATATTACCATATATTATATTATAAATCATATTTCGTTCACTACATATATATTATCAGATATATATGCATATATTAACACTGTCCAAATACTGTTAAAAATATAATATCTACCATAGGTAACACGTAATGCATCGTAATATTTTTATGTAGCTCGTAATTTAATTGTTTATTTTATGTGCAATATTTGCTACAGAA
This sequence comes from Salticus scenicus, assembly GCA_963930645.1. Lineage (NCBI taxonomy): Eukaryota > Metazoa > Arthropoda > Arachnida > Araneae > Salticidae > Salticus > Salticus scenicus. The sequence goes on from OZ005648.1 coordinate 377,378,925, forward strand.
ACTGTTATTTTTAAGCTTCTTAATCACGCATGTTAATTGCATTTTACTGAAAGCAAAAATAACAATGTTAAAATTAACTTAAATGAAATGCTATCGATAAACTGGAATGTCTCAAAATTATTAGGATGTTTCTTTACACATACATCAGCCAAAAAAATATTCTGAATAAAGCGTAAATAATTGAGTCAGTTTTTTAAGTCGGTTTGATGATATGTATGGTCACCATCTCAGTACTTACGTACATGCATATATTAAAAACTGTCTCGCATTTTAAAAGAGAAACCTGACAATTTTTACAAAAATAATACATCTTTCTTTTCTTTCTTTCTTTTTTTTTCTTTCTTTTTTTTAAAGCTTATTCAAAACATTGACATTACAAAGAAACAAAGAAACACAATAAATGTTAAATTATTAGTAAATATAACTACTTTTGAATAGGTTAATACACGCTTATTAATTATTATTATTTTTTAACATTTTTTAAAAATGTTTTAGTCTAAAATTAATTTGCGAAATAAATTGTAACCAAGTTATTGTGTGAGAGATAAAAGTCAAAATTTTGTAGGTTATCTTCTATTTCCTTTGAAGGAATAAACGAGCGTTTTATTTAGACATCCTACACAAATCGAATCCAATAGAGCTGTAGAAACAGATGTTTGCGACAGACAGTAAAAAGAAAAAAATAAAGTCAGTCCATACATCTTCATCATTTTGAAAGGGTAAAATTGTTTGCTCGAAAAAAAATCGAGCTATGGCTAAAATAGTCAACTGTACATTTTGATCTTCTTTTTTAACTATGTATAAGATTTTTTAATATATATATACAGTCGGCTGCAAAATTATTCGAGCACTAGCCAATAATTCCTATATTTAAAAAGTACACTTAAGATTGTTTTACTAAGTAAATCCTTGTCAAATCATGTTCTTAGACTGATTAAGAACATGACTCGACAAGGATTTATTTAACAAAGCTGTATTAAGTGTACTTTTTTTTAGCAAGGATTATTGCTAGTGCTCGAATAATTTTGCAGCCGACTGTATATATAATGATTGTCGTTAAAATGACAAAATATTTTATAAATTTCGAAATATTTAGTTACATGACACTTTCACTTCGTAATTGAAATTTATTTTGTTCCTGTGAGAACTTCCCTGAGAAATACCACGTAGCTTACAGATAAGAAGGTAAAAGAAAAGAAAACAAGCTAAAAAAATATCAAGCATATTTGAAAGTGGCTCAGGTAGACCAAGAACTAATTGAAGGTTTTGTAGTTATTTTAGCAGAATGGATCCGTAACCAATGTCGTTTTACTTTTGTTGCAAACGCGGTGACACTGAGCTCCAGAAGTTCTCAGTATATAAGCATATTGTTTCGATAGATTTGTGTATTAAAAAAATTAAATTTATAAATGGCATTTGTAGATATTTAGGTAAATGCAATAGCAGATTTTCTTTAAAAGCACACTTAGGCAGGTACTGGAGTAGAGCGCTACTGATACCGTTTTTTCTTAAAAATAACATAAACACCTAACCGCACCGGAGTCCATCTGACTCAACATCACTTTTCATAGCTAACAAACCGTCATTGGTATTATTTGTAAATTAGGTATAATCTGTGTTAAAAGAAAAAAAAACGTGTTTGTGTGCTTAATATCTTGGGTAGAGGCAGAATTAAAGATTTTACGTTCAGAAAGGGCACAAAGGACTTACTTGTCCCCCTTCCAGCTGATAATACAGTTACAAACGTCCAAATATTCATGTAATTTTTCTTTTAACACTGCACAGTTATTTGTTTCATAGGCCATGGACATAAACATCATATATATGTAATACAGAGAGATAGAATATACAGGGTGATCAGTTTAAAAGAGTACCCGTGAGTTCTTCTTATAACCCTTAAATCTGACGGATATAGAAACTATTCTAACATTGAAGTATGATTTTTTGAACCTTGTTTAAGTTTGTGAGATAATTTCTAACACTGTTGGACTGTTACAACTTTATTTGTGAGGTGAAACAGAAATGGAGATGCACAATTTTTTAATCCTGTAATAATTTTATTTTTGAAAAACATAATTTTTTTTTTTTTTTTTTTTTTTTTTTTTTTTTTTACATTATCATTCCTCACAGAAAATGTTGAAAATGCTCGCCACCTTTTTGAATGCAAACAGGAACACGTCGAGCCAGGTTTTTGACACACTTCGCAGCATTGTTGATGTTATTGACGAGATTCCTTCAGTTGTGATCTGTTTTAGTTCATCGATATTTTCAGGACTTCTCTGGAAAAGCCTATGAAATGATAATGTAAAAACGATAATGATAATGTAAATGTAATGTAGGAATGATACTGTAAAAAGATTTAATTAAGTTTTTTTTTTTTTTTTTCATAAATAAAATTATTACAGGATTAAAAAAAAAAAAAAAAAAATTTTGCGTCTCCATTTCTCTTTTACCTCACAAATAAAGTTGTAACAGTCTAACAGTGTTGGAAATTGTCTGTCACACTTAAACAAGATTCAAACAATTATAGTTCAGTATTAGAATAGTTGTCACATCCGTCATATTAACGGGGAAATAAGAAAATCTAACGGGTACTCTTTTAAATTGGTCACCTGTATATACATATATACATATATACATAGAGAAAGGGGTACAATTCCTTTCCTGCATATTCGAAGACATAAATAACATACAGGCATTGGCGTATTTTTCAAAATTATACACAAATCTGTCAGGTAGTTTTTCATAACGATGGCAGATTTTTATTTTTGTCCTAAACTTAGTATTCGATTTTAAAAGCGTAATGTTCCATTCCGTTTATTTTTTTTTTCCTAATGCCATACAAATATTTTATTTTCTTTACATTATATTTCTTTAATGCAGTTCGTTGTCTTGATATCATTAAATCCACCGGCTACCAGAAGTTTACATTGCCAGATATTTTGAACACAAGAGCTGGCTGGGTTCCGCTATAAGGTGATGTACATGAATCGAAACGTGATCGAAATTACGGTCACAATTTTTATACGTCACAAACAATCTAGTTTTATTTATCAAGGAAAGAAAACCGAAGACGATAGTGAACTAAACACTGCAACTGTGAACATCTAAAAAAATGTTAATTAACTGGTTTTTAGAAATAGCTTTTACAAAATAAATAATTTTATCTCTATTTTGAATTTATGTTTAGAGCGATAAACTGTACGGGGAAAAAATCTAAATAAATAAAAGTATTTTAGAATCAACTACAGAAAACATTGTTTTTAATAGAGGACAGCAATAATTTTTTTTTTGTTTGATATTGCGTCTTACTCCACTTATTCAGTAAAGATTAGGGTTTTCGTCAAAGAAACCACGGACATTTTTCGAAAATTAAAATTCGCTGACTATGTTATGGACTAAATTGTCTTGCTTTAGACAAAAATTTAGAATAAACAAATGCTTTTATTACAGGCGTTATCACCTGCAACAAAACAATCCTGTGTAAAAAAAAAAAAAAAAAAAAAAAAAAAAAAAATCTAATTTCCTATTGATGAAAAGTCTAGCGTAATATTTTTTAAAGCATATTTAAGAAAATACTTAAATGAATTACATATTTTGTGAGGTTAGCGAAATGCTGCAATTAAATTTCGCACTTCACAAGTAACACATGAATACGGATGTTTTAGGATTCGTTTTAAGTAATTGAGTTAGTTCCGATCCTAAGCTAAAATCGTAATTGACATTATGCTAATAGTTTTAGAAACTGAATTGTATAAAAGAACGAAGATTGCTTTTGAGAGTTGTTGGTCAGTTGGTGAGTTAAGGTTAGTTGGAAGAAAGATTGTTTTGGAGGGAGCTAGCTGTTAGCGGCTTAGGATATAGTTAGATGTAAGTCAAGTAGATAGCAGTGTCAGGGAATCCTCCTGCTAATCGAAAGATTACTCGGCTTTAGAAGCTAATTTAAATAAAAGTAGTTGAGATCCTTTGCGAGTAATTAAGTAAAGGAAAGTAAAGTAAAGTATGGGGTTATTTATTAATATCAAAGTATTTAAGAGGGCTGCCCATTTTTAAGTAGTAAATTACTAGATGCCAAAGTCCAGCGTCCCCTTCTTATTTATGCTCAATTAAAGCTCAATTGATTTTACAAATCTGACTCTGTCATTCCTTCATAGTTTAAGTATTTCATTTACAGCTGCAAGTCAATCTAAAGTTAATTACGTAAGTTTACAGCTTCAAGATAAAGTTAAATTAGTATGGAGAAGTTTAATTCTCTACAATTTGATGAACTACTTACAAGTGAAAAGAATGATATAAAAATGGTTAAATGTAACCAAATCAATCATATAAGTTGAAAAATTAAATGTTCCATAATTTTACATTTATATGAAAAAGAACGCAACTATGACATTGATAAATTCATCTATAAAAATCACAAGAATCAATATAACACTTTTCTATAAGAAAACTTTAATATTTACGGCCTCATCTCCCATAATACCAATTAAGCATGTTTATATTGATTTTTTATTTTTATCCCATCATTAATGTTTTAACGAACACCAAAGTTAAATTTCAAATAAGATATTTTAATCTTATCTGCATATATGTATCCATATTACTTTCATAAATATCGTTCGTCTTACTATATGCTTCATACTACGTTTTTATAAGATCATAATCACCCCGTGCACGATAATCTGTGTTTAATGCTTTCTTCATTCAATTATTGTAATTATTTGTCAGAATTCTTTTGTACCAAAAATTATATTTTGTAACAATAATAAATTACTAAAAGTCTTCCTGAAATATATATATATATGTTATTGTTACGCGTATAACTTTCTTTTTTAAAAGAAATAAATTAATAAGGGTAGAAAAAAGATAATCCGTTTAGCTATTACCTTTGTTTTGGTAAGACGTTTATTTATTTTCATTTAATGTAATCTAAAGCGTCCCTAGGGATACCTACAGTTGTTTACAACCCAGAATTTACTGTCAAGATAGACTCTTAAATGATATTTAAGGATAATAAATGGAGAAGCATACATGTGTTACTAAGACTTTACTGGAGTAGAAGGATATAAATTCAGTAATAGGGCTTTACCAGATAATTAAACTTTGTTTTATTTATATGCAGTTTTATTATTTGAGTTACAAAACAATCCATTTCAGAATCTTTAAAGAGCTTGTTTTGCTTAATTAAAAGCAAATCTCTTATATGGTTTGTATCTAATTTTATAAAACCTAATTTTTCTTTTTATTTATACAGTGTGTTTAAATTTATTAAACTCGATACATATTTCTTAAATTTGATACTGCGTAACAAATGAGAAAGATGCGTTAATATACATATACCAAATTTTCTGAATTTAATTAAAAAAATTTAAGTCGATTCAATCTTAATATATATTTTTTTTATTTTTACACAGCAACATAAATAAACCATTTAGTATGTAAAATGCAAAAAGATATACTAATAAGATGGTGTGTAAAACTTCTGAATTGTATCCAACGAAATTCTGAAGAAAGGTTTAAAGAATGTTGTTGAAGCTTTTATCACAAATGAAAATACAAATTTATTTATTTACGTTAATTTATTTATTTCACTAAGATTCATGACAGCGTGTACAAAATAGGAATATTTGTTTTCTCATCATCAACAAATATCGTCAAAATCATAAATATGTATATATATAACTCCTTGCATAAAATAGTTTTTTAAAACTTTTACTTCTAATAGCTTCTTGAAACTAAGTTCACTCTTAATGAATGACCGGTATCTCGAAGGAAAAGTCTTAGAATATAAGAACTAAATAAACTTAAAAATGTAAATAAGTTCTTTTAATTAGTAAAGTTTAAATTATATCTTGCATTTTCTTTTATAAACATGATTCGCAATACATTAAGTTTTTGTGGGAATATATTATGACATAATATGGAGAAGGAACAATCGAAACCTTTGTAATTTTAATGAGCATCTATCTCAAAAGGATTTGACCAGTTTTAGAAAACATCTGCCTCTCTGCTCGTGAGTCTGTGTGTCTCTGTGTATTAAATTTTGTGGACTCTGTATTTCAAGAACGAAATAACGAAACAATTTTTGGATTTTTGAACAAGTTGTGATTATATTTTGGGATCAATAGCTCACCAAGTGCCGCTCTCATCCCATTTTTAAAAATAAATTAACATGGCAGTATAAGACAAAATGTTGCATAAATGTATACATAATGACAATTGTTTTTAAAGAGTGATTAAAAATAATTATTATTGGTAATCGTAGTAGTAAACTAGAAAAAATATGTGTATGTAAAACAGTTGCTACAGTTTCCAAAATTTACCCTCAGGTGGTGTAAACTATCAATGTGGGTGTCTTCTAAAAGACCATATTTATATCATTAAAAAAAATGATTGAATCATAGAGCTGCGATGATAAAAAAAAAAAAAATTCTTAAGAAAGAAAAGAAAAAGCATTTTTTCATGTGATGGCAGAAAATTGATTTTCATTGGCTATTTTGTGTTACTAGTATCGCACAGTGATCAAAACTCAACCAATTTGTTTAAGTAAGGTACTTCTCGTTCACTGTATTCTACCTGGTTATTTTGGAATGTAACGGTCAATTTTTTTTTTTTTTTTTTTTTTTTTTTTTTTTGCGTTATTTATACTATTTTCTAGATAAAGCATGCTGCAATGATTATGAATAACCAATATCAATCACAAGGTAATCTAAATATTTTGCAAACCATTGTGCCCGATCATGCAGATAGGTAAACGATTTGAAGTCATAATTATGTTCAAACTTTGTTGGAAATTATTAAAAAGGCATAATACAATTGAAAATGTACTTTCAGAAACCTTTGTGTAACTTTCTAAACTAAATATTAATTCTACTCCTACCATGTTTTACTAAAAACACGCGCTTTAACATATGATTAATGTATGTTAATTTTATTATATTTTGTGCAGAAAAAGGGAAATAAAGTGTAGTATATCATAATATCACTCGTTCAACATAATGCATTTGAATTTTCTGGATATTCTTGTGCGCTTTTCTATTTGCATTATTTACGTCATTTTCAAAATGTAATACGCCGCAGTGAACTTGAATAATGGAAATGAATTTCAAGCTTTCTAAAAATATTTACGGATATTAAAACGAGAACAGACATACGCGCATACGAAGGGCCGAACAAACGGACAGCACAACAAAGTAATAAATATGTTTCAGTTCTCTTCGGCCGTTTAAAATCATTTTAATTTTTTAATATTTTATACATTTTAATTACAGATATGCGGCAATAAAATTTATGGATTAGTGTTCTGTAAAATGTATACGCAGACTTTTTTGAAAATCAAATATTTGTAAAACGAATTTTACGAAAAAATAATATAAATATTAGAATAAGTAAACAATTCACGAATTAAACAATTGGCATGCTAAGTAGACTGAATTTAACATAACTTCTTTTAAACTCGCCATGCAAATCTTCTTATCGTGCTTCTTTATAGATTTAGTTTTATACATGCGGGTGCAGTACATAAATATTTCAACGTTTAAATATTTTATAGTTTTAAATTGCACATTCGTGATATAACACGTTCTGTAAATCCACTGAGAAGCTTTATAAAGCATACTGATAAATATTTTTGACTATCGAGTACCTGAAAAATAAATAAATAATGGAGTAAGTAGCATACTCAGAATTAAGAACAACGTCACACTAGGCAGACTGAATTCCGTAAACAGTTGTGCTAATTTTCTTATCATGCCTCTTTCTAGAGTTAGCTTTAGGATTATATTTTGGTGCACGAAATTTTAGAAATATTGAATTTTTCCACGTGTTCACCTTCTTAGACTTTTTAGGTTGTGATTATATGCAGAGTCGTGCTGAGTATCTTAAATGTCGGTGTACAAGGTTTGCTAAGGGCGCTTTCAGAAAGAAAGAAAGGACACTGTGCTTATGTATTTGGGCTTTTATAAATTACATATATGAATGTATAAACTGCGTCCATCTTAACTTCTAAATATTCATGAATATAACAACGTGTCTTTATAATTAGGTTTATTTATTTATCTGTTTATTATTTATTTATTTTTGAGTAAGATAATTAAATTTTATAAGTATTTTGGTCGAGGGTACCATTGTAGGACAAGTAGTAGTAAAAGAAGTAGGAGTAGAGTAGGAGTAGTCTGAAATGACAAAGACTTTCAGAGGGTAGCAGAAAGTCATTGTCATTTGAGTCTTATGAGAATTCTGACCGCAAAATTATCTCGATCGCAGTTGTTTGGCCTAAATTACTGAAATGTTTTGAAGAGAGTTTTAATTCATGTTATAAGATTTTTTGCTAAAGATCTAAACTTTGCTACATTCCTTGGAGTGTATGTACAATATAAAAAATGAGTACACTTAAACTGTTTTTTTTTTTTTTTTTTTTTTTTCCATTGCAAACATTTCAGTTTTTCTTTCTTGTTTTGTCGGAAATAACAATATTTTCAGAGACAATTTTAATTAAAATGTTTGATTGCAAGTTCAAATATAAAATTTATTGAAACTGAATAATATAGTTAAATGAGAATCTACTTTATCCTATATTTTGATAGAATTCCTCTAATTTCAAATTCAAAAGAATTTAATATTTTTATTTAGGTTCAGTTGCTTTTGACAGAGTTCTATATAGAGAAACTCGTTATTCAATTTTAAGTAAAATCTTAATTTTTAATTCTAGATTTCTCTAAATTCTCTATTTGAAAGGGTCATCTGTTTCAGCTAAAAAAGTACTTAATAAACTGAAAAAATAAGAACATATTTTTGCAGTTTTTTAAAACATATAAAGTAAAATTTAATGAATTATATGTTCCAGATTTTTTTTCAGATGTATTTTTCTAATTTTTAAAATATTTCTCTAAACCATAAACTTACATGGAATTATGACATTAGTCTATGGAAAATGACTAGACAGGCACTTAGCACATAAAAGAACGTTTATCCACCAAAGCAGCGCGGATTATAATTAAAGACTTCTTCAGAAATAGACGCCACTCATTCAAACAAATTTTAAATTCAAGAACAAAGCAGCTTCAGTAATTGCGCCGACGACTTCAAAAATCCCTAAAAGTGTATTCAAATCGCATAACAAGTGCATCTAGCTGAAAAATTAATGTTGCGGCATTTGAGGAAAGGAGATGAATTTTTCTCTTAAACAGATACTTTTAAAGAAACGTTTTAAGTCATCCCAACTACGGATTTTGTAAAATTTAACTGAATGTGAAGGCTTAAAAGCTGAAAAATTATTTCATCTTCAATCATCATTCGAAAAAGAACGAAAGTGCTGGAATTATTTGAGACATTAATTTAAAGTATAAAATAAAAATGCGCGTAATTTAAATATACTATCTTGTTATTTTCTTCTTGTTTTAGAGATAAAGTCAACTTGAGACTTTGTTTTAAACAGATTTCAGCGACTTACGAAAAGTGTCTCATAGAACTACTCGGGCGTATTAATTTCTTTGAGTTGTTGTTACTTAAAACACAGTCTTGAAATTTTTTTCTTGAAATTTTTATAATAAAGTACTTTCCATTGAACTAAATGGAAAAAATTGCACTCTGGTGAATTATACTGCATTTTATAAAAAGCAGAATTAAATATGCTAGATTATAAATCAGTAAAAAATGAGGAATATAATAAAAAATAATAATAATTTTAATGTCAAATTTGACAAGAAGGAAAAAAAAAATACCACATGATCTTATATTTCAACGGTACTGGTTATAACGTCTGTATTGGTTATAAGTGGATAATCCGTGTAGTTACTAATAGGCATATTTTTCACTCATTTTAAAATTTATACTTTCAGTTAAACAATTTATCAATTTCATTTAGTCAAATTCAAACAGAAACCGCTCTAGAAATAGCTGTACTTCTAGATTAGTTATTAGAAAAAATATGAAATGTGACACATAGAACTAAAGCAAAAATTACTACTTTTAATCTTTTTGGGTTACGGTAAAATCATGGAAAGAACATTTTTAATATTAATTTATGACAAAAATGTCATTATGATAGAAAGAAATGTTGCATTTCATCATATAAAATATTATGGGCACATACACATGTCATTACCAATATCAACACACACAGAGCACAAAAATATATTTATATACTTCTAGCACAAAGATATATACTTACGTATTGCAAACAGACACATTTTTATGTAGTAAGGGTTATTGAAACATTCAAATTATTGCTAAGAAACAATCAAGACCAAAAAATTAATATTTATTTGTTATTATTAAATCTTCTCTTCACCATCAAATTTCAATTAGATTCTCTCGACATCTGCTAGACTCCACAAATACGACATATCAGGAATGGGTGAAAGTGTGTTGCTTTAATTTACTGTTTCCTAAAGCCAAATAAATCAACGTTAATGGATACAGTTTTCAAAATTTCATTTAAAAGTATCAGGTAATATGTAGAATATATTTTTTCCAGATATCTTTTCATTTCGTAGTATTAATTAAAACTTTATAGTATACCGTAGTTCAAAGTAGAGATATCATAGATGTGGCTTACTTTAATCTAAGGAATCTCAGAACCAAACAAACCCACATTAGCTGCAGTAATTTACAGGATTACATAGAAAATGATTAAATGTATACATAAAAATAGTTATAAGGGTATCGCGAATATTTTTTAGTTATAATTTAATGTTTGCGATACTATGTAATCATATATACAATCACATGCACACATGTAATTTTCGTACTAAATTTATCTATAATAAAGTGTTTCTAAAACCAACCAAGATTTTTTTTTTCAATCTGCTGATTTTAGCTTTTAAAACTAGCATATATTAAGTAACAGAAAGTTAAAAAAATAAAATAATAAATAATAATAATAATAATAAAGTAAATAAGTACCCCAAATCTGTTTCTATGCGCTTTTAATATTTAAATCGTTTTGCTCATATGAATAACTTCCATCTTTCTTCGATGAGATATGAGAAAGGATTTGCAATCTATTTATTCCAGTATATCCCCTCATTAACCTATATATGCGAATTCTCTGAATAAGAGCATACTTCATAATTCAAAATTTGAAATATTCCCCTTTCTAGCGCCTCCAAGGACATTCCTTAAAGATGATGTTTTGACAGTGCAGGTTTAGGCTTAAATAATTCACACACTTTTCCCTCGTTCTTTAAACTCATTTCCTCAAAAGACAATTCATAAATATTCAGAAACACATTTGTATAAATTTAATAATTCATTTTCCTTTGAAAAATTTAAATGTGAACTGCTTGCATGGCATTTTATTATTTAGTTCTGAAATAAGTGTAGCCGCTGGAGAAAATGGAACACATGGGCCTCTATTTTATATCTATAGCAAGGAATTTCGTTTCCCAAAAATTTAATAAACTCATTCATAAGTTAATAAAATATATTTAAAAATTTATAGAATATTTCTTTCAGTTAAATAGAAAAAGTAAAAAAAAATATTGTATTACCATACATTAAACAAGGGTAATTTCCTGACAATATATTACATGGGTGTTAAATTAGGAGATTTACATTTTTTTATGTGCTATAAATCGGTGCAGGACTAGTTAAACAAAAGTGTGTTGACTTAAATTATGTTAATATGTATTTCAATCAAACTATAGCTTTTGAACAATTACATTTTTTAGATAATAATATGAACATAATAATGTAAACACGACTCACTGATAATATTAAAAAAAAATAATTTATACATATTTGTTATGTATGGTAAATTTTTAAGCACACATATATACTATATATTAATTTATGTGTATGTGTAATATATATGTACAGAATTTGAATAAACAGAAAATAAAGCTGGGACTAGAAATTACTGGCTAGGAAAGCACTTAGATTGTACATTTTTTTATTTTTTGAAAAATTAACTAATATGTTTTGAGATTTCTCATACAACTCGTAGTAAAGAGAGTAACCCGTTGAAAACTAAAATTTATTATAAATAAATAAATAAATAAAACGAAGGAAGAAAACCAGTCATCAGTGCTGGATTACACATACTGGCCGTATTATCAATGCTTCACCGTAATATACAAAATATTCCTGTTGAATTAAACTAAATTCTGTTTTTTGCAGATTTTTTTTTTTTTATTTTATTATTATTATTATTATTTTATTTATTTATAAGGTCATGGATTGACCTCGATTGTCAATCTTGGCGTGATTTCCAGTATGTTTATCACTTTTAGGCAATATTTGACCTTTTAATTTATAAGTATCAGGAAAAAGAAAGACAGAATGTTTCAACATTGTACTCTTACGACTAAATTAGTGCACTGATTTATTTCTTTTTAAGAAATTCAATTAATATTTGTAATACAAGACAAATAAAACTATGTCGCTATTAACATTTTTGTTGTTTTACCGTATCTATTGCCCAAATACGATGTCCAAGTGCCTAAATGCGTTAAAGAATTCAGTCACTTCAGTTAAGCCATATACAGAGTTTTTTTTTTTTTTTTTTTTTTTTTTTTTTAAATCCCGAGAGAGAGAGTTTCCTGGTTTTTTGGTGCATTAGGATTTGAAACAACTGTTTTTAGTAAGCAGTTTTGAAATTATTTGGTGGAATTTATTGTAGAAGTAGGAAAAATTCTGTCTGAAATGTAGATTGTTCTTTAATTATACAGATTTTTGGTAAGAATCTTTTAAAGTTTGGATTCTGACCAAATTTTTGGATTCTTACCTTATTCGTTGTTTGGAAAAGGCAAAACATTAATCGCTAATATCTCTATCTAATATTTGCATTATCCGATTAGTACATCACATATTACTGCCTAATGCAGACTTTATTGTTCTCACATTTAAATTTTGTGATTTCAGGACATTTAGCACTTAGCAAGATTCTATTTATTTTATTTTTTCTATTGTTATTGAATCATCATTAGAAGGATCATCAGGATTGATAGATAGGTTTTCATTAGTCACCTATATATCATTGGTATAAAAATCTTCAGTCATTATCAAATATTTAATCACAAATTTAGAAGACATAATTTCTCCGTTCAATTATTCCTATAATTTTAAAATTGGCATGCTTTCAGAAAGGAATTTATCTCTGTAGCTCATTCTGAATATCTATATTCTATTTAACAACTGCATGGGTCTAATTGGTGAATACCTGTGAACTATCAGATGTAGCGTATGCCATTATGAGGAAATCTCGAGTTTCCATATGGTAAATTAGTAGTTCAATAAAATTCTGTTATTCACAATTTCTGCCTTTAAACTTTTCCCCGTCTTAAACCTTTTCTGTCTTTAAACGCTAAAAAAAAATAATAAAAAAAAAAATCGTATCTGTACTCATATATTGAATAACACTCCACATTTAAGGGAAACAATTTGTTGCAATTAGGTGTATGAAGAAAATGAAAAGCTCAATGCGTTAAATATTTTTAATCAACTGTAAATCAAAATGTGTCACCTTTTCGAACTTAAGCTTCAGACAAATGTAAAAGACAATAACACCAAGACATAAAAGTGGTTATTTGTCCTTAAAACATTAAAGAGCAAATTTTTAATCGGTATTTGAGGATTTTTTGTGGCATACAAGCAGAACTGGTGAAGAATGATACTGAACGTGGTGTTTAGAAAGATAAAATACTCCTAGGGAAAGCTTTTAAAATGCAGTAGAAAGTTTCACGTATATTCTCAAGATTTAAAACTTTCAGTATATTGCATTTGAATACGATTCGTACTTTAAGATTGTCAGTGAAAGAACTTTGTCGCATGTATGGTTTATCGCATTCAGGCACATTGACTTTATATACATAATTGGCCTTATACTCAGTGAATTCAATAATCACCAATAATTTTAAAGAGAGATATTTGATATAGTACATAATATATGATTAGTCTTCCAAGTGATTAGGCAACCGTTAAAATTAAAAAAATATGGTAATTATTGAATAAAAAAGTTCCTAAATTTTGTAACACTACTTATATTTGATATCTTTTTTCCTTTTTTTTTCTTTTTTTTTTTTTTTTTTTTTTTTTCTTTTTGCAATTTGTGGTTTTTCATTAAAAGGTTTTATTTATTACTTTTCAACTCTAGTTCTGCGGCGATTTTTTTTACTGATGTATATATATATATATATATATATATATATATATATACATCAGTATATATATATATATATATATATATATATATATATATATATATATATATATATATATATATATATATATATATATATATATATATATATATATATATATATATATGTATATATATATATATATATGTATATATATATATATATATATATATATATATATATATATATATACATATATATAAGATAAAATTTAAATATAGGATGCAGTAAAACATGAATTATTAAATATATATAACTAGAACAGAGGTTTTATAAACTAATGCACAAATGCGGCAAAAGGAAATATAAAACTATAATAAATAAACAAAATAATTAAAGCCAGATGAAAAATTAATCCTAAAACACACGAGGGCCTTCATCAGGGGAAAATGAGAAGTTTCTGACGAAACGCTGGTAATTTAACCGAAAAACACATTTCTAGCCCCCCAACTTGTCACAGATGGAAGCAAGACCATTATTCTTGTATTATTTATATTCTTGTATTTTATATTGATGTATTATATTTTGTACTTGATTTCTGAATTTAGATGCTTTTTATGCTTTTTATGCTTTGTATTTATTAAGAAATACTCGTTTGCTGTATGGTCTTGCTTCTATCTGTGAGAAGTTGGGGGCTAGAAACATGATTTTTGGTTAAATTACCAGCGTTTCGTCAGAAACTTGTCATTTTCCTTTCCTTACATGTGGGATCTCATGTGTTTTAGGATTAACTTTTCATCTCGCTTTAATTATTTTGCTTATTTATATATACACACATATATACATACATATATATATATATATATATATATATATATATATATATAACTTGAATAATTTAATACCATTGTAAAACTAAATATATATATTTAATATTTTAGCCTTTTTACTATTCATTTCAATATCCAATTCCGAAGAATATGTCATTTATTAATGCAGAATTTCCATACATTTAATGAAAGACTACGTTAATAGAAACCATTACATTCTAAGTGTTTTACTCTCATACATCATTAAAAGGATATAATATTGCATTATGTAAATGAAGATAATCGAGTTTATGCGCATATTTTGGATTTTGAAAGAAAAAAAAGTAATACTTTTCTGAACAGTAGTCCTTAAGAAATGTTTAATGTTAAGAATTGTGATTTTAAAAAAAAACAATAGAAACTTTATTAAATTTGAATAAAAGTGACTGAAAGAAAAATATAGAATTTCCAAACTTAAAATTTAATATACAGTTTATCGAATATATAGACATTGTATTCCTAAAGATTCCTTTTTTATTTTTGCATAATATAAAATACAAATGGAGTAAAATTTAAGTAATGATATTTAATAATATTTCCAGACTATTAAATGTGCTTATAATTTCACTCGTATCGTTTCAAATTCTTTGAGATAATAAATTGCAAAGAAAGGGTGAATAATCCAATCTTTGTGAAAATTCTTAAAACAGTTAAGGAATTCGCTCAAGATCATTACCTATTGTACTGCGACGTTTTCATTTATAAAGTGCACTTAAAAACAGAAATTTTAAGGAAGCTCATTTATTTAAAAAGGTCGTTAAATGAGGAGGTTTGAAAACAGTTAAAGGAAACATTCTGACGTGGAGAATTTCTGCGCATTTGAATGAATTTAATGATTGCTATAGAAGTGTATTTGAGAAATTTTAAAAGTGTATAAAAATCTAATGAATTTGATATACACTGCAAAAGTGTTTATTAACGTAAGAAGGATAATAATTGAGTTTTAACAAAATCATTCAGGAATCATTGCGATGAATAAGGAACATATGAAGTATTTTTAAGTAATGTAAGCGATTTTTTTTATAGAATATAAATGTGCCGATTATTTTGTTTTTTGTTATCAGTGATGAAAAATAATACAAGAGAAACGTTTTTATAAAAAAAATTAGGACTCCTTTTTAAGACATGCGAGTGAAGCTGAGGTCGTTTTGGGTGGGTTTCTTTTTGAAATGCTTAAATTTGTTAAAAATTCAAAGAAGTATGTATTAGGCTTATTAATTAAAAAAAAGTTTACAATTTTCTTTTCATTGCTAGTTTTCGATGATAATTTCTAATACATCTTTTATCAAATCACACAATTTCAGATACATGTTGTTTAAAAAATTCTTAATGTCACCTTTATATTATTGACAACACTGATATATAAACTGCAAAGAGGTGTAAAGAATGACACAAAACAAAATATATAAAATTATTATTAAAAAATATTGGAATCAATTTTAATAATAAAAATAATTAAATTTTTCTACAACCTTTATATTTATAGGGTGTTCCAAAGATATTGACACGCTGTTTAATTCTTCACCTATGACAGAAACAGAAATTAAAATATATTCAAAGTAAGCTACGAAATTTGACAATGTTTATAAAATATTCTTACCGTTATTTTTTCAAAAGCTTAAATTTTTTTAATACATTATACGAATAAACAACCTATACACATTTGGTCAGTTAGAAAATGATTGTTTTTAATACAACATCGTCATTACAAAAAAATCGAATGCATGTATCTGTAAAATTGAGCGATATATATATAACTTAAAATTGAACGCTGTGCATAGGTACCATATACCAAATTAGAAATGTAAATTTGTGAAGTACTTTAAAAAGATAAAATTATGCTAATAATTTCAGTCAGCATCAAAATTGTTGAAGCACTAGCAACAATTCCTTGTTAAAACATTGGCGTCTATTACTATTTTGTTAATTAAACATTTGTCGAGTCATGATATTAGTCTTATACTGTTTATAAAAAAATCCCTTTTCGGCAAGCTTAAAAGCAAACCTTGTATGGAATAACAAATTCAACTTCCAGTTATAACATTGACATTAGTTATCATTGGACCATTTGAGCACCACCAAATTTCAATGTTAATTGCTACGAATTTAGTTAATTCTATGATTTGACGAGATTTTGGTAAAACAAATTGCGACTTAGCAATGAAATTTGTGATTTGGCGCCAAAATTGGATACCTGACGACGAAATTTTTGACTGAGCGATGAAATTCGTTATTTGACCACAAAATTTGGCGAGTTTGGCCATGGACAATGCCAGCTCTGGCGTCATTATATTTTCCTCCCACGCGAAAACCTCTTATCTCTTCACAGACCAATACCTTGTTTCCACAAGGTAAAAAAGTTAAAGGCAGCTTTAACACATTATTCTCAATTTAGATCGTAAATGTAAATTCTTGCCTAAATCGGCGTTTTAAACTATTCATCACATACAATATTTTTATTAAGACTAACGTGATATTTTAATTTTATATTTTTAAATGATTACTTAAAGCAGTTTCCATGTTTTTTATTATTTCAGTGACCTTTTTTATTATCGTTTACACGTGATGTAAGCATCAGATTATAAATGTAAGCAATTAAAGGTACTAGCAAACCCCTGCGAAATTTTCGCATTTTATTTCTTTACTTTAACATTTGAAATTCATATATGTTCCACCAGTTTCACCATCTCATGTAAATTTTAATTCAACGAAATCCAAATTATTATTAGAAGCAAATTAATACTGTGCGATAATGAAACCAAAATAATTTAAAGGAAGGTTTCAAAATAAAATTAATATCTGACGATGTGGTTTTCATACTCCCCCAATCAGTACAGCTTTAGTTTAGAACCCCCATGACGACTAGTTTGACGCCATGTTGATGATTTGCTTATTGGCAGGCCTTTATTTATTATTTGACATGCCTTTTTATTTATTATTTATTTATTTATTTTGATATAATTTTATTTTTAAAATCTAGTACCTATTTTAATTATACTTTTTACTATTGCATGTTTTAGTCAGCTCATGGCAATTCTGTGTATATCTTTAAGGTATTGCTAGGTTTGTTTAAAATGACGCATGCGAAGATTTCTAAAACTATACAAATTTTTTCTACAAAGTGAACTTATCAGATAAATGTCATCATTTTTCTAATTAAACCATTGAATTGAATCCACGTGCAAATATTTATAATTAATAATAATATTTATATATTGTGAATGTATATATAAATATATATATTTTATCCTCACGCATTTCATTAATTACTTTACAATCGTATCGTTTTAACAAAATCTAATTGTAACTGGACCATGTAAGAGAAATATTATAAAGATAGAAATAGTCAGCTTCATCACAATTGACGAAAAATCACTTTTTAGCTTGTAACTTTTAAACAATTGAAGCTATCGAAAAAGTGTAAATACAAAAATTGTTCTTTAGGGTAAGGCGGTAATTCGCCTGATTTGAAATATTTTCCTATTTTGAATATTAAAAATATTATGGGCAAATGAAAATTTTCAGCCCCACCATTTCCACCACCTTTGTGCTGGATACCCCATCTATGAACTCGACCGAGATTTTTACTGTCCCGACAACATATCCCGAGCTGGTTAAATTTAAATAAAAATTATTCCAGTTATCGTGTTCACAACTTAATATGGGGAAAAGCATTATAAATACACACACACACATATATATATAATAAACTTTTGAACGGAGGGTGGTTTCGGGTTCTAGGAGTCATGATCGGTGAAGATATGAATGAATTTTCCAGAAGTCGCGTCATGAGAACTATTGCAATAGGTAGATTTCTTATAAGTAATCTACCTAAAAGAAAGTTGCTGATAAAATTAGTGGTCAAAAAAAAAAAAAAAAAAAAAAAAAAAAGAAAGAAAGAAAAAGAAAAGAAATGAAAAGTGTGGATGTGTGTGCTTGAATAATTTTTCTACCGACTGTAGATTGAACACTTTTGTGTGTTTCAAGGAGTCGATTTCAAATTCAAATGTTTTTCAATTCTTTATATATATATACATATAAGCATACTATTAGTTCCTCGACCTCAGTTTTTTGACTTTTTTACACGTTTTCAGGCGTAAGGAATCCGAAAATGACAAAATTTGTATGGTGTCTGTCTGTAGGGTGTCTGTTAGTGTGCTAGTGTGTTAGTCCGTCAGTTTGTTAGTCTGTGTACAAAATATCTCACGAACAAATGTTCGCAGTGAGGTCATATCAGTTTTAAAATATTACTTTCGATACTGGCAAGAACCCTATTTATTTGCAACATTCGAATTAAAAAACTTCGTAATTTATTAGAAATTTACGATTTTCTTAACATGGGAGAATAAGACAAAAATTCACTTAAACGTGCATTAAATGGAAAAACTTTACGTTAAAAATATCAGACCAGTTCTAAAATATCAGTTTTGATGCCGGAATGAACATCAGTAACTATAAATATGCTACTTTGAAAATTTCGCCAGTTATTGAAAATTTAGGAATTTCTTAACATGGCAGTAAAGGCAAAATTTCACATAAACGTCATTTTTGAAAGATATTTTCATCGTAAAGATGTCAGACTACTTTTGAAATAATATTTAGGACACTGGCATGAATATTAATGACTATGAATTTTCCAATATAAAAATATCGTAAGTTATTGGAAATTTACGAATTTCTTAGTATGGCAGAATAGAGCAAAATTTCACATAAACGTCAATCTTGAGAGATATTTTCATCGTAAAGATGTCAAAAGATTTTTCGAATTTTTTAAATATGTAAAAAGATTCATGGATATCTAAATGGGAAGAGGAGATAGAAGATGAAATTAAGTTAGTGTTAGAAAAATCGAATCTATGACCATGAACCCAGCAGTGGGACGCATTAAAAATTTGAACATTTCTTCATTACAAACATTCCGACGGTACTCATTGATTCTACACGTCAAATGCCTCCTAGTTTGAGCAATATAACTTAAATTGCACGACGAACATGAGATTAAAAAAAATCTAAAACGGGTAGGAATTGGATTTTTAGGAGAAGATAATTTAATTTTGTTTAGAGGTTTGTAAATGATTTTAAAACCAAACTGTGAAACAATTCTAGAAATTTTAAAGAAAGTGATGAATAAAAATGTAAAACAACTGGAATGAGACTGTTATCGTTCAATTTGGAAATATAATCTAAATTGTACGACAAACATCGAACTTAAAAAATCCAGAACGGGTTGGAATGGGATCTTTAAGAGAAGGTAATTTTGTTGATGGGTTTGTAAATGGCTTTAAACGTAAACGGTGACAGAAGTTTAGAATTTTTTAAAAAAAGTGATGAATTAAAATGTAAAACAAACTGGAATGAGAGTGTGATCGTTCAATTTGGTAGCAGAAAGTTAAGGATTCGTACATGTATATAGAGCTTCATCTATAATAGAGGGGACTCAAAAATAAATTGAGGGCCGCATTCTTCCCGTAGCTCGTATAGGAATGTTATCTCTATGTATTACAGTTTTATTTTAATACACTTGGAAGTTTCTTTACCAAACATTATTGTAATTTAGATTTGAAAATCTCTATTATCAGTTTGTATATCATCCATATTTTTTAACGAAAAAAACATTCTTTTGAATGATATAAAATAGGGAAATAGTTCAATAATGCTGTGTCATAATTAATTTCGTTTTAGTGTTACAATTTTGCGTCTTTTTTTTCTGTTTTTTGAATTAACAGTGGTCTTAATAAACATAAAATAAAATGTTTTTTATTTAAATAAATTTTTATAGAAGAATTGCATAAGAATTTTAGAAGTGTATATTTTAAAAATATAACGTATATAGTTGCTCAGAATTTATTTAATTAGGAGGATTTATTATTATTATTATTATTATTATTAGGAGGAGGATTTATTTAAGTTAGTCTAAGTAAGACTCAATGTGGAATTAAAAGACACGAAATTTTGAAACGTACTTGTTTTGAGCAAAAGACTTTTAGAGGATAACTGTACAGTGTACACTTATATGAAAAACTTACTTTTAAGGGCCAAACTCTTAAAAACTATAAACTTTTTGTTTTATTTAATACTTAAAATTTTAATTTATTCAATTTTATATATATTCATTAATTATTCTATTACCTAATTTTTTAAAGAGGGGGGGGGGGGAGGGGTTAAAATCTTTCATCTCCTTTCCCTACCCTTTAGCACTCCTATTTAATTTAACTTTCTGGTCAGTTTGTCAAATTTAATGATTTTTTTATTCAATATCCACATCTAAATTTTAACTGCAATGATTGCCTAATTACTTAGAAGGTTATTTATCCATTATCAAGTATCACTTCTCTAAATTATTGGTGATAGTTCAATAAAAGTGTCCCTACCCTAACATCACATCTCATCCACAATACATCCTCAGGATATCCTATGGATGAACCTACATCCAGGGCACATCCTCGGGATGTATTATAGATAAGTGTGCTGTTAGTGTATTTTTTGGCAACAGTATTTTAAGTGTTTTAAAGCGTTAGGGTGGCTAAGGGTTAAAGTGGTTTTCCATAAAACGTTGTTTTTAAGTACGTTTTTAATTTAAAAATACTTATAAAAACATTTCTGATTTTCTAAATTTCGCTTAAAAATGAATTGTTAATAAGTATTTCTGCTAAAGAAAAAAATACTCATAATGTAAAAGTAATAAATATTTTTTTTTAGTCAATAGTATTTATTTAATAAATTTATGTTATTTCCATCTGAAGCCATAACATCCACTTTAGCTAAAAATAATTATGGATTGTCATTCTTTCGTGAGAAAAAATTAATCGACTGACATCCATAATGCTTAACAAAATATTAACGTTTTCTTGGCAGCAATAAGTTTGAAAAATGGAAGAAGAATATATTTCAGATACTTTTCAGATTACTTCAAAATATTCTTAACATCGACGAAATGCCAAAGTTGTTGCGGAGTTTTTTTTTTTTCTTTAATAAATTGCGTAAATAATATTGTTTCAAATAAATTTTCTCAAAGATGAAAAAATATTTTTGTTTATAGCATTGGTTTGGATTAGGTACCACTTTTATAAATTTTAATTAAGGAGCTATAAAAATGTTTAATTCCATTTTACGACTTATTTCAGGTTATTATAATGTCAAGTACAAATTTTCCTGAAATGTTGAAAATTAATAACTAATGGAAACAAGGAAGAAATTCATGCAAACTGCCCACATTATAAAACATTTTCTAACTGTAAATAACTGATACACAGTTTAAATTTGAATGTACTTCATCTTAAAATTATGACTAATAAGAGATATAAAATATAGAAGAAATATGACAAAAAATACCTTTGTAAGTGTAATTAAAAAAAAAAAAGAGAATTGCTTTTGTGCTGACCTGCCTATTGTTTAACAGCGCTTGTCCACTATTCAGTTATACCACTATTTCCAGTTATACCACGTAATGAAAGTATATATTTCTGTGTAGCCCTGTGATACATTCATTAATGAAAACTGTATTGTATACAAAACGTACTTTAGTAAATGTGAATAATGTATGCTAATTTTATTACGAATTGCTTTGTATAATGATGTCATTATCAATCAAAATATGACAGAAGTATTTTGTGAGTCCCTCATTAACAATTATATACCACTTTCATAAGAAACGTAATACATTGGACCTGTATTACATCTATCAATTGTTAGGATTTCGCAAATTATTTACGAAAATTGCAAGTGCACGCTGACTAACAGAAAAACCTAACGAACCAAAACTTTTTTACCTTTTTCTGTAAAGTGTTGAAAATGCAAATCAAAACTAAATTTCATCAGAACATCATATTAAAAATGTTAAAATATACTTAAAAGAAATATTTTTGTTAGTCAGTAATGATGTACAAAATATATTCAAATTATTTTGTGTGTCCCAGGATGTAAATCGATTTTCATATATTTAAAAATTTCAATAAACAAAATTACGCAATAAAGTTAATAAACTTAAAAAAACATATTTCCGCTTCAGCGATTTTTCATATCATTTACGGAAATAAAACGTAAATTGTCAACTAAATACAAATAGATGAATCGAAGTAATAAACAACTTATGAATTTCTTGGAAAGTATTAAAATCCCGTAAAAGTAATGGCATATAATAGCAATATTCTTGGAAGCCCTCTAAACTATTTATTAATAGTAATGATACGGTACCCTGAAGAAAACACATTTTTATTTTTCTTCCGAATAATGTTTATTAATTTTATTGTGCAGAAAAAAAGTGTTTAAAATGCTCACGTAGTAATCTACCTGCAGTCTTTTGTGAGTTTCCCCAAAACTAAAAAAACACTAGTAACACTACTTTCAAATTGCAAACATAACATTCTAATATAATGAAATTAAAATTAAAAAATATAGTGTAACCACGTTTCCTACGCCTAGCAGTGAGGACGAGTCGAAAATCTTGGAGGGTTTCCAAGTTGACCAACAGGTTTGAATTTAGTAAACATCCAGTCATTCGGTATTCCCTTATCGCTTATTTTTCCTCAACGAAAAGCTTGTCTCCCCTATTTTACTAGTGGACTCGTTTAATTCGCACTTGCACAGAGGCTTCCATGGTCGCAAGAAATGTAGTTAAAGAGTATTTGATTACGATTTAGTTATTTAAAAGTTCCTTTATTTCTGAGTATATATTTTTTAAATCGTCTTAACAAATAATGATGCAGCCCACATCATTATTTAGCTTCTATATCATTAAAATATCATCTTAAATAAATATTTTTTAACAACACACACACATATATATATATATATGTATATATATAAATATGTATATAGATATTTCTGTACAAAACTACCTTGTAGTTTTACATTTGAAGAGTAAAAAAATATTTGTGTTGTCCTATATTGTTTAAAATTTGCTTATGCATCCCTAACGCGGTGTATTTAAGTGTAGCACCAAAACAAAGTCTGTATTACGAAAGAAATTTACTTACATTCGCTATAAGTACTTATGTGTATATTTGACATTAATAACTAATGGTAATAAAACCATGTTAAAAAATATTACATAAAAACCCAAAAAAGCTTTTCTTAAACTAATCACCTATTTTGTGCATCGTAGAAATGCATTTTAATTTTCTTATGATTTATGCATTATAAAAATATCAACTTCTGCTTTAATGAAATAACTCTTATCGATTGTAATGTATCAGAATCTTTTGTGAGTCTTTGTAACAAGCAAGTAACTCTATCTATAACATTTTGAAAAGGAAACTTACTGTAAGAAACTTGAGTAAATAAAATGTTTACAGAGATGAATGTGCTCACAGCCAGGCAATAACACAAACACAATAATAAAAATCAAAAGGAAGACAAACAGACAAACGGGAAGACTAAGATAGAGGGAGACTAGAGAGAGATAGAGAGAGAGTCATGAAATTTTATTTAAGAGATTTAAAATAAAAGAAAAGAGAAAGAAAATTCATTTCGAGCGAATTAAATAACTAATTAATTTTTTCCTACATTATATATATATATATATATACATACATATATATATATATATATATATATATATATATATATATATAAATGTATTTAACACAAGTACTTAGCAACTTAGAAGTAGCACAGCACCAAATAAAAAATAAAATAAAAATAAACGCGTGACTCAGTTTAGTTTTAAGTGCCTTTCGACCACTTTCCTAACATAAATTTCGAATTCTTTTGAGTGGTTCTGTTAACAAAGAAATGATAAATATTTTTTTGTACCATATTTTATGTAGAACATAGTTTTGTGCATATAAATAATGTATTTCTATTTCAGTTTGATTAGCGTAGACTAAATATGTTACACTGTATCTACCAGAAATTTCCTTCATAGACGTAATATATTTTAATTCTCTTGGGTGTCCCAGTACACGAACCATTTGTCCGATTTCGGGAAAATACTTCCAGTAGCATCCTCTTATGATACAGATTTCGAATACCGATTCGGTACATCTTTTTGATATTAATTCTTAGGTTATAATGATAACAGAATTACAGACCAACCACTAAAAAACATTTTTCGAATTGTGGTTTACCTAAAAATGTGTAAATGTAGCAAAATCTCAATTTTGAAAATTTGATTCCAAAACAATACTTTTTCTACCATATGTGAGGCAGAGAAAGTAAAAATTATAATTAAAATAACAATAATAATAATAATAAATTAAAAATGTTGGCAACAATGATTAATATTGTGTTCTGTAACACACTTGAGGATCATTTTTGTAAAGCCAAAGTCGATGAATTGTTATTTTTCTTTCCTACAATCTGTACTATTATTTTCTTATGAAAAACACCTATATCTGTAATGTAATTTGTAACAAAATATTTATCCTATTCTCCCTTTCCGCTTCTCAGCTATATACTCGTGGTTTTTCTGTTTCATTTCTCACGTAGAGGCCAGTAATTGAAAGAATTAATCAAAATCTTATTTTTAAAATGACACAAAGTATTACAGTTAGAGGTACCCAAAATTCGAGTTTTTTTTTTTTTTTTTTTTTTTTTTTTTTTTTTTTTTTTTTAAATTATAACATCGCTTTCAAATTATTTAATTAATTTTCGATAAATTTTCGATTTCGATAAATGTCCAACTATCGTAAAACGGGTATCGTAAAAATCCATAGATTGAGACTAACAATCCTCAGTCCTAAAAAAATCTCAACTTAAAACATTTAGCTCACAAAAATGTAATTTTCTTGCAAATAATATGACCATTTATACAAAATTTTGAATTTCAAGGTCTAATATACATAGATCTTCAGTGATTTAAATTACCAATTAATTTTTTATTTTAGTTATGAATGACACAGTTCCTAACATAAAAAGTATTTGACTTTAATAAAAATGATATATCGCTTTTAATGCCCATGAAATTCTTTTAATGTTGGTTGCAAAATTCCCTCTTCCCTTTTTGCACGTAAATAAGGCTTTCATTTATTTTTTCATCTTGGGAAGAATAAAAATGTGCTGCCATCTTTTACTTAGAAATGCAGAACGTGCAAATTCGGGAAACGCAAAACTATTCCCAAGGTGAGCATTAGTTGGATAAATTTTTTGAAGAGTTGAAAAGGTCATATTTCATAAACTTTTAGAAAGATATTTTGTTATTCCAGAGGTACATTTTTCCCCACAAACTAGACCATCCCTATATTTATGATTAATTTTTAAATGCTAAACATAATTTTGTACAAAAGTTTTGATACTTCATGGAGGCATTTATTTTACTATCTCGTTGCACAAAAATGTTGTTAAGATAATGGGAACTTAATACCTTATTAATTTTAAAATAGCAAAAAAAAAAAAAAACATACGATAAAAAACACTTCACAAGTGTATCCATTACAGCATATAATTAATGTAACAACTTTGATAACACCTTAAAATTATTTTGTTAAACGTTACCCAAATGACAACATCTTGAAATATATATTTATTTTAAGATTGGAATTTTATTTTAAGATTGGAATATTTATTTTAAGATTTATTCGTGGAAAGCTATCGTTATAGCTTTTCTTTTACAATGAAAACACTAAAGATTGTTTTTGTACAGCACTGCTATTTATTTTAATAAGGCGTACCACAATATAGTATATACAAACTTGCAACTATATCAAATCCTATAATGTATCTGAATATTTTTGTATGATCCAGTAATGAAATCATTACCATACTCTGTTCTATGATTTTGTGTATTTGAATAATATTTGTTAATTTCATTATGTTTTATTTAGCATAACGATATTATAATATACTTTTAATAACACTGCGCTGCAATATATATATATATATATATAGGAATATATTATCAATGAATAAAATAAATTATCAATGAATAAAGTGAAACAACCCCCTCCCCCCCCCAAAAAAAAACAAAAAAAACAAAAAAAAAACACTGAGGCCCCCGTCAGGGAAGCCTTTCAGTGTAGGGGTGAAAGAGAAGTTTCTGAAAGGACAGTAGCAATTAGCTAATAAGAATCCCTACCTCCCAACTTCTCACCAAACAGAACACCACCATTAACTGAGTAGAAATCTTAGATTTAGATTTAGAAATACATATAATATAATTTAATTTAATTTAATTTAAAAATACCAAAACAATTATAAAATTACCAAAATTACAAAAGTAGTACAATTATAACAAATTAATAAATATGAAATACACAAGAATACAAGAAATTACAAAATACAATAAAATGAAATCCCCCACCTGATAAACTCATAGACCTTATAAGATAGACAACGCATCCGCCTCATTGTCTGTCCGCGAGATGAGCTAGCTTCCCCAGGTAAATTACTGCGTGATGCGGACCTGAAGAGGGAGACAAGAATGAATATTATGTGATTTTTCCTTAAGAAAGAAAGTAGTTTTGAGTTTTTTAAATTTCTGTATTGTACACATGCTTTTCATTTAAGTCTTTAGATTTACGCATCGTTGGAAAGCTAAAATGTCATAGATTAATTATAAAAAAGTTTCTTTTGTGAAAAACCATTTTGAAAGGGAGAATTTTCTGTTTGATTCTTACAAAAATAAGTGCTTTCTTATAGATGAATCACCCTCAAGTCTATGTCACGTGACATGCGGAGCTGACCGCAAAGGATGAAGGTATCAGATTACACCCTCGTTCACTACAGGACGTACACTACACACTTACCACAAGACGTTCACTACAATGGAAGTCCTATTGGTAGCGTAGTGTATATATATATAAGGTCTATGGATAAACTAACCCTTTTCGGCTGACGGGGCCACTCGTCGGTACTTAAATATCGCCCTTGATTTAAGAACTAGATGAAACCGAAAGAGAAAAAAACTGAAAGAGGAAAAAACTAGAACAAACTAAAATAGGAAAAAACTATGTTGTATAATCCTGCTGAATCCAAATATGACTCCTATTTTGCCCAGTTACCTACCCCCTCCAACAGTTTTTATCACTGGTAAATTTTATGGCCAGCCATGGATTTGATTTGGAGAATGAAAAAGAATTAATTTAACGTATAAATAAATAAAAATGTATATATATAATGTTTAATTAATAACTTTAATAATAGATAAAAAAAAAAAAAAAAAAAAAAAAAAAAAGAAACGTAACACATAATTCCAGTGGAAAATCCCCCTCCCCCCTAAATTTTCTGCTTTCCGCAAGTGTTCATGTTTTAGAATTTGCCAACTATGTAGCCTCTCAGGTGATATTTAACAGTTAAAGTAATACCCCCCCCCCTAAAAATCATATTTATAGCCATAAAATTATCGAAAGGTGATAAAAATAGGGGGGCCGTCCCTAAAAATCAGTGGGTGATAGGCAAAAATGGGCGTCGTATTCGGATTCAGGAGATCATTTTACATAATAATATGCAAAAATGGTGTTGGGGTCGATTTTCATGCAGAGCAGTGTAATTACTTCTTTTAGAGGGAAATGCTTTAAAATTTTTTAGTGTCCTGTATACAATCCAGCCGGGCTATTTTTTTTTTTTTTTTTTTTTTTTTTCCCATTTTCAATAGGTAAACGTTCAAAATGTTGCAAAGTATTGATGTAAAAGCTAACATTTGTAAGTTGTAAAGCATTTGAAACTTATTTATCGAAATTAGAGTTCTAAGAAGTGGATATACGGCGATTTTACCAAAGAAGCGGGGGAAAAATATAGTGTTCTAAAGGTGTAACTTATGGGTCAGTCCATATAATTTGATGGAAGTGTGTTGTACAACTATTTTTTTTTTTTTATCCCCGTGTTCCTTAAAGGTATACATAATATACACTAAGCGACAAAAAATAAAGCCGCACTGCAAAAAAAAAATGACTTATACCTGTTTTATTTGTAATAACTTTAAAGTTAATGTTAGAAACAAATAAAACTGTCTTGTTTGCATAATACCAAAGGGAAGAATTTATACCTATGTACATTTTCTATTTAATAATTCGCTTTATTGCACTCTACGAAGTGCTTTTTAAAAATCTGCATGAAACTTTCTTTATGAACATAATGAAATAACCATACACTTTGTATTCTATTATGATTAATTATATGATATGGACAAGTTATATTTTAATATATGAAATAAAACTATTTATTTTTTAAATCTAAACAATTTTATATTAAAAATATGTATTTTGCATTGGGTTAATTCCACCTTTATATGGAATTACTGCTATAATGCGCAATGGCATAGTTTTATACAGTGTTTTAATATAAATTTTAGAAATTTCAATGTACCAAATATCATAAATATTTTTTTCTAGTTCTGGCAGAGTTGTAAGCTGCAAATTTCGTATCCTCTCCCCTCTCCCCCGCCTTTTTATAGACGAAACATTTTCCAGCGGATCGCGAATAGGACTATTTTCATGTCTGGTAAAGAAGAAATTCTACTATGTCCTTTGTGGGATTTAACTTAAAGTGAAAAAATGATGTGATTGCTTACAGGATTATAGGTTCTCATGGGAATGGATAGGAAATTTTGACAATTTGAAGTGTATAAACTTACCACACACGCCGTGTAGTAAGGTACATTATCATCTTGAAATGCTGTTTGCGGAAATGTCCAACATACCTCCAAATTAGTCGGTCAGGCACCACTTTTATGAAACTTGTTTTTTATTTAGAGTTAATTGATGCCTTGAACCTAAAAATTTGTCCGACTGTTTGAAAAGTTATGTACCTCCGTACCATAATATACGGAGTTAATGTTTGGCAGTCAATGAATGAACTTGTAATGTTGCAGCGATTTTTAATTGTGCAACTGGCTGGATATTAAAGAGGAAAAATTTCGATTCTAAATCAGAAATTCTTTGAGTCTTTCATTCCGTGCACTCAGATAGGTAGAAAAATTACCCTTGTGAAGCAATTTTTAGACTGAGTATTTCTGATGAAAACTTTAATGCTAATCTTACCGTAATCCATAGAAAATGTTTTTTAGTGCATGTGTTTAGTGCATGTGTTTAGTGCAAATGTTTTTTAGAACATACTAAATGTAAATTTCCATATTTTTTTGTGCAAAAGCGTCGGTGATAAAATTCGCTTTAAAATGCCCCTCATACATTGCAATCAAGTTGATAAATTTTCGGTGTCTTTGTATAGAAACCTGTAGTGCTATTCATACTACTTGAAATAAGGAACGTGCCATAGAGGACAAATGTTAGTTTAATGTAAAGATATTTTTTAATTTGTTATGGAAATAAAAGCGCAAACAGAAGCGCGGACTGTCGAAGAGATAGACAGACAAAAACCAAATGACTAAAAACTCTATAACTTTCCTGTAAAATGTTAAAAACTGTTGAAATGAGACAATTCATTAAATCTCTTTTACGATACATGATTTCTGCATAATTTTTCATTTATCTCCCTTTTCGATCTAAAAGAAAGACAAAAATCTTAGATTCAAAGTTATCCTTTTATTAGGAATCCGTATTTATCCTTCATTTGAGAAGCATTTAGTTATTTGATAACTGATTTAAATTCAAAACATTTATCATAGCGATTTGAAGGTGCTTTAAATGATTGAGAGCTTATATAATGAATTTAAACATTGGAAATGCATTTCATTGAATCTAAATATTCATTGTTTATACACACACATAATAACACAAACTACTGTGGATAATTTCTATACTCTCGGCGGTTCTGTATTATGTTTATTTAAAGCGTGATAATTAGTTCTATATATTTCGTTTTTAATCTCATTCCGCAAACTGTTGCATAATCACACATTTTTCAGTAGATATAATTTATGTCGTATTAATTCCTTGAAACTTATTATGCAGTGTAAATAACGGGAAAATTATTTAAATTCAGTTATTTGAATTTATTTTTATAACATTAAAATAATGTTGTAACTTTAGTGTAAAATTCTGCTTTATTCCATTTTGTACACATGCAAAGATTTCATTATTTTGCCTGTATTAGCATTAACCTTAGACATTAATATAATTGCATATTAAAACTATGTGTGATTGATAAATATGAAATTTGATCAAAAATTCATAAATATTGAAGTAATTAATACCTTTTTAAGTAGGTTATAGAAATTTATTTTCCGTATAAGGTTCAAGGATACTCAAAATTTTGCTTAAAAGTTTGTCCTAGATGGAGATGCTTGCCAGCGAACAGTAGAAGATTTCACAAAAATACGTTTTTTTTTTTCCCTATGCAGCTAACATTCATAAGTATACTACAAAATTAAACATTTTGCTCTGTGTTTTCGCAATCATCACAAATCGCAATTTTAAAGAGGACCGCAAAGGTTCAGTTGGCAGAGCATCGAGCTCCTAATCAGAGCATTGTCGATTCGATACTCGAGCCGGATAAAGACCGTCGTGTATACTAACGATGGCTGGTGCAGTCGTACATGGCTGCAATATATTCCATGTTCAGTCTCAACGGCAATTTTAAATCACGTTAACTGCAGCAAATAGCATAACAAATTAGATGCAAGATATTTCATGATAAATCGCTTTTTTTTAACTGTTCGAAAGATGATTGGCTTTTGCAATAGATTCTGATATTTTCAAAAATAAAAAGTAATAAGTTTTAAGTGACTAGTAAGCAAGAAATCTCTCGTTTGCGTAGTGAAGGCTAATATCTGATCATATGTAACAATTTCTCTTGAGTACAATATTACGGATCCTAATCGATATCAGATAAAAGACAATTTGTGAATTGACCTCGTTTAGTTGTGTTATTTAGTACGAGCTAGTATGAAATTAACAATTTTATAAGTTTAAAACACTATATATCATGCAGAGTATTGATGTCATCGGTATAGGTTTATGGCCTTTTTCTTGTTAAATATACTACAATTGTCAAATGGGACTATATAAAGTGAATTTCAAAGCTTCGTTGCATCTATGAAACTGGATTCGTAAAGGTTCAATCTTTATAATTCCTGAGGCTGAGTTGATTTGGGTAGATATTTATGGCGCATTAAATTTACGCAATAGCCAGTCATGGCTGACGTAAAACAACGTCACCAATATCGCTTTATACACAAATATAAACGTCGCTTCATATATCATTCGTATTCAAGCAGGTTAAATCATACATATTTCATTTGGAAGAATTCTAATTTGCATATTTCTTTTGATTGTTTGCGCAAAAAGTCTTTTGTTGATACACATTTAAGTTATTTTGTTTTTCTTTGCAAAAATAGGCATATTGAGGCAACCACGACACTTTCTTCCATATTTCCCCATACAAATTCCCGAAGTCTATAGATTAATAGGCAAACCTGAAACTTGTCGCACACTTTTAAGATATTAATTATGGGAGTAGTGGATTGAAAGTGGTATCGTTCGAAAGGTAGGATTAAAGGGAGTTTGAGAAAAAAAAAATTCTCTTATAATGTCAAGAAGGTATTTAAAAATACTTTTACTTTTTATGCAATTTTCCCAAAATTCTTATGTACTTGCTCTGATCAGAAACGGTAGGTAGGTAAGTTTGTTTGTGGAAGTCACGCTAAAAAAAGTGGGAAAATAAATTAGAAAATAAATTAGAAATATCAGTCGTATCGTTACAAATAAGCAACCAAATATAAGGGGCGATTTTTCTGAATCCAACAGATAAAACAGATTATCGTTTGGACTATTAGAGTTTTTTAAATTAACTAAAGTATAAAAATTACGTAGCAACAGCAGAAGATTATATGGAAACCTTTTGGAGAGAAAAGAAAGCATTTGCTACTCATTAAGTCACATGTTTTTGAAGTGGGATTAAAGATTACAGTTTTCAAAATTTTTCAAACTTTCTCTCCCGAACACAAAAATTAATATACAACCTATACAGCACAAGAACAACTTGCAGTTCAAATTTTTATAAATTTATGTTAATAAACAAACGAGTTAAGTTCTTTCGCAAATTAAATTTTATTCTAACTTCGAAAAGATTTATGTGATACCATACGTTAAGAATTTGGGTTTTAAATGTTTTTTTAAATAGATTATTTTAATCATTTTATACACACATTCAATTGTATTGCAAAGTCTTAAAAAAGAAAGTTGTTAAATCTTGCAATTTCTCAAAATTCAAATAAAACCATAGATACAGTTAATTCTTATAGATGTAGCATCCCTATATTCTCGGCTACAGAGTTTTCATAGAAAGAGGATATAGCTGTTAGTGGTTATGGCTATTAGTGGCTATAGCTATTCTTATAGCTATTAGATATTATAGTGGTAGATGTACTTATTGAATGAATGAGCGGATGATCGAAATTTTATATGATTGAACATATACGCAAACTAAAAAGGATTTGCAGTAAGAAAGCAATCAGAACTGACATTTTAAAGTAATAAGTACAAAATTTTGAATAAACACCATAAAATGCAATAATCGGACAACAATTGTTTCATCGCGAAAGAACACACGACCCATCGTCAGGCGAACAAAATAGGTACAGGTGTTACGTCAAAGAGGTGATGCACAAAACCCTTGTATGTGAAGAGCAAAAATATATAAAGACGAATGTAAATATAAATACTGGTGTGAACAGAATTATCCAATGAAAGAAGAAAATAAATAAAAAAATAAGATTCAAAAAATATAACATAAACTAAAAATCCAAGAAATATCAAAATTAAACGAAAATCGCAGTCATGTGGATCTTGCACGACGAACACGGGATTAAAAAAATCTAAAATGGGTAGGAATGGAATCTTTAAGAGAAAGTAATTTAATTTTGTTGACAGGTTTGTAAATGTTTATAAACTCAAACGGTGAAAGAATTCTAGGAATTTTAAAGAAAGTGATGAATAAAAAAGTAAAACAACTGGGATGAGGCTCTGATCGTTCAATTTGGGAATATAACCTAAATTGCACGACGAACACCGGATTTAAATAGTCCAGAACGGGTAGGAATGCGATCTTTAATAGAAGATAATTTTGTTGACGGGTTTGTAAATGATTTTAAACACAAATGGTGACAGAATTTTAGAAAGTTTAAAGAAAGTGATGAATAAAAATGTAAAAAAACTGGAATGAGACTGTGATCGTTCTATTCGGGAGCAGAAAGTTAAGGATTCTTGAATGTATATAGAGCTTTATCGATAATAAAGGGGTTTAGTCTCGAGAAATAGTAAGAGATTTTAAATAATTATTTTCTTTCGAAAGACTAGACGGATCATAACAAATGTATAAAGCATGAAAAACATAAGTATAGAAAACATACATTTTCTGTTGAGGGGTGTGGTTAGAGAGACCATGCGGCGGAAGAGAGGCAGAGAATGGTTTTCTTAAGACAGTGGTTGAGAACCAATCCTTGTCTTTAGACACAAAAACATCAAAGGAAAGAACAATCTATTTCTTCCAATTTCCAGTATTGCAGATGTAAACGCTAATTTTGAAAAAATATATTGATTATTTTTTTGTTTATTTTAAGCTATAAATGATACTGTTAGATAAAAATGATGATGAAGAAAGTATTGGATTTCTGAAAAATTACGTCTCTAACAGCACCAAAATGTTTTAGAAACGTAACAATCATGCATTATCGAAACATTGTAAATTTTGCCGAAACGTTTCGAAATTGACCGACAATTGGCGATGATGTCTATCAATTTAATTCCGTTTACGAAAAGGCAATTTCGCAGCTTTTAAGATGCATTAATGCACCAAAGTGAATATGTGACTTGGATAATATATAAAACTGCGATGATTTAATTCAGGTACATATTGGATAAAAAGGAGCTCTGTTATTCTGCAATTAATTTTCATTTACGGAAAGGCTGCATATTATCATATATGTTATGCGTATATATATGCATATATATACGCAACAAACTTGCTATGCCTTTTATTTATTTATTTTTAGGATAGAGTGTAAGGACTTTGTTTACACGGAAATTTTGAGTTTCTATATTTACTATTTACATGCTTATTTAAGAAATCGGTCTAGTTTCGACCACTGAGCGATACTAGCACAAATTATTTATTAAAATTAATGATTTTTTTTTTCCATGATGAGTGAGACATATATATATATATATATATATATATAATAAATTTAATTGAACATAAAAGATGAGATGAAGGTGAAAAGTAACAAACAACAAGAAAAATTTATTAAACAATGTTAATAAACAAGAAAATTGGTTAGATTTAAACACTATTTAAGCTAGAAATTCAAATTACGCTGTGTCAATCTCTTCAGCAGGTGGGAACACAGCAATTAAAAATTTAAAAAACTATGTAGTACTAGCAGGTTTCAAAAGACATGCAGGCTAGCATACTCCAAATGTGATTCAAACTGAATAGTAATGGAAAACAATGTATAAAGTTTTACATTTATTGAAATTTTAAATTTAAGTTTTGATAAAAACTGAATTTCAATTTATTAAAAATCATATTATAGCCAGCAAAAAACTATTAAATATACAAGAAAAAGATTTTTATATAAAATGCTAGCCAAACATATCCCCACCCGAACCTACTAGAAAAGATGAAAAAACTCACCACCTGCAAGAAAAACAACATCTTCAAAATCCATTCCAGCTTAAAAACTTGAAAAAACACTAAATTTTCTTTCCGTATCCAAAGATGTCCAAGAACTTTCCAGGTCTGGCGATACAAAATAACTCCAAACATTAGCAAAATGGTCTTCCTAGAAGGCTTTGAACCAAGTGCATCAAACTGGACACCTATATGGATCACCAATCAAAAAGCAGATACTGCGGCACTGACACTAAAAATTCAAATTTTTTGTATAATGAAATATAAAATTTAAAGGATACAAATTCTTGTAATATAATGGAGCTTGAAAATTGAAGACTTGTTTATCAAAATTAAATTTTAAATTACATAACCTTTTGATTCTTAATATATGGTTGATAACAATATTTATGTAAATTCTGTGACTCAGATTAGAATACCAATGCGGCATACAGTTAGTAATGAAGTTAAAGTTTTTTCTTTTGTCAAATAAATCAGTATATAAATTATTATCTTTTATAATAAATGAAATATCCAAAAAATCAGCTTCATAATTATTATTGTTGGCTTTATTTAATTTTAAACAATCTGGATAAATTAAACTTGAAAAATTATCAAAATCAATATTGAAAATAATTAAATCATCGATATATCGATAAGCATGTAAACATATATTATGAGTTACAGTGAACTGATATTCAAAGAAAAATAAAAAAAGATTACCCGCACAGGAAGAGTAATTGGTTCCCATGCCAATACCATGTGACTGTTTGAAAACTTTGTCATGAAAAAAGATATAATTATTATTTAAACAAAAATGACAAAGACTAAGAAAAAAATCTCGAGGAATATTCAATTCATCTTCAATATAAAATTATATATATATATATTAATATATATATATATATATATTAATACGCAGTAATAAAAGTTGTTGTATGTTTATAGACAATTTTTAACATTTCTACTTCCTATATATATATATATATATATATTCTATATATTATTTTTAAAACAAAATATAATTCTCATTATATACGTTCATACGAAGTTTTGTCTTAATCTGCCCCATTATAAAACATGAAAAAAGAAAAAAAAAATTATGATAGCGCCATTTTTTGAGCAATCTGGATTCTCAAATTTTTAATTTGAGGATCGATCAATAGCTCATAGTTTTGTATCAGGTTTGTAACGTCTTACGAAACTATTCAATACTATATATATAATATATACATACCATGCATACCATACATATATATATATGGACTTGAATGGTTTTGTATGCCCTTGTTTACGGAACATTTGTTCGATTTCACTGAAATGTTTCAAAGAAGCATCCTTGTGTGGTACAGATTTATAATACCTAGTTTTAAACTCCTGCTAATATTTGCTCTTGAGTCATTCTGAAAACAAACTCATTCATACAAGCATATATACACACGCACAAAGTAACGCACAGAGCGACAGCACTGAAAGGGATATTTTTTCATAAAGTGTCTCTGAAAGCGTGTAAATATAACTAAAACGCAAGTTCAAAAAATTGACGCCAAAACATTACTTTTCCAACATGTGTTGGTAACAGAAAATGAAAAAAATGACGTACAATACAAGTAATAAATTATAATTAATTTAAAATTTGATGAAAGTTGAAAGTGTTATACTGAATTTCGACGCGATTTTAAAAACGTTCGTATCGTTAAGAATGATTTATTACTTTCTTTATGGAAAATAATTAAAAAATGAGTATTTGATTCGTGAAATTTTTTATTTCCGGTTTTTGATGGATTAACATATTTTGTGGTACCTTGTTCATGATTTAATTATTTTTGAAAATATATGTCTATGTGTGTGTGTATCAAACTTTTGTGGATGCTATACCTAACGAATTCTAAGGGCTTGGTACTCTAACAATTTTTTATTTAATTACTAAGATTTGTGTGCTCATAAAAGTTTTTTCACAAAAAAGAACTTTTGCAATTTTGTTAGAATAAATGCATCTATAAATTGATTATGTGCCATTCGAAAAACCCTTTATGAAATTTAATCTATTTAAAAAATGCAAAATCTAGCTCATTATTTTGCCGACATATTTTTTTCTTTTTAACTTTTTACTTTTTTCAAATCGACTTCAGGCAAAAATTGCCAAATAGATCTAGATTCCTGTTAATGTACAAAAAGCCTTAAAATGTTTAAAAAATTGCACATAGTGAGTGTAACAAGGTGTTAAAGTTACACGTCATTTGTAGCTTTTTAGGATACAGGGTGATCCAAAGTATCTGTGCAATTCTTCAATTTATGTTTTGCGCTCTAATATCTCTTGTGACTAAATCGATAGTAGAAAGTGACAGTTTATACAAGCGCAACGCGATTTCGTCCAGTATTTGTTTAGAAAATATTAAGAATTTAAAAAAAAGAAAAATTCTTTTAATTTTCTCTTCCCAGCATCGTCCGCTCAATCATGTGATAGACGAAAACGAAGAATTGAATTTAATTAAATATTGTTAAGAACAAAAGTGTTAATATTTAATATAAAATAAAATAAAAGTAATATTGTGCATTTGTAAAGAGCAGAATAGTTGTATTTGTAAATTTAATAATTTTTAAAAAACACTTTATGTGTTTATTTATCTTGAACTGTAAGAATCGATTTTTGTATGTTCTACTGCAACTGTTACATTAACTGATCTAGCAATAAATAATAGCTTCTTCTTGTGGAATGTTTATGGATTACAATTTGAAATTTTAAAATGTTTTATTTAATTTAATTGCATAAAGGTGTTATAACAAGTTAATTAACTTAGTTACAGGTTTAAATGGATTTACGACGTACGATGGTGCACTGTCAATGATTTAAGTGCCAAAAATCAGAGTATTTAATATGTTGAACATCAATACTTCATGAACATCAATAACAAACTAAATAAATATATATAATATATGTATAATAAATATGTATAATATAATATATACATTATATAAACTAAATAATGATTGTAAATGTATACAGCGAACAAAAGATGATGAATAATGATATAAAATGGATTAAAAATGATGATGTATAAAAAAATAAAACAGTTTAAATACGATTGAGCAAAAATAAGAATAGAAAATATGTTATTTAAGCAATCGCTATAGATATACAAGACTTCGCCCGCTATTTGTTTTCCATCTATCGTGTGACCTCTGACGTCAAGTGGGAAGAGCCTATTTGACCATCTACTGTAAATAAATAAATCTCTCCTCATTCTTTTCACTCGTATTATATCTGTTTATGTGGATCAGCCTATACTGACCACTTTGCAAAACTCAACACAATCCGGAGAAAATCAGCATAGAGCTATTTGTTGTAAGTCGCATATTTGTACTAAATTTCAAGTCATTGAGGTGAATTTAAGACCCCTATAGCGGAGCTACGTGCATGTATATATACTTACTGTCTGACTCCAAAAACTATTTAAATCTGAACTAGTTCTATTCTCTTATGTTTTGGAATTTAAATTTAAATAATGACTAATCATAATCGAATATTTCAGAATATTACATACCAAATTAAGCATACAGCTAATTAAAAGATTATCCCAATCTAATTATTAATGGCTCGACGCAGCAACCATTTCTATAAAGTCAGCATTAAATCGTAAAATTAATGACTCGAGATGGAAAACTGAATGGAAACGTTTTAACCGCACATTCGAGTAATAAATTATAAGCCTATTATAAATCAAATGAATTTTAATGAAATTCTGAATTATTAAGCTATTGTAAATTAAATTGATTTTAATGAATTACAAAAATATTAAACTATTATAAATCAAACAGGTTTTAATCAATTATAAATAATGTCTAAAATTAAAACATTTCTTAGTTGCATAAACTTCTGATGATATTAAATGGAAATAGTTTGCTTCTTGAGATATTACAGCCACTAGTAGACTGGTTTACTTAGAATTTGTGTATTTAATTCCATATTAAAGTTAATTCCAGTATATACAAATGAATAAATAATTCAGGTCGTATAGCATTTTTAAAGGAACATTTGATGCGTTTTTACCCTTGTAATTGAATTTACTAATTTGTTTGAATAACTTTCGTGCAATATAAAAATTTTTAAGCATTCTTAAAACCTTCTTATAAAATTAAATTGATATATACCGGTTGCCCCATGAGTCTGTAGACATTTTAAAAATCCATAAAAATTGAAGAAATTGATGATGAAGGAATGATGAAGGAATTGATAAAACTATTGTCATGAAATGGATTTTTTTTTTTTTTTTTGTAATGAAAAAATGTCTGTTAAAATTTTCGTCAATAGGGAGCGCAGTACGTAAACAAATCACACATTTCCGTAAAAGAACTGTATTTAATCATATTTAAATGTTTATAGGCATATAAATCTTGTTCTATACGTCCATCATTACAGTTTGCAAGCGGGTTACAGCACCTCTAACTGCTGTTCAGTAGGTGGTTCTTAGCTAAGGGAAAGCATTTTCGCCAATGAAGCTTTATACATCAAGTTATCATCGCAATTAAAACTTCATGTATCCGTAAGTAGAAGGCAAAATAAGAAATAAGCTAGGTTAATCGTAAAACCATGTGATTTAAAGGACTCTGATTTGCACATTTCTCGTGAAGCATCGATGCAGTGCCCTCTATCGAAGAAAAATTTAACTATTTTGTTTTTCTTTACAACAAAATTCTTCCTTCATGAGAATAACTTTTTCGCAATCCGCGTTTAATTCTAACTATTACTTCAGTTTTTGTGATTTTTTTTAAATGCCTACAGACTTATGGGACACCAGGTGTGTGTATATTTGCAGGACATTATTTCAGATTTCTCAACGCATTATTTTTTTCTGTAAAGAGGAGGTATTAGAATTTTCTGGTATATTAAATGAGATGTTTCTGTTTCACATTTAAAAAAAAATATTAAATATGATACAGAATTTATCTTCATTCGTAATTTTCTTGAATAAAATCATGTGAATATTGTAAGTGGTTTCTATGTTTATGAGGGTAGTTGTTTTATATTTCATGAAATCAAAGTAAAAAAGACAAAACTAATTTGTTTGTAAGTTTTAGTAATGAAACTGTATAGTATTTTATTCTTATTATTGGACATAATATACTGAAAGTACTATGTTCGACTTAATATACACATAATTATACCCGATTTTCTTATTATAATTTTAGTTGCAGATAAAACTCATGTAACAATGTACAGAATTAATTGTAGTATATTGTTTCTTAGGGAAGTCAGAATTAGTGATTCGCCTTGTTGACATGGCGAATAAATTGTTTCAAAAGAATAATAGGGAATGTTTGATATTCTCAAAATCTAAAAACTCCTTTTATTATTTTTTTTAAATATATATATATATATAATTTCAAATGTTTCTTATAGGAAGCACTTTTTGACCTAATTGTTGATAAATTACTGTACCGAATATAAATTTAGAAAATGATTTTGCTTATAATTAACACCATCTATAAATTTAATATTATTTTAGAAAAAAAAATACAAATATGTATTATAACAAACTATTATAAATTTCAGCTTGGTATACAACTAGTAAATATACATTACTACTAAATACTCAAATGTGTAATCAAAGGCATTTCAAGTTTTTTTTTTTTTTTTTTTTTTTTTTTAAACAAATACTATTGTATAGTGATGAAAAATTCTATTCGATTACTTACAGAAAACAGTTTTTATATTTGAAATGTTGATAAATTATATTGATGATATTTATAGTATTTAGAAAATGGTATAACATGAGTTGATGAGGAAATTAGGTCAAAATCGTAACCATAATGTGTCACAGCAGAAGCCATGAAGTAACACAACAGAGACCATAAACTAACACAACAGAAGCCAGAAACTAACACATCAATAGCTATTTTTTCGGTAGACACAATATGGCTTCCGCGATAGCTCTGCGACAGCGACAGCCATTTCGATTTAGACAATCGTTAACTTTATTTACTCTATGCTGATACGTCGTATGACAATTCCTCTTATATCAATCCTCTCACATTTTGTAAGTGCCTATAAGAGGTTCTTAAGGCATGTGAATCATTTTCGTTAACAGAAAGGAGTTCTTTACTATGCATATATGATACCAATTATTTGTAAATTATTTAGTTGGTTGGGTTTTATGTCACACTAGTGCTGCGGAATGTAAGTGTAATGTATTACACTCTAAGTATACGTAGAGTGTAATACATAAAAAATAAAATAAAATAAAAAACCTGTAAGCCTATTTTTATTTTATTACAAGAGGAGAAACTTATATATATATAATCAAAATCATAAAAATTTAAAGGACATAAAAAAAAAAAAAAAAAAAAAAAAAAAAAAAAACTATTACATGTTTCAAACTTTATGAAGTAATTATAGTGAAAGTTAAATATGATGTTAATTACAAAGTTCTGTAGACAATTTAGATTTTTTTAAGATACAAAATAAGTTTATATCGAAAAACTTACAGAGACAAAAATTCAAGGTGAATTATAAAAAGTGACATGTTTTTACTGCTTAATTTTCCCATTTTTAATATTTATTTAGAAGTTACCTTAATGTAAAAAATACTTTATTTCTTTAGCTATTCCCACATGTTTTTCATTATATGGCGATAGTTGCACAAACTCCCAGTAGCATTAATATCTAAGGCCCATTCACCATCTAGAAGTTTTACGTAACACACAATTTCGCTGGCGAGAACACTGATAGCATATACGCAAGATGGTGCGAGTTGAATATTCTTTGATTACTAATAGATAAATACTAAATACAAAATACTTATTTTATTTTGTTTTATATTTTTCCCTTTTTCTACTTCATAACATTTTAACTTGTTCATATAATTATCTAGTTTATTTAAACTAGTTCAAATAGAAGCAGCAAAATAATAATAACAATAAAAAAATGCAAAACAAACAAATTTAACTAATTTTTCATTTTACAATGTGGGAATACCTTATAGTAACATAATACAAATATACAGTTTAAGCAGTTTTATTTCTATCAAAAAAGCTGTACACGTTCGTATTCTCAATTTTTAAAAGGAATACTATTTTTTTACTTTGACGTCATAAAATTTTAAACTAAATTTTACTGTTATCGTCGATTGAAATTACCTGAAGTTTGCTCTAAAGAAACCATTTTCCTTACTTTTATACCTATGTTTTACTAAATAAAAGAATTTTTATAGTAACAGAATTCATTCATTTACAATAGATTAAAATCTCTATTATTACAATCAATGATAGATTACCAATATTCTTTTATTATTTTTTTTAATATGTCATAAATTTACAATAAATACTTACCTGCATTTGTAGAGTTTGCGTTCCTGCAAACTCCATCTTAACTAGATACTTAGATTACTAAGAGAACACAAGACTTTAAATAACAATAACTAAAGTTTATTTGAGCAGATTAATGGGAGGGCGGCCTGGTAAATTTATATAGCTCAGCCAGCGTTTTACTTAATCAAAATATATGAATCAACAAATTAAGTAGATAACTTTAAATATCTTACCCCAGTAGATAGTCGAAAGGTGTAGAGACGGTCACACTCGTACTCCAACTACGGCTTCACTATGGGACAGAGGATTCCCTTCTCTCCCAGCTTGAACTTCCGAAAACTAATACACTCGCCAACACTCCACGCTACTTAACTTCACGCCACTAAATCTCCACTACTCAACTTCCGATATTCTCCAAAATAAGAATCAACACCTTTCGCTATAAGATCCTCCAACATACACTATCGATCCTCCAACATCCACACATCTACTAAAACCATCTCTATTTTTATACTTCTTTCTACACCCTCCTTTCACTACATTTCAATCCGTACTTTTAAAAATCACTTCTAATTTAACTAATATTCAAAATCTAAGTCTTTTAATGCAGCATCCTGCCGACGCAAAACTACTCCGACCTCAACCGTCACCGAGCCACTGGCGACGGAGTGATTTTAACCGTCCCCACTTCCTATCTTGCTGGATCCAGCTTAATTGAAACAACTGTGGTGACGTTCTAACGTCTCAACCTCACACATTTAAAACCAAAATATGCTAAGCATAAAGCATAATAATAATAAAAAAAGATAATGTACATAAAACTATTTATTACATCAGCAATAAAATTCTGTACATTGCTTTTCTAGAGTATGGGAACGAATCACTTATATACACATAAAAAAAGTACACTTCATAAGGTTTTGTTAAATAAATCCTTGTCGAATCCTGTTCTTAGTCAGTCTAAGAACATGATTCGATAAGGATTTATTTAATGAAACCGTATTAAGTGTACATTTTTGCATAGGAATTTTTTCTAATACACTTTTGTTACCGACTGTACATAAAAGTACGTGTTTTTCATGTTTCAGGGGCAGACATGGTTTATGCATACAACGTTCACATAAATGTGTTTAAGTCAAATAAATTACTTTTCGTAACGTCATCGTAGTTTATAATCAGTTTATTAACGTATGGTGGACACATTTACTTTATTTTGTGAAATATTCTCATAAGCAGTTTTCTAAGGCCTAGGTCCGTAGCTTATACAACTGATCTTAACCCCTACACCAACACCAAATTATTTTCTAAATCCTTGTGCACAAACCAGTAATATTGTTTACTCTATTTTCAACAGTAATGATGTTAAAGCAAAAATTAATAATATAAAATAATAACACAATATTTACAAACAATTCTATTGAGTTGATAAGAACAGATGATGGTGCATCGCTTCACACGTGTTAAAGACTGATGCGATGAAATCATGGAATTTTTGTGCAAATTGAAAGTGATCTTTATCGAACAACCTGAGAGAACGGAGAAATTATTTGAATTATATAATTAACAGTGTCAAGACAATTACATAACTGTAACTCAATAAGGCCAATGCTTAAAAAGGCTAAAATCCTGTCTTCCGTTCTTTTTTTAAGCGCAACTTTTCAAAGTTAAATGTTACAGGGAATAATATATTGGTTGCGTATAATGATATTAAACATAAAAGATTATGACGTAAGCGAGAAAATGTCCTTTCAACTAGCTCAGCCTCTAGTTTGCGTCCGAAGAATATTTTGCCATAACAGCATTTAACGGAAAATTGAATGGAATTGTTGACTTTTACCTCTTTTTTGAGAATCAGTCCATTACTTTGATAAAACTTTTTCTAATAAAGCGGTTTAAAGAGAGAATTCGACTAGAAATCCCATGAGTTAGACAATATATGTATACAGTCATTTCCAAAAGTTTAAGATCACCCATAGAAAAATCAGCTTTAATGAAATTCCACAAAAGTAACCTACATGTTTTACATATAAAAGAACAAAACAGACTGTACATGGTTATTTGCTGTAATTAAAGTCAGTATTTTGTAGGACTTGTTTTGTTTTTAATAACTTATGCAATCCTCTTAGAAATGCAACAAATAAGATACTTGCAGTAATCTTTAGAAATGTCTGGGCACCAAAC
The DNA here is from genome assembly GCA_963930645.1 of Salticus scenicus. Taxonomy (NCBI): domain Eukaryota; kingdom Metazoa; phylum Arthropoda; class Arachnida; order Araneae; family Salticidae; genus Salticus; species Salticus scenicus. The sequence continues at coordinate 377,423,803 of OZ005648.1, forward strand.
GTGCTTTATTGCTTCACCAAAAGCCTGGATGGCTGCTTTTCGGCGACTTCATTTATAACAATACGAGTACACCGCAGATTCTCTATTGGATTCAAATCTGGGCTGTTACCTGGTCAATCAAGAACTTTGATTTTCTGTGCCCACAGATATTTTTTACAATCTTCGCCCTGTGACACAGAGCCCCATCGTGCATGAAAATTGAACGTTTATGAACACACATGTGTAGCTTCAACTTCTCAAGTAACAAATTAAGGTACCGCTTTCCTTTCAAAGTGATTTTAGGTGACACAAAATGCAGACTAGCAGTACCGGACACAGAAATTACACACCATATGATTTCACTTGGAGAATGTTTCACAGTTTGAATCGTATATCTCTCATCATATATTTTCCCCTTGGGAGGAAAACACTTGTAGCATATGCATAAAATTGCTGCACATTTGACACACCCGAAAATAAGACCCTACTCCACTGCTGTACTGTCCAATTCTGATATTGTCTTGTGAAAGTCAGCCATTTCTTTTTCATACTTGGAGTAAGTTGAGGTTTCCTCTCAGGTTTTTGGGATAATAAACCAAAAATTTTGTCCAAACGTCTTGAAATAGTACTCAAACTGACGCTGGTGCCTTTTGCAGTCAGAGAATGTCTAATCGCATTGCAGGAGGCTCTTGGATCTCGCACGACCATTCTTCTAATAACATGATCATCACGTGCTCTCAGTTTTTAGGGCGACCGCTTCCCTTAAGGTCCATAAATTTTACCGAAATTTAAATTTTACGGATAGCTTGGTGCACAACTGTCTTGCTCACATTTACCCTCGAACTTATTTGACGTTCAGAAAATCCAATTTTATGCAGGGTCAATATTTCTGATCTTTTTGTAACAGCAAGTGAAGGTTTTTTACCATTTTGAATAGTTACACAACAGTACTGTCTACGAAAATATTCAATAAACCACTGGTGATAAACGTGCCGATCCCCTTTATTTATAGCCGTAGAATACCTCTGATGCAAACAGCACATGAGATGATGCAATAATCTGTGCAAATGATGCAATGTGCTAAAATACTGAAAATCGGCTACTGGTGTTAAACGTTTTCAAATATACATTTATAATAATAATAATAATCTGCTGTGACACGCTTACAACTTTATTTTACTATCCCACATTGAAATATTATAAGAACAAATTACCAAGGAAGATTTAAAAAAAATCTTGTATAGGGTGTTTCTTAACTCCACATTAGAAGGAAGGTAGAAATCATCAATAAAAGTCAGAATCACATAAATGAGCAGGATATAAAAAGTATAGGTATCGCTCTAAGTGAGATTGTGAGATCAGTGGGTATTTCATTGTAGCGGCGACCACGACTGAATGAGATTAACATATATTGTTTCAATAGTGTAGAACTAGGCAATATCCACTCTGTTGATGCCAAGCTATTCAGAATGAACACAATGCTGTATGAGGGAAAATTTCAAACGAGGTGAATGCCAAATCACCAAATGTGTGTGCATGCATCAGAGCCTGTGTAAAGGTGGATCCGTCAGAGTTCTGATGTATGACACCGAATAACCGATTTGGAAGAAGGTCTGAGGAATGCTGTGGCCTGAAATGCCTGCACAAGTGTAAGTGCGCTTGCCTATAAAACAAGTGAATTTGTATCAACTGTGCGGCGAGTTCTCAACACAGAAAACTTACATAACCGTAAAGAATCCAAGTACCGCATGCAGAATACTATCCACGACGGATTTCGTTTGCATTGCCAAATTCTCTCTCACCGGCACTTTTCATTTTCTTTTTATTTCACTGATGAAGGAAGTATTTTCACAAGAGGAGGTGTTTGAAACTCACATTACACACAAGTGGGCCGTTGCTTTGGTCCAGACATTTTAGTTTTGAGGAAATTTTGGTCGCACTTTTAAGGGCAAATAAAAAGCTTTTCTTTATAATTTTGAATTTTTATCCTTTATTTACAGAAGGTTAAGGTAGGAAACAATAGAACAATTCATTTATTACCATAATTAGTTGTTGTAACAAACGAAAACTACAAAAAATATTTAAAAAAAAAATACATATTTAGATTTTACTTTCTTTGAAGGAAGGTTCGGTGTAGACAATAAAATGGAAATTTCTCGGAAAGAGATCTTAGTTGTAGATTTCGTTTTAGGAAAACATATCCCGAACATATGTTGTAAAAGACAAAGGTAAGGGTCACTTAGAACGGAAAAGTTATTGCGTGGTCCAGTCCACCAAATTTTGAATGATAAAACATGATATTTATAAGCGAATATTTTATTATTTTTATTTTATCTGCGCCCCTTAAATTTCAGTTAAAATAAAATGAAAGGTCTTAAAAATTTGAACACTGGAATGTGGCTCCTAATTATCACAAATTGGTAACTATTAATGCGTATCTTATCTGATGTGTACATAGATTTTCTGTTTTGCAATGAGTAGTAGTAGTATCAAAGCAGAATTTGTAAATGCTAATTAAGACCATAAAATGTGGTTGCATTGCTGCTAAGAAGTGACAGCATCATGTACTTAACGGTATTGCCCGGTATAGTCCTGGCTCATGGAACTTAAAAAAAATATTTAATTCCTTTTTTTTTTATTTTATTTTTTAAATTCTCAAGAAAACCATGAGGGAAAAAAACGTGGTTCTTTAATAAAAGTGGTTTATTATTAGGCTGGATCATACATATTATTAGTTATACAAACGAAAATTTTACAACATATCTGATATGTCCATCTTATCACGCACTCTTGCTCTTACGCCTTTCACCCTTTATTTAGATCACTATAAAACAGATTAGATAGCTATGTAAGAAGCCTTTATTCGAAAACATGAAAAATCACCAGAATCAACACCCGGTGGGTCACAGCTACAGTCACCAGCAAAAGTATCCGAACACTAGGAATAATCCCTGTCCAAAAAAAAAAATACACTTAATACTGCTTTGTTAAATAAATCCTTGTCGACTCATGATATTAGAATCTAAGGACATGATTCGACGAGGATTTATTGAACAAAACAGTTTTAAGTATACTTTTTTTATATTGGAATTATTGGCTAGTGCTCGGAATACTTTTGAGAAGACTATGTAAACAAAATGCACCGGCGTGAACGTCTAAAATCTTTAGTCAGAAACCTCAACTCCTTCTATGAATATGGTATTGTGTAGCTATCGAAAAGATGGAGTAAGGTCATCAATCAGAACTGAACATGTCCTATTGATAAAATATATTTTTAGTAAACAAAATGTTTATACTTTTTTTTTTTTTTTGCTATAAAATCAAGATTAATTTATTTTATCGAAATAATGAAAACATTTACAGAAATGAGACCTTGTACATAAAAATACACGAAACATTTTCTAGAAAAATGTTTTAAATGTTAAATCATTCAGCATCTTTATCTAAAAGTGATATAAATTAAAAAAGTTTTTTTTTTTCATGACATTAAATACTCTGTCTCTCTCAGTCTCTCTCTCTGTATATATATATATAGCAAATATTTTATGTCAAGAAACTGATTTATGGGAGATTAATTAATTTGTTTAACGAAAGTAGATCCTATGTTTACATTCCTAATCTTTCTCAAACACATAGAGGAAACGATTTTTTTTTTCCAGATAAAAAAAAAAAAAATCAATTTTTACTTATTTTTTTACAGATTTAAGACGATCATGATAAATATCTTGAAATTAACTATTTACTTTTTAATTTCTTTCACTTATGATTTTTATATATTTTTTTTAAATAATTTTTTTGTTACAATTATTAATTCTTTGTACACATGATACACATACGAATTATTACACGAGATTTATTTTCACAATTTTTCATCAAAATGTTATACTTCCAATTTTAAAGGAGTTTTAAATAACTAAACAATGGTGACCTGCAACGTTAAAATAATCACCAAAGTCAATTTTGTAACAAATACGAAAATTGTAAAGTATCCCTATTTTGCTACTGTTTTATTCATTTATATATATACACGCACTTGCTATTCTAACACGATAAACAAAATCAAAAGAATCCTTCTATCATTAGAAACTGACCAAAAACTGACTTCATATTGGAAACATTTGTAAAAGTGCAATATTTGAATTTTAATTTTCCAGTTAATTATTCAGTGTTTTGTTTTTAAAATCGTGCATATACTAACTAAATATTTTTTCTATGTTTATCACAGTAAGCGAGAAACGCGCGACACTATTCAAAACACACTTCGAGGAACTTTTAGATATGGGTGATTGCCAATCTAAAGGGTAGAAAACGAAGACTAATTTGAAAAAATAAAAATTTTACCAAAAAAATTTGAAAAAATTCCTTAATTCCTTTTTGACAAATATGAATCTAAATTACTTGATGAGCTATCTCGTTAGCTATTTTTTGGTTGGTAATTAATTAATTTCAAAATTAATGTGTCAACGGAGCGGACATCACTGACCACGGAGTGGACACTTATAAATATCCAAACCTGGAAGTTATTTTGCAGCTGTATCTTTTCATCCTTATTGTTTTACTTGTGTTTTAGAAAATAATCAACAAATATTTTTACTTTAATTCTTTTGAAAAATGAAAATAACAGGAAAATAATTGTTGGTTCCGCATATTCTTTCTTTCTTTTTTTTTTTTTTTTTTTATGTGATTGATCTAATATGTTGAAGACACTTGTATTTTCTTGCTATTTTTCCTGTTAAAACTTCGAAGATTTCTTTAAGTTTCTTCTTTGATTTTGCGCCTTTAAAACTTTCTTTTATTGGCTTTTTTATTACCTCGCCAAAAATAATACATTTCTCAATTTCTTTTGAATTTGCTTCTGTGATAATTTTTTTCACTTTTCTCTTGGGTTTTTCAGAATCAGTAGTATTATTTTTTGACTTCACATCCTTAGATCTTTGCACATGCTTTTTGTGTTTTTCAAGCTTCCTAACCAATTTTTTGTTTTCTTCACAAAGCCTTTCACTGTTCTTTTTCGACCTTTTTCTTCCACTTTCTAGTCTGCTAGATGATGATACAGATGGTTTTGTTTTCAGAGATGGATTAATTTGAGGTAGTGTGATGTTTATGGCTGCTGAACGAGGTGTCTCAGGAGGTGTAACATCTCTGAGATGTTCTTCAAAGATTATTATGTTTCTTCAATCTCTCCCTTTGATTTGTGTTTTGGTTCTTCCATTTTTTCCTAACACTTCATTTCATTTGTTCAAACATTTTAACTACAGTATTCTTCCTTCTGTGATATATTTATCTTTCTTTAGCTTTTCCTTCTTCATGTCTTGCGGGATCATTTCTTATGCTCTTATTATACACAAAGATGTTTCACGCGACTTTTATTTCATCCAATTTTTGCTCCAATTTTCGAAAGCTGTAAACCGAAAGAAGGTTACAATAGTTGAATCAAAAATTGTTCGAAAAACTGGTTTACACGGTGTACAGTACATGTCAAGGCACACCTATTTATTTCTGTTTTAACGGGGACGACATGGGAGAGCGAAGAGGAAAACGGTGAATGAATTCCCGTCGGCGCTGTCATTTCTCGGTACATAAAGAGCTTTCTTCTCACTGGTTTATCACAGTCTGACTTGCCAGAAAAAATTGATCGTATTCCCAATTCCTATTACACTGGGCATTGACGTGATTTGACCCAAATTTACAATTATCTCAAAAGTTGTGTGAAAACGTGTTGTGTGTAATAGGAGCATTAGTCTGTCTCCTGCTCTCTGCATACTTTTTCTTTTTTGTTCTTTACGTTTTTCTGTAGTTTGGCTGGGAAGTTTCCTTTTCTTGTTATTTTTCTTATCTTTTTGATTTTCAACTCCACCTAATTTTCTTTTTGACTGAGTTTGAGCGAAGGTTTGTGCACATTTGTTTGTCCTGCATTGGGTTACATGCGAATTTCCATTTTTCTTGAACAGCATAATAAATTTCTGCAAAGAAAATAAATATATATTTTAAGTATTGTTTATATATATATATATATATATAAAGTTATTCAATTAATAAAAATACAAAACAATTTTAGTTTTGCTGTAAAACAAAAATATTTTTATTTATTTTTTCTTCTGAAACTAAATTTAATTATATTTTTGCAATTATTTTTCTAAAGTGTTATGTCACCTTTTCTACATTTTACCTTTAAAATTAAAAAGAAAAAATAAATAAAAATAAATAAATAAAGGACATATAGTATACATCATTCTTTTGCATTACTCTGTAAACAACACTCATAAAACTGTTCTTAAAATTATATTAATACGAATTCTGTTGTTACATTTAAACCATGAAGAGAAATGCTTAAGAGTTCAGTAAAAAATAGCAAATACTGTTTTAAAGACGTTGAAATGACATTTCTAGAAAATCACGAATAAAAATATAAAAGTTAGGGGGAAAATATATTTCCATTGCACCTTAAGCAATCAGTAGGCTAACAAAAAAATAAATAAATAAATAAATAAATAAATAAAGGGATAAAATTTATTTATCAAATTTATTTAGATTATTTTTCAAATGTATCTATTTTAAGATTAATTTTGAAAGTATCCACTCCGTGGAAAGAAGTGTCCACTTCGTGATCAAATGATGTCCACGGAGTGGAAGTCCACGGAGTGGACAGAATGTCTGATTTTGAATTTTAAGGAACAAAGCAACAACGTCAGGAACAATTTAACTTTAGTGTTGAATTAAGTCTTATAATCATTAATTGTAATAATAATTAGATAATAAATAATCCTTATAATTATTTGTATACTTCTGACCACGGAGTGGACTGATGAGATAGCCAAACAGAGGTATCACAGATGAAATCTATTTTAACAGAACGAAATAAAGCATTGAGTTCAGCACATGTAGGTAAAAACAAAGATGGCTTCCCCCTCTTTCTTCTCAGTTACACACTGGTGACAGGCAGTGCCATCTACTGAACTTTATGGGAAATTAAATAGTTGTCCACGGAGTGGACGCATTTTATTAGGGACATTTGTTATAAATTAATTAAAAAAACAAGATTCATTTTATAACTCTAAAATTTAATAAATATATTTTTAAGGATAATTATGTCCTGCTTAAATCAAAATGTAACTAAAAAACATTAATATTAAGCTTGAAAATAATGCTATATTCTGCAGACTTCCCTTGGGGACAGTACACGGAGTGGACATTCCAGGTTTTATCGATCGAGTTCTAAGAAAAATAAATAACATTAAAAACTTTTATAATAATATTCAACTAGAGAAAATCGTAAGAAATAGCCTAGTTGTAAATTTTTTTCTGATTGAAAATATTTTCTATTTTTGAGGGCTAAGGGACATGGTTTCTACCCCTTATGTTGGCAATGACCCATATAGTCTTTAATGGACGACATGACTGCCTGATGCCATTCGACGTCTTGATGACGATTTTCTTAAATTTAACCTAGGAGTCTTATTTAATATAATGGAATATAGTCAATCATAGTGCAGCTTTCTCAAACAGAGGAAGCTCCACCTCGTTCTAGTCATCAATTAATCAGATATAATTTTGTGTGATCCTCTGAAGCACGATGGTCAATTTTTTTTCACTTCAGAGCAAATCGCAAAAATAATGTAGTTATCTGGTTAACCTCGTTAAGGATATGTATATACATGTTAAGAGCTCCTAAACATAAAAAGATAAACTTAACAATCTTTATTAAATTAAAAAAATAAAATTTATTCAATTAGTTAAAATCATGGGATCCCATTTCTAATTAGCCACTTAAATGATTTATTTATTTATTCATTTTTATTTATTTTTATTTTTTCAATTTCTTATACAATCAATTCTCGCCAGATGGTGGTGTTTTTATCAATTTATTTAAGTCACCTAACACCAGAGTTTTTGTAATCATACTGAATTTCATAATATTAGTAAAATTACTTTTATATTTTATTTTACATTAATTTAATTCCCAAACTATTTTAGTTATTTCAATTCTTAATAAAACTGAAATGGATTCATATGTGGGTTTTGTTTGGTTACACTATTTTTAGTGACTCCGTGGTGGCTTGAGGTTTTCTTTTGTCTTCGTTAGGCTGCTAACAATTAATCTCGTGTTTTACTTGTTTTTGTCACCTAGCCTACATTCTTTTTACGCTGATAAATGATATATATATATTCTTTTTTTATATCACATATTTTTTCCACATTTTACACTCATTTTATTGTTTTGGATGAAAGATTGGGAAATCCGCTAAAAATTTTGCTTTAATAGTGATCCGTGCTTAAAATCTTGCATCTCTCATGTGTTCAAGGGGGATGGTTTCCCATGAAGTGGTTTCCCATCATCTCTACAGTTTTGAACTTATTTTCAAATTATTTCGTTTTAAATGATTTTAATTATATTTTTTTATCAGTGTTGGCAATTTTCGGGTCTTTTTCAATCAAGAAATACCAATAATTTTTAATTGTAACTTTTGACTGATCACTTCCACGATTAATCGTTTATTATGTAAGGTAAAGCTGGGCGAGTTCGCGCACGATTGAATAGAACGTCGTAAAAAAATCCAAATACTTATTTTTGCTAAACTATTGGTGCATAATCTTTAATTGACCATTCTTCTATGCATTACCATTACTATTCTGTTGTTCCATTATAATAAAAAAAAAAAAAAAAAAAACAATCTTGCACAATCGCTCGCTTAATTATAACTGCAATTACATTGTTAATAATAATAATAATACTTAAATGACATTGTTGTGAGGTATTTGTTAGCAAATATTTTTGTATTGGGAGTGGATAATGCAGTTCAATAATAAAAAAAATAGAAAAATAAAAGAAATTTCAAAATATTTTCAAAAACTATTTAAAGAAAGACTATTAAAAAAACAGAAAAAAGAACAAAACCAGATAAAGATTTCAAAATATCATTAAATTGCTAAATAACTTTTTTACTTAAAATTAGTATATTTTCTTTTCAGCTTGAATGGTTTGTTGTTTGCTGACCAAATTTCTCGTTATCCACAATCGTTGCACTCATGTGCATGGTGACGTTATCATTCAACCACCTGCCATAAATGAACCTATTCGAGACAATTCATTTTCGAGAGAGAGAGAAAGAGAAAGAGAGAGAGAGAGAAAACAGATAGCACACTAAATGCACTTTTAAGCAGTTTATGTGTAACATACCTGACCTACTTTTACTTTTTTTTTTTTTTTTTTTTTTATCCTGATTCACTTTGGTTTAATAGTCATGTATGCATAATAATCTAAAGATAATAATCGAGAATTAAAGCTGCGGTAAGCTTTTGTATTATTTAATTCTATTTTAGTTAATTAATTAATTAATTAATTAATCTATTTTTTCTAATTTTTCAAACTTTAACTCTTTTTAAATTTGTAACTCTTCACAGGTTATTTAATTTAGTTAAAAATTATTTTTAATTGATTTTTTTTAGTTTTCGGTGGCATGAAATATTTTGCTTATTTTATTACGTTTCAAAAAAAAAAAAAATAAACAAAATAAATAAAATAAATAAATAAATAAATGTACCCCATATCAGGAAAAAATGTACCCCATGAAAGGTTCCTGAAAATAAATCCAAAAATTTTCGAAATTTCTCCCTTATATCCTGTAAATCAAAATATGGAGGAAGTTTATTTCATAAACCTTATACAATCATCCAAATGAAGTTAAAATTGGTACAAATATTTAAAAATTACACGGATCTAGGTGTAAAGCTTTAATTTGTGTGTATAGTGCTTGTGGCTCGTGTATAGAGGCACACAGAAAGAATTGTGCCATGACGGTCCATAGACAGAATTTCTTTTAAATGCACTTTAGCATAGAAATAGTGTAATAAAATTAACATAGCGTAATGAAAGAATGCTTAAAAGCATGTTTTCTGTAGAAAATGGTGGACACGGAATTAGTAACCTTTTCACTGAGTTTCAGAAAAGAATTTCGGTAAGTTATATAATCATTTAGCATCACATTTAGAACAACTATGCTTGATTTACAGAGAATTATCACGTGATTATGACTTAGATTAATTTATATATATATATACAGAGAGAGAGATGCAAATAGACAGATAGATCAACGGAATATTAAGGTGGGCGCCAGTCACGCTCAGAAGCAGATCTGTTTATCAAGCAATTTAATCATCATAATGCTTGTGTTTATACATGCATATACACACACGCACACAAAAAAGTACATATATTACAAAAAAAAAAAATAAGAATAAATAAATAAATAAATAAATACATATGTTACACACACACACACACACACATATATATATATATATATATATATATATATATATATACATGGACGGTTCAATATAAAAATGGTGTGGCTCCATACTTTTTAAATAAGTATATTATTGCTTAATTGCATCACATTTAATCACATCTTTCATTATAACAGAGAAGAAACTCCAATAAATGCATTAAAATCCAATAAATGGCATTAATTGTTATTTTCAGAAAACTATAACTTCGATATATTTACTACAAAATAAAGTTTCTAACTTACTATAAATTATATTTAATATAATTTGTAAATTCTTGAAATTCTGAGTTGTATTAAACAGAAAAAATCGGTAACATTTACTGAAACTTGCCTTTTTTCTGTACGCATAAATTTACAAAAGCTCGTTACTTCAAAATCTATTTACAAGGAGATAAATCACTTTTACAATGAACGACCCACATATATACATAAGTATATACATATACATGTGTGTGTATTATATATATGTGTAAACACACACACACATATATGTATATATATATGTGTGTGTGTGTGTAAAATTATGATTATTTTAAATGATATCGAAGAAATAAAAATATATGCTGCTCAGTAAGGAGTAATGAAATGTGAACATTGATTCTCATGATATGAAAATCTACTAGATAAATTTGAATCAAGAAGTTCTGTCTTGTATAATACAATATTTTTTTTCCAAAATTATTATAGATGTCCTAGATTTATTCACTCAACGTTTAAAAAATATGCGCGAACAAATTTAAGAGTTAATCTTTCATTAAAAATTGCTTATTATAGAAATTCAATAAAAAAAATCGACCTAGATTGCTTCTGACTAGCATCCCTAATACACAAGTGATGATATCGTAAATTTAATTCATATATTTTTAAACGATGCAAACAAAGAGCAATGGAAGAAATACTATAATAGCTTCCTTTTGTTTAACTAATTCCTGAAGTTAATAAATTCTGATACTGTTTGGTAGTAACTGTCTTTTACTTTTCTTGTCCATACATATGGTAGAAAAAGTATTGTTTTTAGATCAAATTTTAGAAATTGAGTTTTTGTTATATTTACACGTTTCGAGGTCTCCTGATTACGAAAATCATGCTTTTAGCGGTTTGTCTGTTTGTGTATGTGTGTATGTCTGGTATCAGCATACTTCAAGAACAAATAGTAGCAGAAAGTCCAATTTCGGTATTCTAAATGTGTATCATGTAGGGATGCTAGACTAAATTTTCATTGAGATTAAACAAATGCAAAAATACAGGGTCATCCAAGAGAATTCAAATAGATTACGTTCATGGAGAAATTTTTGGTCAGTGCAACATCTATAGGCTGACATTTAAAAAAAATATTTATTTATTTATTTATTTATTTTTTGTGCGTAAAAGCACGTTTTGTGTTGATTGTGGTATTGAAATCATTCATCATTCATTTATAGTGATGCCCAAAGTATTTCGATATATTGGAGTCATTTATTCATTTTCTTTTAGATGTTTTTGAAGTAAGACTATAATTAAGTACACGATATTGTTTGTAGTGCATAGTGTTTATAGACAATATACAGAGCTACGCAAAATTGAGGTAACACTTTTCTATTGATTGTAATTGATGTTAGTGCTTTGCTACACTTTACTATATCGACGAATACATCTCAGGAATTGTTCATACCCACAATGTAAACAAAACAATTTTTGAAGTTTTATTTTCAACTCTGTTTTTTGTATAATAACACGTTTTGAGGTGCCCTGATTATGAAACTTTTTACAATTTTTTTGTGATTGGTCTGAATCATGTATATCTGTTATCAGCATAACGTAAAAACAACAAACTGCAGGAAATTCAAATTTGGTATTTTAAAGTTCGTATCAGATTGCCACTTAAAAATTCTATTAAGATTAACAAGTTTAAAGGCGAATTAATAACAAACTTGATTATTCTTTAAAAATAATTGTAGGCACTGTAAATTGATCGGGAGATTGAGGGGGGTGGTAGTTCCCCCTCAAACAGAATTATGTATCAAATAAAACTGCTCCTAAACCTATTTTAGATTATTTTAACTATATTGAAATTTATTATCTAACCCTATTGATCTTAAGACTTTATATGCAGTCTATCTTTATAGTATTGAAATACAGTGTAAGAGAAAGTCATGGGAGTGACTAGATTAATGAATTCTTAAATTATTTCTCTATTGATATTCGTATCAGCATATAGATAACATTATACAATTTAAATTAATATAAATAAATAAAAGGTAAATGCAATTTAGAATATACGTTTAAAAAATATTTGGAACTTTTTTTAGACGTTTGCCTTTAGTCTATATTATATGTTTCATATTTGTGCAATTGATTGATACGCAGCATAAGAAGCAATTTTTATCTATTTCTTTTTAAATTTTTAATCCTTTCTAATTGTAGTTCTGAAACAGTTTTAAAATTTTATATTATTATAAAACTTATAAATAAACATATTAGTTACTTTCTGGCATGTTGTTGAAAAATATCCAATGAGGCACGTTATCATGTCTTACTGCAACTTTCTTAGTGATATGTAAAGTTACATAGGAAATAGAGACGATTTAGAGCATTGTTGCTAGAAATTTGTGAAAAAGAAATCAGTACCAAACAGCGAGAACAGCGAGTTTAACAACATTCCATCCTTCGTCTTTCTTAGTGATATGTAAAATTACATACGAAATAGAGACGATTTAGAGCATTGTTGCTAAAAATTTGTGAAAAAGAAATCAATGCCAAACAGCGAGATCAGCGAGTTTAACAGCATCCTATCCTTCGTCTTTCTTAGTGATATGTAAAATTACATAGGAAATAGAGACGATTTAGAGCATTGTTGCTAAAAATTTGTGGAAAAGAAATCAGTGCCAAACAGCGAGAACAGCGAGTTTAACAGCATCCCATCCTTCGTCTTTCTTAGTGATATGTAAAATTACATAGGAAATAGAGACGATTTAGAGCATTGTTGCTAAAAATTTGTGGAAAAGAAATCAGTGCCAAACAGCGAGAACAGCGAGTTTAACAACATTCCATCCTTCGTCTTTCTTAGTGATATGTAAAATTACATTCGTTTTTATTTTATTTTATTTTTGTATATTATGTTTTTTTTTTTTTTTTGGAGGGGAGACTGGTTTTTATTTTTTATTTTTATTTATTTATTTATTTATTTTATTTATTTATTCATTTGGATTGATTTGTATTTTATTTATTTGTATTTGTATTTGTATTTTATTTTTTATTTTTTTATTTTTTTTGGGGGGGGGGCACTGATTTTTATTTTTTATTTTTATTTATTTATTTACTTACTTATTTATTTTATTTTATTTTATTTATTTTTTTACAATTACTAGAATATGATGTCACTATGTAAAAGAGGCATTACCAGAGTTTTCAATTTAGAAGAATGCACGTTAGATGTTTGTATTACCTTCATATCTAATGTATGCAGAAATATTTTGAACAATAAAGCATATAGATGTGTCTATATTTATTTCGCAGCATCGTTTGTTTCATTATATATATAAAATAAGCATAAATATTAAGCATATTTTTAAGCATTATTTTCTCTTGAGCATGTTATATTAATTTTTAATGAATTTATGCTCATATTATTTGGCTTAATCGACTGTTTCTTTAATATTTTTACAGTTTACTTACATTTGAAATCGGAGAAAAATATTAAAAATTCAAAATTATATTCGTGAGAATTTAATTGAAAAAATAACAAATTTACGAATTTATATGTAATACAAACTATATCTTAACGTAAAGTATATACATATCAAATAAATGTTTTGGTAGAATGAGTTGCAGCATAGATTACAGGCTTAGATAAAGCAAAAAGCTAATGGGCATTCTTATATAACGATCAAACATTTTGTGTATAAATGAAAACTTCAAGTAAGACATACTTTGTAAATTAGCTTCATAAAAATGCGCATTCGTTTGAATTTATTTATTTTTATAAGATATATATAGAACAGAAATTTTAACGAAAATAAAAATCTTACTATTACTAATTACATTTGCATTTTATAATATGTAGTAGATTCAGAAGATAAATTTCGGAATTTTCTGTTTAATATTTTCTAAACTCTTTTAAAAATGACATAATGGTTAAGATATACTAAGTATATATTTAGAAGTAGAAAATAAACAAGATAAACTGTTTTGTGGAACTAGCGTTATATTTAATTTAAGATTTTTTTTTACCAAAGTTGTGAAAAAGAATATCAGTATCGTATGCTATTTATCAAAAATTTCATAAAAATCATTACCGTTTTGTGTAAAGAGATTTACAAAACAATTCGCATACGATACTGTCTAGTGAATGTTTTATTCCCTTAAAGAATATTTTATGTTCTTTGCGCTCCACAAAATATAACAAAATTAACACACATTATTCCTATTCAAAATTTATCCCAAAAGATATAGTAATAAAGTGATATTTCAAAGTACACAAACTTTTTCACATACATATTTAACTGTATTATAATCGTTTTTTCCATTTAAAGCAACATTTTTAATATACTGAATGGCGTTTGTGCAATTTTAAATAGGGTTATATAAAGTTATCTTTAAAAATAAAGCTATAAATATTTTAATGTAAAATTTTTCTTCACTACTTAATAACAAAATATTTTTTATGTGTCATCACGGAAGTGTATTAGGTTATATTTAAATGATGTATTATGCATACATAGTTTGAAAGCGTTTTATAATCTATATAATACTATGCCTCATTTTTTCAGTTGTTAATTAAATTTTTGTCGAGTCATGTTCTTAGCCAGTCTGAAAACATGATTCGATAAGAATTTGTTTAACAAAACAGTATTAAGTGTATTTTTTTTTAATATAGGAATGATTGCTAGCCCTCGAATAATTTTTTCCTCATCAAACATCAGTATTGTTTTACCTTTTTTCCTGAAATCTGGTTTTGCCACAGCTAAAGTTCTTAAACAATATAAGTTTAAAATATTTTTCTAACCCATAAATAAATAATAGATTAATAGAGCCTTTGTAGATTAATAGAACCTGTTGATACACACAACTCTTGGTGTATATATAGCATTCCTTGTCAATGTTGAACAATCACATATTGGTCAAACAAAAAGTAAACTCAAGTTTCGCCTTAAAGAACACATGAGTTAAATTCAGAAAAAAGAAAGTAAAAAATCGGTCCTTGCTAAGCATTCCTGGGAAAATGACCATAATTTCAACTTTAATTCAGCTGAAATAATCTGTCAGCCTAAACACTTACATAAAATATTTTTTCTAGAAGCTTTTCCATACCTATAAAAATCAGAAAAATATTATAATTTCCGATTTTGGTGTACCCTCTCTCTCGGATTGTTGAAAAATTAAATAAAGTCCACTCATTTTTAATTTTTACATACCTTTATTCATTCCCATTTCATATGAGCTTACAGCTCCAGTTTCCCAAATTCCTATTGGTTGCTACTTTGACTCTATAATTCGCTTCCCTACGTATATATATGAGCATCAATCCACTTTGTCATTCTGCACTGATGACGGTACGCTTTTCGCTACCGAAAAAGCAGTCTGCACTTGACAATTTCTTACATTGGCGTTTTTAACGTTGTGTAACTATTGAGAAACATAATGTTTTTGAATATTGTCTATCATTAGAATAAATTGTTTCTAAATTCATGTTTGTTAGATTTTAAAATATAAATCTTTAAAATTATATTTAAGTGATTAAATTCAAATGTTAAATTTAAATGATTTCAATTAAAATTTCATCCAATCACATAGTTTAAATTTCCTGTTTTGAAATAACTCTCATTCTTATTTTTACTTACTTAAATATTTATAAATCCTAAATTTAACCAAACTAAAATTTTAAAACATTAAAATGAATTTTAGAAATTTCAGATTTATGTCATTTAAATTCACCCTTTAACGGAACTAAGGAATAACTTTAAAGGAAAATTAGTTACAGAATTATAAATATGTTTATATCAGGAAGCGGATTTCCTACAGCATTGTTATTAATTAAGCACACAATTTCCTTCCTTCCTTTGGGACCTTTAAAATAGTTTGCTTTTGTTGCATGTTCTTTTAAAGCTTGTTATGAACAGCACAGCGTCCTTTAAATGAACAAACAGGAATTTTAATTAAATCTATTCTTTGAAAGCTGAACAATATTGTTGCCCCTGTGTATTTTTCGAATATTTATTTACGATACTTTAAATTGTTCACTTTCTAATGCAAAACAGAATACTAATTAAAGAATGAATTATAAAAGTTTTATAAACATACTATTTGAAATTACACATTACAATTTGAAACTATGACTACACTATGATGAAATTATGACTATAGGAAATATACATTATATGATTATAAAATATATATTGTACGAGTCTAAAATATACATTGTACGACTATATATTACAATTAGGGATACATGTAAATTAAAATACGCCACAGAAATTGATCTAAATATATATTTAGTTGTGTCATAACTTTATTTTTTTTTCAAAATATAGCACGCTGAATGATATTTACGCAATTTCTGAGTAATATACAAAGCTTTGTATATCGATATGAGTTTAAGACAGAAATATGTAATACTTAAGCAATTGTTTTCTTTTTTTTCATACTTCTGTGACAAAGATTGTCTTAAACAAATATTGTTTGGAAATATTATTATTATAAAAATATTAATATTGAATTATGCCGTATATTTTGTACGCACGTTTATATATGGAAGTGGAACGAAAAATGCAACACATGATGGTTTTTCAACCCCAACTAACTTAAAAAGGTGTAATACAAGGTCTTTCCTGAAAGTAATGCGCCCACTTTTATTTTAAGAAATTTATTGAACCGATTCGTACATTTTTTCTATATTCTTTGAAATACATCCCTCCTGCTTCAACACACTTTTTCTAACGAGATTTTCATACTTTATATGCATTCTGGAAGTCAGTCACAGGGATGTCCTTTAGTAACCTCGTTGTAGCCGACTTGATGTTCTCCAGGGTCCCAAAATGCTGTCCTTTGAGGGTTTTTTTAATCTTCGAGAAAAAAAAGAAGTCGGTTGGGGACAAACCAGGATTGTATGGAAGCTGGTGTAGCGTTGAGAGGCTGGGAGCATTGTCATGGTGCAGCTTCCAGGATTTCTTGATCTCGCGACTGACGCGGTTGAGCCGTTGCTTTAGCCTTTTCAGTACTTCGACGTAGAATTTGGCGTTGACTAGTTGGCCAGGAACAAATTCAAAATGGACCACTCCCTTGTAATCGAAAAAAAAAATAAAACAATGAGCATCACTTTGACCTGCGATTTGCTCATTCTTGCATTTTTTGGGCGGGGGGACGACGTCATGTTCTACTCTGCGCTCTGTATTTTTTTTTCTAGGTCGTACAAGAAGATCCAAGATTCGTCAACACTTACCACATTGTTTAAAATAGTCGGATCGTCCTGACAACACTGCAACATTTCTGCTCGAAAATTTTTACCATCTTAATTTCGACCGAGCACCCACACAAGGATTTACTGAAACAGGCACTGTGACTCTGTACGAGCTCGGAGCCCACTGGCGCTGGTTACGCTGTGTTCCCAAGACTCCACCCACCCTTCCGTGCAAGTGGCAACCCTGTGCAAAAGATAGTCGCGGCAAAAGAAAATGGGGCGCATTATTTTCGGAACAGACCTTGTAGTTATCATTCAAACACAATAATTCTAGACAAATTCAAAAACAATAATAATACCACTCAAAGACAATAATAATAGCTGTTTCAAGAGATTTTTTTTCTATTATGCATGGTACAGTAAAAAATGGATGTGTATACTAAAAATTTTAGAATTTTCCACATTCATTACCCGATTGCACCGTAGAAAATGGAAATATTGTATTCGGTCAAAAATTCATATCGAATTCTTATCAGAAAACGAGAGGGATTTATATATGTTTTAAAATCGACCTGAAACCTTTTCTTTTAATTTGCTTTTGAGTGTGTATGTTTGTGGGTAAGAAGAGGGAAAGTGCAGTTTATCGTACCTACAAACGAAAAAAAGATAAAACAATCAAATTTGATATCTAGGCAAGTACGATTCACAAATCAGTTTGTGAAATTTTGGCGAAAATCGGAAGTAGAACTAAAAAATCGAAAGTGGCGCCGAAAGTCAGTGTCTCAAAATAAATAAATAAATAAATAACCTCAAACGACTTTAAGTAAATTTACTCTTTAAGCGTTCCGAAAGTAAATTTCTTCATGTTTTTACTCTAGAAAAAATATTTGTTATACATGATATACAAACATTTGCCTTTTTTTCACATAATCACCATTGACATTGACATTTTTTTTAACGGAGAAATTAACTTTAATAAACTATCTTGTTAAAAATAGGCACTCAGTGATATAAGGAGGTTCTTCTTAGCCTACTGCACGACGTCCTTGTTGTGTGTACTTCAATACCGATAAAAGTGGAAATCTAATGGGGCAAAACGGAGGCTAGAAGCAGGGCAATCTAATCTCTCCCACCAGAGGCGACGAATGTGGTTTTTTCGGTCTCTTGTAATATGAAATCTTGCATTATACCTCAAGAAGATAAACCTTCGACTCAAGAACCATGGTCTTCAGCATTAAACGACGTACTGCAGTTTCGTAAAAGCATGGCAATAGTAAAATTTATTGATGGTTCCTGAGATGACAGTATCAATCAAATGACATTATTCGTGTCCTAAAACTCTGCCAACATGACATTCCCTGAGGACTGCAAAATTATTTCATTACGGTTGAATTGGGGGCTTTTCCATGTCATCGAAGTAGACTGGATACTTTGGAAGCAGTGAAGGGGTTCAAGAAACCCTGAAGAACTTCGAATCGCTAAACACAGATTTTTCCAAGGATTTTTTTTTTTTTTTACTTATTACCTGTACGACAAATGTATCATTGTCGTTAGCTTATGTGGGGAAACAGTAAAGATATCTTGTCATGCCGTTGTATTTTTTGTTTGTAATAAGGCACCTTTCTGAAAAAGTATGAAGAAACTTATTTTTGCAACGTTCTTTACAGATATCTCTTTGTATGTGTTAATTGGTTATTACAGGAAAACTGATAAACATCTTGATTATGCAGTTTAATTTTGTTTCTTAATAGTACAGTCAGCAGCAAGAATAATGAAGCACGCGTTCACATTTTTCTTTTTTTTTTTTTTTTTTTTTTTTTTTTTTTGAGTTTAATCGCTAATGTTTATTATCAACTTACTTTTCTATAAACGACATAAAGATTAAGATCAGGGCTCGACAAAAATTTAATTAAAAAACAGTATTAGATGCACATATTTTAAATACGATTTATTGCTAGCAGTATAATTTCTCTGCCGAAATTAGGCGACTTAAAAAAATGTTCAACAATTTTCTTCACGTGTGCTACATAAACCCATCTTAAATGTCCTTTCGTTTGTATTATTTAGTTACTACCTGATAGGCATCCGAATTAAGTAAGATTCGGAAGCAGTTATTTTAAAAATCAGTACTAATAATTTCTTTCAAACTCCCTGTATTACTTTTCTTTTAAATGGCCTCTACATTAGCTATTTACTGCAGAAATTTAAAATGAGTTTGGATTAATTAGGTCAGTTTTATGTCTCTTAGCCACATTATCTCCGTAGAGATTTTATGATATATATACAACTGGGTAATTGTCATGTGGTTATTACACACCAGATTTTATTATTATTATTATTATTATTATTACTAGCAAACCCGTGCGAAATATTTGCACTTTATTTCTTTTCTTATTTACCATTAAAATATGAAACTCATAAATGTTATACCAATTTCACCATCAAATTAAAATTATAATTTACCAGAAGACAAATTATTATTAAAACCAAATTAATATTGCACAATACTGAAACCAAAATCATCTAAAGAAAGGTTTCCACATAAAATTAATGGTTCACGACCCAAATTGGCGATGACTCGTTGGCGATGACTTTTAATAATTTTGCTATATATATATATATATATATATATATATATATATATATATTGTTTAAAAGTAATTAAATAAATAAAATAAAATAAACTAATTCCTATTTTGATTATATATTTTATGATTGCGTTTTTCAGTCAAATTATGACACAAAAGTTCATATACTGTATATATCTTTAAAATATTGCCAGGTTTAAAATGACGCTTGCAAAAATTCTGAAGAAACAACTGTTAATAATATACTTTTTTCGTAGAATAATCTCATCAGAAAAATGTCGTCATTTTTTCTTATTAGTCCATTGAGGTAAGTCCGAATGCTTAAATATTGTCTATGTATAAATATTATTTTTTATCGTATCGTATCGTATCGTTTCGACAAATATAATTGAAACTGGTCCACGTTAAAGAAATATTATATAGATTATTCATGAAAATGTAATAAATGTATAATTATTCAAAACAAATGAATAATTTTTACAACCCGATATATTAATTTATTAAAAAACAAATTTCAATGAAATTTTTGAAAATAATATAATTAGTTTTGTCAATGTTCTTCAAATATACATCTGTAGATTAAAAGAATAAGCACAACGTCAAAAAATGTAAATATTACAAGAATATTTAATTAAGTCTTTTTGTCTTTGATTAAAATTAATTGGCTAAACGAAAAATTTTTAACCAAAGTATTTAAAGACTTTTTAACAAAACAATGTATTTGATAACTTTTCGAAGACCTCTAAAATTAAAATAATCCCCGATTTTGAAATATATAAACGAAAAATAATTTTTCAATAAATTATTCAATTAGAACGCAGTAAATACAGGATTTAAACAAAAAGCGAAATAAATTTCTTACAATTGCATTATGCAAAGTTAAATTAATAAATTAAAAGAAGAATATCTTTTACAATTACAGAAATAAAAACATCGTATACATTTGGTGTTTTGCGAAAGTTATTTGAACAAACAATTAAAAGAAATTTCTTGACATAAAAGTTTAATACACAAAGGGATAATAATTTCTTTGAAAATTATATCTTAAAAAAAAATAAATAAATAAATAACATTTTCGTAATTTCTCTATATTAAAAGATGAAGTTCAAAGAAAAAAAAAATAAACAACTGTTACTGTAAAAGTCTAATTATATACATACACACATATATATATATATATATATATATATAGATTATTTTATTTATTTTTTTTTAATAACTAGACTCTATCTCTCATTGTAATATACTTTGAAATATATTACGATGAAACATAGTGTTAAATGGAGGCTTTTAAATACTGTAATCCCTTAACAATTTACTTTGAAAATTATGCATTGTTTTTAATAAAATAAACATTTTCTTAATCTTTCTATATTTAAAAATAAGCTTCAAAGAAAACAATTTAGAAAATAGATTACTGTAAAACTCTAGTTATAAATTGTTTGATGTATATTACGATAAAGTATACAGTTGAATGTAAGTTTTAAATACTGTAATCCAAAAATATAAGTAGAAATTAATATGCAAATACAATTAGAATTTTCAAACAATTAATTTTTACAAAACTGAAATAATAGTTTTTCTTTAACTTTTTTGGAAAGTGTTAAAAACGAGTTTCGTATTGAGAAAGTGAAGACAGACAATACCCACACTTCAAAAGAAGACATATTAAATAAATTTTCGAGTATAAAGTATGGGCTGTGTACAGAAATGTTGAAATACAGATAATAGTAATAAAAATAGCTCTTATCTATATATTAACATGAAATTTGACATACACGTTTCACATACTAATTAGAGGAGTAAAGAATTGAAAGTGATATTGTTCGAAATGTATGATCAATGTGAGTATGAGAAAAAAAAATTCTCTGTTTCAAGGAGGTATTTTGAAACACTTTTAATGTTTATGATTTTTTTTCATTTTATATACGTATTTCTTTGTATTAAGAAACCTAAAGAAAAAGTTGTTAAATCTGGCAATTTCTTAAAATTTAAATAAAACCATAGAAACAGTAATTTTAAGGAAATTCGGAGTAATATGTCCTGAGAAATTAGTGCGAGAAGCTGCAACTTATATTGTAGCAATAATATCACTTCTCTGCCTCAAAACGAAATTGAACAGCGATTGGATGACATGTGTGGGTGCGCAATCTATGGAGATTTAACACGATGTCGGCAGTCGCTTTTCACCGATTAAACAGTCGTTCTCCTGGTCAATATGTCCAAGAGAGAGGTGAGGTCAACAGTCGAACACATTTTGTATCAAGGAAGGTCTGGACAATACGGACAATTTCCAGTCGTGCATTGTTCTGCTTAAATGTTACACTCTGCGGGCCTCGAATATAGGGTACAGCGGTGGGTCTTAACTCGCCAGAAATGTAATAGTCGCTATTCAGAGTGCAGGGAATGAAAACAAGTGGTGATCGAGTCGATTATACAATGGTACCATATACTGTCACTCCAGGTAGAGACCCAGTATGCAGCTACCAAAACTTCGGTTACCCTAAAAGCTGCATCACTGACATGGGCCCCTTAAATGTATGATCAACAACGAACCTGGACGTAGGAATGACTTGACGTCACCTTATGAAACAAATTACAATCTTATTTACAGCATTAAGGCTGTTATTCACCAATAACCTCAACTCCCGGTTGAACATGAAAATTTGAAAAACGTATAAAGACTGGGTGCAAATTTTCAGCAAATTTTGCTGTGTTGTTTCTGCCATCTAGCGGTATAGTTATTTTCAGATTTTTTAGGAGAAAATAACCAATCAAAGATTATATGAAATCCTCGACGCTAGATGGCAGAAACAGCGTGCCAAATTTTGCTGGAAAGATGTACCCTGCCTTTAGACGCTTTTCAAGTTTTTTCGTTTAACCGGGAGTTGAAGTTAATGGTGAATACGGCCGTTAGTATGCCGCATCCGTATTTGGCGGCACGGTGAATAATGTACCTTTCCCGCTGGAATTCGACATCGTCATACTGGCCGATCACTTGGAATGATGGTATGGGGTCTCATTGGATACGAATCTGATTGGATATATATCATGATTGAATACACTTCTTGTTCGTATTTTCGGCATTTTAAATTGCAGCACATTACATTACTGACGAGTTAAGGCATGCCATTCTGCCCTTTATTCGAGGCCTCCGTAGCCCAACATTTAGGCAGGATCATGCACGACCGTAAGTTGTCAGTGTTGTTCGGACCATCCTTGATACAGAATATGTTGGACTGTTGCTCTGTCTAGCGCGTTCTCCTGATCTCGTACAAATGAAAACGACTGTTTAATCGGTGAAAAGCGACTGACACGCCGCCATTTACCAGTAACTAATGTCGATGAACTGTGACATTGTGTTGAAGTTTCATTTATTGCTGAACCTGTACAGGCTATACGATCACTGTTCAATTTAATGCACAGACTGATAAGTGCTATTTTTGCTCCTAGAGGTCTTTGCTTTTTGGACTATTTTCTGAAGATATTTTTGTAATAATCATTTGTTCTTCCTACTATAATGTATGGATGAAGTAAATACCATTACTTCCTGGTGTTGAATTTTGAATGATCAGCAATGTACCTATATATACACATATATATTATGTAGAACACTTCTACTGATTTAGTTTGAATACATATCAAGGAATGGGTGTCGCTTCAACGTTTCAATTTAATCCCATTTAGAGAAGAGTATATTTAGGGTTCTACAAAATATAAAAGCAGAAAACATGGCACGTGAGATGGATATTTTGTAAAACTATATTTATTCACTTTGAATGCCTATCGGACGACTGATGGTGCTGCTATTTAGCATTATTTTTCGTTTACGCGAAAGCTATATCTCAGCTTCTGAGCTTTATAAATCCAACAAACAAGTTGTGTTTTACATATATTTTGAAAAATTTTACTTTTTAATTTTGGTGTATATAAGCCGAAAAGTGGCGCTGCTATTACTTTCTGCAGTTTCGCAAATGACTCTAGCTCAACATCTGTTGGTGAATATTGCACAGAATTGCTTATGTAAATGGTATTGAATAAATACTTGTTTCTTTTAAGAAGTAGGTGTCGATGTTGTATAAAATGGTGTTGATTAAAGTATTGCATTAGTGAATTTTTTCGAACTACGGTATTCGATGATTTAAAATTTTCGCAGATGTCCTAAACACGATTCATCCATTTTCAGGAAATGACTATTTGTCTGTGCACATTAATGGTGTGTTAGCAAAATATTATATCTCAACAACCAATGGGCGGTATTTAAGACCGATTAATAACTTTTAGAAGTTTATTTAAATTGGTGCTGATAAGCTTCTGAAATATATCGTGATTCATCCAATTTATATGAAGGTCATCTTCAGTAGCACATAAACGCACGCATTGGTATATGAGATTGATAACATATATACAGTTATGCTGCTTTATTTTGTGTATATCTCGGGCAACATGCTGTGCTGCTCTGTTGCAATATAATTTCGTTTACCAGAAAGCAATATCTCAACTTCTATGTTGTATAACTGCATCACTGTTTGTATGGGAGATGTATAATATATAAAACAATGTTAATTCAATTTGGGTGCATATCGGACGAATAGTGGTGCTGCTATTTTGTAATTAAATTACGGAAAGGGTATATCTCAGCTTGATGTTATATATATGCAACAAACTCGCTATGTATTTTATTTATTTCTTTATTTTTAGGATCAAATTTAACAAATTGTTTAAACGGAAATTTTTAATTTCCATATTTATTATTTATTATTTCACTTTCTTCATAAATTGGTCGGGTTTCAAGCACTCGGTGATACCAGTTCTTTAATATTCACAACCCGTTTTATGAGAAAGTTGAACGTAAGGAATATTTTGTAAAACTGTCATCACCGAAAAAAATGAAATGGTTAGAATTTATTAATTTTTAAAAGGTATATACAAATGGAACGTGATACGAAATAATAACAGTGCTAATAAATAATTAACGTTTGATATATTACATTAAGAATAGTTTTGTTTCAGTTTTTATTATTATTACTAGCTGGCTTCGCCAGCTAGCGGGTCAGTATTTTCAAATGAATGACTAAAAATAATGAATCACTAACAGAAACGTTTAGTGTTAAGAAAAGAAATAAAAAAAAAAAATCATTTATGATTGGGTAAAAAGTCGGGCTGGGTCCCCACGCGCTGCGCGCGCGTATTCCTTCCCTGACCCTACGTGCCCCCTAAAAAAAATCATTTCTGATCGGGTAAAAACTCGCACCGGGTCCCCACTGCCTTCGGCAGCGCAGTAGCGTGCGCGCGCACAACTTCAGGGATACACGCGCTGCACGCGCGTATTCCTTCCCTGAGCCTTCGTGCCCCCTAAAAAAAAAAAATCATTTCTCATCGTGTAAAAACTCGCACTGGGTCCCCACTGCCTTCGGCAGCGCAGTACCATGCGCGCTGCGCGCGCACGACTGAAGGGATACACGCGCTGCGCGCGCGTATTCCTTACCTGAGCCTTCGTGCCCCCTAAAAAAAAAATCATTTCTGATCGTGTAAAAACTCGCACCGGGTCCCCACTGCCTTCAGCAGCGCAGTACCGTGCGCGCGCAGCGCGCACGACTGAAGGGATACACGCGCTGCGCGCGCGTATTTCTTACCTGAGCCTTCGTGCCCCCTAAAAAAGAATCATCTCTGATCGGGAAAAAACTCGAACCGGGTCCCCACTGCCTTCGGCAGCGCAGTCCCGTGCGCGCTGCGCGCGCACAACTTCAGGGATACACGCGCACACGCGCGTATTCCTTACCTGAGCCTTCGTGCCCCCTTAAAAAAAAAATTATTTCTGATCGTGAAAAAACTCGCACCGGGTCCCCACTGCCTTCGGCAGCGAAGTCGCGTGCGCGCTGCGCGCGCACAAGTTAAGGGATACGCGCGCGGTGCACGCCTATTTCTTCTCCACCCTTTCAGGCCCTCTTAATTAACCTGCGTATACCAATTTTGAACGATCTAACTCATTTGGCTGAGATGCAAAAGAAAATTTAATCAGGACACCTCAAAACGTGTAAATCTGGTGAAAACTTTCGATAATTTAAAAGAACTTTAAAATATCTTTCGAATGATGTATTAAAAATAATTTAATCATAATTAGAAATTGAAATATTGAAATTTGAAAATATTACAGCGCCATCTGTCGGTAGAAATTTTTGTATTTCACTGTTCCATTCCAATTCAAAAACGCTTTCTAATGATGTATTACTTATGAAATTATTTTAATTAGTAGCTGAGATACAAAGAAAACTAATTCAGGACACCTCAAAACGTGTAAATCTGGTGAAAACTTTCGATAATATAAAAGAACTTTAAAGTATCTTTCGAATGATGTATTAAAAAGAATTTAATTAGAATTAGAAATTGAAATATTGAAATTTGAAAATAATACAGCACCATAAGAGAAAACTGATTCAGGACACCTCAAAACGTGTAAATCTCGTGAAAACTTTCGATAATTTAAAAGAACTTTAAAATATCTTTCGAGTGATGCATTAAAAATAACTTAATTAGAATTAGAAATTGAAATATTGAAATTTGAAAAAATTACAGCGCCATCTGGCGGTAGAAATTTTTGCATTCCACTGTTCGATTCCAAATCAAAAAAGCT
This sequence comes from Salticus scenicus, assembly GCA_963930645.1. Taxonomy (NCBI): domain Eukaryota; kingdom Metazoa; phylum Arthropoda; class Arachnida; order Araneae; family Salticidae; genus Salticus; species Salticus scenicus. Next base: position 377,450,668 of record OZ005648.1, read on the forward strand.
TTCTAATGATGTATTACTTATGAAATTATTATAATTAGTATCTGAGATACAAAAGAAAACTCATTCGGGACACCTCAAAACGTGTAAATCTGGTGAAAACTTTCGATAATATAAAAGAACTTTAAAATATCTTTCGAATGATGTATTAAAAATAAATTAATCATAATTAGAAATTGTAATATTGAAATTTGAAAATATTACAACGCCATAAAAGAAAACTGATTCAGGACAGCTCAAAACGTGTAATTCTGGTGAAAACTTTCGATAATTTAAAAGAACTTTAAAATATCTTTCGAATGATGTATTAAAAATAAATTAATCATAATTAGAAATTGAAATATTGAAATTTGAAAATATTACAGCGCCATGAAAGAACACTGATTCAGGAGACCTCAAAACGCGTAAATCTGTTGAAAACTTTGAATTATGTAAAAGAACTTTAAAATATCTTTCGTATGATGTATAAAAAATAAATCAATCGTAATTAGAAATTGAAATACGCGTATTAAAATATTGCAAAAATGTCCGGCGTGTGAAGATAAAATTTAATTTGCAATTAAAATGTAAATCTTTTGTTTATTGACGGAAATCGATGAAATTTGAAATGCAAGTTTGTTTTGTGGTGTAAATATTATATACTAAATAAAATGTGTAAAATTTTAAAAATTGAAGAAAATAGAAAATTGTAATTTTTAATCGCACTACGAATCACGTGACCTTAATGAATACCAGCTGTGTTTCCGTTGAAGACAGCTGGAGACTTAACGTCTGCAAAGATAACATTTTTGTGATTCGTTGCCAACATTTTTTTATAGTTTAGTTAATTTTAAAATATCTAATCGTCCGATCGATAAGCCGTTTAAACCATCGGATTGAGAAAAAAAAGCCCTTTCCAATGGTATCTTGTTTGTAACGATACGACTGATATTTCTAATTTATTTTCCACTTTTTCCGTAAAAATGTCGCTTTTTAAGCATTTAATCATGAATTCTGGGTCATTTTTCGGTAGACAATGGTCGACGTTTTAATTAATATCTCCGCTAATTAGGGTCGCATCGTTTAGCAAATTAGATAACCCAGATCTGCGATAAATTCTCTGTCCGACGGTACCTGTTCGAAGTCCGTGCGACCATTAGCGGCGGAGCCTTATCCGTTTCAAGCCGTTTCTCACAGACAGACACACACACAGACACACGCGTACAGATTTTAATAATATAGGAGACTAGCTGGCTTCGCCCGCTAGCGGGTCAGTATTTTCAAATGAATCACTAAAATTAATGAATCACTAACAGTAATTTTTAGTGTTAAGAAAAGAAATTAAAAAAAAATCATTTCTGATTGGGTAAAAAGTCGGCCCGGGTCCCCACTGCCTTCGGCAGCGCAGTCCCGTGCGCGCTGCGCGCGCGTATACCTTCCCTGACCTTTCATGCCCCCTAAAAAAATCATTTCTGATCGGGTAAAAACTCGCACCGGGTCCCCACTGCCTTCGGCAGCGCAGACCCATGCGCGCGCACGTGTGAAGGTAGACGTGCGCTGCGCGCACATATTCCTTCTGAAGTCATATTTTTATTCTTAAGAAAAGAAAACTAACAGTAACAGAAACAAAAAGTAACTTTTAGTGTTAAGAAAAGAAATTAAAAAAAATCATTTCTGATTGGGTAAAAAGTCCGCCCGGGTCCCCACTGCCTTCGGCAGCGCAGTCCCGTGCGCGCTGCGCGCGCACAATTTAAGGGGTATACGCGCTGCGCGCGCGTATACCTTCCTTGACCTTTCATGCCCCCTAAAAAAATCATTTCTGATCGGGTAAAAACTCGCACCGGGTCCCCACTGCCTTTGGTAGCGCAGACCCATGCGCGCGCACGTGTGAACGTATACGTGCGCTGCGCGCACATATTCCTCCTGAAGTCATATTTTTATTCTTAAGAAAAGAAAATTTAAAAAATAATTTCTCATCGGGTACAAAGTCGGACCGGGTTCCCACTGCCTTCGGCAGCGCAGTTACGTGCGCGCTGCGCACGCACAAGTTCACGGATACACGCGCTGCGCTCGCGTATTCCTTCCCTCACCCTTCGTGCCCCCTAAAAAAAATCATTTCTAATCGGTTAAAAACTCACACCGGGTCCCCACTGCCTTCGGCTGCGCAAACCCATGCGCGCTGCGCGCGCACGTGTGAAGGTATACGCGCGCTGCGCGCATATACTCCTTCTCAAATCAAATTTTTATTCTTAAGAAAAGAAAATGAAAAAAATCATTTCTCATCGGTTAAAAAGTCGGACCTGGTCCCCACTGCCTTCGGTCGCGCAGTCCCGTGCGCGCTGCGCGCACAAGTTAGGGGATACGCGCGCGGTGCACACCTATCTCTTCCCCACCCTTTCAGCCCCTCCTAATTAACCTACGTATACCAATTTTGAACGGTCTAACTCAATTAGCTGAGATGCAAAGGAAAACGTAATCAGGAAACCTCAAAACGTGTAAATCTGTTGAAAAGTTTCGAGAATTTAAAAGAACTTTAAAATATCTTTTGAATGATGTATTAAAAATAATTGAATCATAATTAAAAATTGAAATATTGAAATTTGAAAATATTACAGCGCCATCTGGCGGTACAAATTTCTGTATTCCACTGTTCGATTCCAATTCAAAAAAGCTTTCTAATGATGTATTACTTATGAAATTATTTTAATTAGTAGCTGAGATACAAAAGAAAATTAATTCAGGAGACCTCAAAACATGTAAATCTATTAAAAACTTTAAATAAAAAAAAGAACTTTGAAATATCTTTCGAATGATGTATAAAAAATGAATTAATCGTAATTAGAAATTGAAATACGCGTATTGCAATGTGACCTCGTTAAATACCACATGTTTATCACTGTTTTTTTTTTTTTTTTCTTAGCTCACGTCGAGAAATGAACCTCTTTGAACAGGTTGCCATGGTGATAAAACGGACGTCTATATTATTTGATTACGGTTTTCATTTTCGAATGAAGTAAAGCATTTTCAATGGTTTAGAGATTGAGAATTTCATTGAAAACTGCCGCGATACTGAAAATTAAAAAAATTATAACTCATTCAGTTTTTGAAATTTTCCCTCAATCTTTTGGGAATTCAAATGATTAAGCAAGATCTATATACACAAAAAAAAGAAATGATTTATCTCTAAACACTTTTGAGTTATAAAATGTTTTGCGAAAACATCGATGTTTTGTAAAATCTAAAAATATGGATCGCTAATCCGTATTTTGTAAAAATGTTTATATGGTTCGAAAGAGGATTAAATGGCCTTTCTTTATATACCAGCTGTTAAGAAATGGAAGGATTACTCGGTCAAACAGGGCGTTTCAAAAAAGACGACCGCGAAAAAGAGAAATTTTCGACCCTTTTTAAAACTTTTTTTAAAAATAAAAAAAATTCGTATTTTTAAAAAAGAATTGTACCGTAAGAATCGGTAATAAATGTTCTTTCTTTTGGTACATGTGTATTTTCGATATGTCGAACCGTTCAAACAGGATCGCTTTACAAAACCCCCCGAAATTTTCCCTCTTTGCTTTTTCTTTCGAGGTAGGCTCTTCTGTAACAAAATGGCGGTCGCCCGCGATTTCGAATCGTTTTTTCGTTAGACAATGGTCGACATTTTAATTAATATCTCCGCTAATTAGGGTCGCATCGTTTAGCAAATTAGATAACCCAGATCTGCGATAAATTCTCTGTTGATCGGTACCTGTTCGAAGTCCGTGCGACCGTTAGCGGCCGAGCTTTTGCTGCGTCAAGCCGTTTCTCACAGACAGACACACACACACACACACACACACACACGCGTACAGATTTTAATAATATAAGGAGATTATTATTTATTTACTTTATGCATACTAAAATCTGCAAAAAATGGCGTCATAGTTAAGAGACAATACACATTTAAATGTAAAATGCAGAAATTAAACGAGATGAAATGTTTTGTGAAAAAAACGTCATATTTAGGATTTTTAGCAAATCTATTTAAAATGGCATCGCATTTAAGAAACAAAACACATATACACTTGAAAAAAAATATAATAACGTAAGGATTATTCTGTTAAATTAACGTCATAAAGTAAATAAAATAATATACCATCTGTTTCCGTTTAGTTTTTTTTATACGATATATGGAATTGAAACTCTTGCGCTACTAATATTTTTAAAACAGGTTGCAAGTAAGGTCGTAAATAAGTGTTTAATGCATTATATCAGATTAAGAAAACTAAAAAATGGAAATTTGTGCAATGAGTTATTTGACGGTACATGAATAGTCTGGTGGTGTCTGTCCAGGAGGGAGGACTTCGCAGGCATTTATGAACAAAAGCTTGCAATAGTAGTTATAATTCTTCAGGGTTTTGGAACAGCGCGTTAGCGTTAGTCATAATCAGAATATGTTCCCTCAACACAACGAAATAAGAAGCTACAAGCGCCGTCGAGTCGGAGTTAGCTTCAATCTTAATTTTAATGCTTCGCGAAGTAGTTGTTGCTAAAGACGCGGTTAGTTGTTAATACTTGTGGTTCCATACGTTCAATGTAGATACTTTAAAAAGGATTTCAATAAAATGATAAAATATCTTAGAAGTATACATAGGGCCTAAAAACTTTTGAACAGTTTAACCCTCCTATTACCATGGACTCAAATATCACCCCAACGCCAGAAGAGGAATGTCTTCTGTTATGGGCATTCTATGGTTATGGGTACCCCACAATATCTTTTAACAAAAAGCAAATATGGTGAATTTGTGTACTGTCAAACTTACATTGTGATAGTACGCTGTGCTAACACAGAAATGAATAGATGCATTTTCTTAGTAAGCGCAAGCATTGGAAAACAAAAAATCAAAAAATAAAAAATAAAATAAAAATTCTGAAAAAAAAAAAAAAAATATATATATATATATATATATATATATGAAACTAATTTCTGAATATTTTCAGAATGCGATAAATCGAAGTGAATTATTAAAAATTGTAAATGTAATGTATATTCATGCAGTATATTCATTATATTTTGTGATGCGACATCGAGTTCAGCCAAAATAGGGACTGAAAATTGCTTTTTATCTCTTAAAAAAAATGTCTGCCATTCCCGGTTGTAGGCATACGAGTTTTTTTTTTTTGTTTAAAGCTTGCGTTTGACTTAAAAATTGTCAAATATGGTTACTTTTGTCAACGTAACGTATTTTATTATTGTGTTTATGTATTTTTAGGCATTTTTAGCCATATTAACCCCGGAAAAGTCAACCGATCCAAAAGAAATGTATTTTAATGCACTGGTTAAAGCCATAAAGGATTGCTTTGTAGATGAGAAACCCAAAAAATCGACTGCTCGAGAATATGGACTTCCTCACTGCATCTGTGTCCCTCCACAAGAAGCCTAGAAAAAGTGAGACAACTCCAGCTGTCAAACTGCCGGCCAAGCGCACTAAAAATAGGATTATTCACAATCTGGTAATGATGTTGACTTCTGCATCATGTGTTTGTAGTACCGGCTACCATGCCTAACAAAAGTCAATTCAATCAAATGCAACGAGTGTGAACGTCTGGTGCATCTGAAGTGGGACAATAAGCATGCAAATTATGTTACTTTCGAACATTGCACTTCTGATTTGAAGGACCAAGAAAATAATGAATAAAACTGGAAAAATGCCGTTTTCTGGTGTTATTTTGGCCACTGAATTTTTATACAATAAGTGAATTGTTATTTCCTGTATTTATGGTGGTTTTTCTTATTCCCGAAACGTCAGTGGAGGTTTCTCTGTTGAGATTAAAAAAGATTTTTTGCTCCGTCTGTCTGTCGCACGACAGCGGCCTCAAAAATCACGCTATTGACTTGAAATCAGTTACACATGTTCATGAGTCCCACGGAATCAGTTGTATAGTTTTGGGTGTGCATTCCATTTGTAGTTCGTGTACACGCCAAAGTTTTTATGATCATTTCGACTTATGGGAAGAAACTGTATGTACCGCAATAGCGACCGCAAAAACGCGCTATTGTCTTGTAATTGGATACAAATGTTCATTAGTGCAAAGGAATTACCTGTGTAGTTCTAGGTGTGTATTCCATTTGTAGTTCGTGTACAGGGATATGCCAAAGTTTTTATCATTACGACCAATGAAAAGAATTTGCATGTACCACGATAGCGACCGCAAAAATCACGCTATTGACTTGCAATATATTACACATGTTTATGAGCCACATGGAATTATCTGTACAGTTTTGGATGTGTATTCCATTTGTAGTTCGTGTACAGGGACACACCAAAATTTTCTTATCATTACGGCCTACGGACAGAATTTGCGTGTACCGCAATAGCGGTCGCAGAAATCCTCCGACTGATTTATAAATTGGCACACACGTTCAGGCTTTGTAAAAAAATAGCTGTATAATTTTTTATGTCTACATTGTTTATGAATTGTGTACAAGGGCACGCCGAAATTCTTACCATTACGGCATATGGGGTGGATATCATTTAAACGCATTTTAACATCGTTACTTTGCAATCAGCAAAATTAAATTAGCGTTCATCAGTGAGATGCTTAAACTTATGATTTCTGCAGAAAATATGTGCTCTTAGCTAATCAGTGTACAGGACCTCACAAAAGTGTTCAAAACCCTCGTAACCATCCAAATTATGATAAATTTTGAACAATTATTCAGGATAAACGTAGAATAAGCTGAATAGTTTTTACTGGTGTATACAATGTTTATGGTTCGTTTGCAGAAACACAGAAAATAATTTCGAGACAATGGAGCCTATGGACAAATTTTTATTAAACGCACTTTAATGCGTTATGCTGCATTGATTATAATGGAATAAACATACATCGTAAGGATGCTTAAAAGCAGATTTACTCTTAAAAAAGTGTGTAGAGTTTAAATAATTTATTTATGGGATCAGACAAAATAATTCCGATGACGTAGTGTAATCATCCAAATGATGTTAAATTAGTTTGAAAAATTAATATGTTATAATTAATTAGGTTTATTCTTTTTATTGGCGTATATAATAATTGTGGCTCCTTTACCGAGATACATAAAAAAATTTCGTATTATTACGGTCTATAGACGATATTTCTTAAAAGTATATTTTGACATTACTACACCCCATTAAATATATTGGAATTTTATTATAATTTTTAAAGAATTTTTTTCTGTTGAAAAGTGTCGGCATAGAATTGGTATAATTCCAAATGGAATAGCATTTTGGAATAGCATATTGGAATAATTCCAATATGCTATGTAATCTTTTTTCATGACATTTGTTAGAAATATTTATGAATTTCAGGGAAATAATACAAGACAGTCAGTTATTAAGAATACATATATGTGATATGCAGATAGGTATAAAAAAAGAGAGATACTGAGGGGGTTGAGGGGAGCGGCAGCCCCCCCCCCCCTCAGGAATGTATCTGTTTATGTAGAAACTCAATCGAATCAATGTATATATTACTAAGGGAATAATAATGGATAAATAATAAGGGATGAATAAAAATGATCTGTTGAATAATGTGTGATGCAAAAAAGAAGTTGAGGCTCCTGATCTGCACATTCAAGAGTTATATTTCCATTTTTTAGCGTAATTTTCATGTTTGCCCACAATTAACCTGGTACGCAATTTGTTTTGTCCAAAAATGATCACTTCACAAATTTGGTGTTATTTTTTTTTCTAATTGACGGAACCGATACAGTTAGTTTATCAAACGTTAGCTAAGGATTCTTGCTTTCTATTGATATTCATATGTTTGCATAATACTTATTTAATCAAAAGTTATAAGCCAAAATCGAAACTGTGCCCGCAAGCGGAGGCATTTCCATATTTTTAAAGTACTTAATCTAAAATTCTGAAAAAATTTGACATTGTTCAATTAGTCATAATCTTTACGATAATTAACAGTAACATAGTTATGTAAGAAATTTTTTGATACTTTTTCTCATTTATCCCTCATTTATCAGAAATGACCTAAATTACATTTCGTAGAAAAATAGAGAAATTCAAAAGAAATTACTTATACATTTTTAAAATATTTAAAATAAATAAATATTGATCCATTTTAAATATATTATTTGTAAATTAGTAATAAAATATTATTAAAGATTCCATCTTTACACTATTTTCTGTTTATAGCAAAAATGTACACTGTAAAAATATATGTCCTATTTGATGTCAGAAATTCTTTGTAATTTTAGAAAATACGTTCAGACAACGTAATAATTTCGTAAATTACGCGTATTTTCTCAAATTACAGAGAATTTCTGCAGCAAATAGGACACAGTGTAAAATAAGTATAATTTATCCTATAAAATATAGAAAAATTAAAAATACAACGTTCAGCGATTTCTTCTACAAAAAGCACAACTTTTATGCTATTTGAGTAAAAATTAAATTTCTTTTGATTATATTTTGTGTTTGTAGGTGTAAAGGCTAATACTCTGTAAAAATTATATTCTAATTGCTACCATAAATTCTCTGTAATTTGAGAAAATACGTTCTGACAACGTAATTTTGCGTAAATTACGCGTATTTTCTCAAATTACAGGAAATTTCTGGCAGCAATTAGGACATATCTTTTACAGTGTACGCTACGACTAAGAGACACTCATGGAAAATGAAGTCGAAGTTTGATGCCGTTAGCAAAAGGTCCCACAAGTTAGGAAAAATGAGGATACTGTACTATCCGCATTTGAAAAGTTTATAAAACATAATAAGTTATATTAAAATGGTTAAGTAAATAAAATAAAATAAAATGTGCATGGAAATTTTTGAAAAACATTGAAAGAGAAGAAATGGTGTGTTTTTTAGACTATTGATTCTTACTTGAATCTACAAATTATATAATGAATAAATGTGTAGTTATGGATAGAAAATAATCGTCATCTAATTTTCAACATATATATGTCTAGAAACAGATTATCACGAATATTGCGTTGCATACGATTTGATGATGCTGATTTGAGACGTCAAAACAGAATTGATGATAAAATTTTACCATCTAGAAACATATTTGTGTCTTAGACTGGATATATATAAGATGCATGTAGAATATGCAGTCGATTTCCAATAACTATATTTAGTAATATTCTGCATGTGAATGCCTTGAAAATTTAGTTGTTTGGTTATATCTGAAATTTAATTGGGAACAAAAATGCAATTAAAAAAGATGACTATTTGTTTTTAAGCTAGGTAAGTGTTTACTTCTGAAAAATCCTGAGAAATGTTCCGATGTTTTAAATTCAGTGGTTGTCAGAGCATTCATGTAGGATTACTCAAAGCAAAAAGTGTGGGAGGTGCATTCGTGCGTAAGGTCATTCGATAGAAAATGTTGTGACATTTGTGTGGAAATGCTTAGGTTTTGTTGTAAAATTCATTCAATTTTTTTTTATCTTTGTCCGCAATATGTATAACTTATTATGACTCAAGTGATAATTGTGCTACAAATTTTAGAATCTAAAACATTAATCAATGTTTAATATGTATAACTTACTCAATAACTCTTTTTATATTTAAATTTTTAAGAATTACATTCCAATATGTTTAATGAAAGAAAAGAAAAGTCGTAAGTAGTTCCAAAATAAATATTAATCTAAATAATCATTCGAGCAAATAAACCTTAATATAGGTGTGCCAGAAATGTTATCCATAGACTACATTACATATGTGTATTTCTGGCCATAGTTTTATGAAAATAAATGAAAAAAAAATAAGATGGGACTTTACAAAGTTTGAAAAGCAAATTTCCTATAAGTAATTTTTCATATCTAAAATACCCTTAAAAGCAAAAAAATACATTGTTTCTCATTTGGAATAATTGAATTAACTGTTTATAGTATTCTTAAACATAAGTGTACACAAACAATATAAAAATCGTGTTGTGGTCAAGCTTGATCCGATTGCTATTCATTCAATGTATCAAAAGGAAAAAAAAAATCTAGTAGCAGGAAGGTTAAAATGATAGCTCTTTGAGTGCTTTTATATAAAATGGAAGAAATAATTTGCCTACTGCAACTTACCGCATCAGTGTGCCTCATTTTATTACTAATACTTAAATTTCTTTAATGGTAAATAAATTATGAAAAAACTTTAAATTAACAAAATAATAAAGAAGAAAAATTTAGAATAAGTCAGTGAACAATTTCTTAATATCAGAATGGTTTTATCTGAAATGGATCAGTTAATTTGTCTACAGCTCTTTATCAAATTGGTGGAACTGAATCCATCAGTAATATTTCAAGTACTTTTCTGAAATATTCAGAAACAGTAATTTGGATTTCAGTTCATTTACGATGAATGGAAGATTAATTGTTGTGAGTAAACTGGCAGTATAATGTAAACAGATTTCCTTTCTAGATATTTTCTAGTGATTAATTTAACTGGAGAAATTATTTCTTGTATTAAATAATCTAATATAGAAACAGGTATTGCTGAAAAATTTTTGAATAAAATTAGAACCAAATATAAAACAATCGTTATATCAAAAATATATGTTTCAAATTAGAATTATCTATATTGAACAAAAATATAAGAAATAATTTATTTTTATAACAAAAATATTGAAATGCTTTCTGTACGATCTTTTAGCCATTCAAAATATTCTTCTTGAAAATATATATATTTTTCTCTGATGCATGAAACATTCACATACTAAAAGAGCTTGTTATAAATAAATAAATAAATAAATAAAATATTAAGAAAAACCTCAGAGTTTTCGACAAATCATTGTTTTTAATAAAAATTGTTTGTGTGTTCAATAGAAATTTTAAATTATCCAATGATTTTCTATCGTAGGAAAAAAAAGGCGTGCATTTTAACATATAGAAACAAATAAAATTTTCTCATTTTATTAATTTTAATATATATATATATATATCTATATATTAAAATAATTATTAAAATAATTATTAAAATAAATTATTATATATATATTATATATATATATTTGTTATTTCTTAAGAATAATTGTAATTGAATTTTTTAAAATTTACGATTAATCATATATTTTTAATATTAAGTTTTTTTTTTTCACTTATATGAAACAAACTATTGTAGTATCGTTTAGATACAAACCACAAAGAAAAAAAAATTTCTTTCGAGAAATTATAAGAGCGCACGCGCGGAAATAAATGGATTTACACACGCTCATCGATAGATCCCCATTGCTTTCATCAGAGTCTTTTCCAACTGCACCATGTCGTGTCCCGGTAAATACAGCGTGCGCCAAACTTTATCTACCCATTTTAATTTTACCGGCATGAAAGTAAGTGCAATCAATTGTTAGACCCGAAATCTAACCCACAAACCAGAAATCACCTACCTGAGTTAATTTTGAAACACAATTACTATTCGAAACGGGTTTTTTTTCACTGTGCCACGAAAGGGGATAGGGGATTTTGAAAAATCCCTTCTTAGTGTGTGCTGGGTGCACATAACCAACTCATATATACCAAAAAATAATCTTTCTGAAATAATTAGGGGAAAAGTTGCACTTGGAAACGTGTGAGAATTATTTGTGCACCCAGGCCTCAAAAGAAGAATATTAAAAATTCCGCAAAATCCCTTTTATAAAGTGTATACATATCCATCCCACATTCTAAAACGTCACCTGTCTGTGATTATTTGAAGCAGATATATGCTTAACAACGTGTTTCTACAACCCCGGACTCAAAGTGAAAATTCCGGCACATGAAATGTTGGATATACATAACCAACTCACGTATCAAAATTTGTGACCGCAGCTCCTCTAAATTCACCAGGTGAAATTTAACCAAAAAAAAAAAAAAGAGAAAAGAAAAGAGAAAAGAGAGAGAAAAAAAAAAAAGGTCTGAAATTTCCTAATCCTAACTCACCAAAATCAAAAATCTCAAAAAAAAAAAAAAAAAAAAAAAAAAAAAAAAAAAAAAAGTTTTTTTTAAAATGAAGACACACAGTTGTTTTATCCCACTTTGTACCATTTTTAGTAGTACTGAAAAATCTAGATTTTGCAAAAGTCCCTGTAAAACTCAATTCTCTACATCCCGTCGCCCCTTACATTTAAAAAACTAAAAAATGCCAAAAATGTCTCTCTCTCTCTCTCTCTCTTTTTTTTTTTTTTTTTTTTTTTTTTTTTAACTCAAATCTAGTGTTCCCATGTACAATTACTTCACAGTGAAGAAATTTGGAGCCGAGTGCAAATGCATTTTTGCCAGCTTTATCCCCAAAACGAGAATTTCACAAAACCCCGTAATAGCAGGAGCCAAGTTTCTCAAAGCAACATCCACATCCACAAACACACACAGACACAAAAATCCAATCTCACATAGAATTTCTATGTTCAATCAGTGAGTGTAGCATTCCTTTAAAAATATAAAGTAAGTGTTATTCGAAATTTGCCCACCCCACTTCCTCTCTGAAGGGAGGAGGGCAAAATTTGTAAAATCATATTTTACAGGATGCCAATATTACCGATTTTTTTTTTCCGTTTTTATTTATTTTTTTATGAAATTTGTTTTAGATATTTTTAATTGTGAAATTTCTTGGAGAAATATTTCCTGGTACTAAATAATTTAATACAGAAGTAACTACTTCAACTCTAATTTTAAAATGCTTTTAGAACGAAAGATGAGAAATTTATAAAACTAGATACCTGTGCGCAATTTCGGAATAATATGCTTTTATTTCAAATGAATAAAGTATTTTGTCTGCAACTCCTTATCATTTTGTCGAAACTCTATCAAACGAATGCATTTGAAACTCTTTCCGAAAACATTCAGGAACTGTACTATCATTTTCGAGGAATTAAATACTCAAAAATATTACTAAATTCCTGATATTAAGAACTTTTCACGAAGAAAATCTGATATTCAAAGGAAACTGTTACAAACTAATCAGGAACGTTTTTCTTATATAAGAGAGACATTGATAAAATTTTACTGGGAATTTTAATTACAGTAAAATGTGTTTTTATTTATTTATTTTATTTTATTTATTTATCTATTTATTTATTTCGACTTAATCACATCTCACTTTAGATATTCTCTAAATATTAATTTAGGTGAGAAATATTTTTCTTATACCAAATCATGTGCTTTAGAAGCTCATATTTAAATGATAGCTTTAAGAAAATGTCAAAATGAAAGATATCAAATTAAACAAAGTAGAAATACATGTTTCTATTATATATATATATATATATATATATATATATATATATATATTAAGTAGAAATATTTAAAAAAAATTGTATAAATGCTTTTCAGAAAAATATTTGAACAAATAAAATAAAATCTTGATAAAATTTTAAGACGAAAGCATTTGAAAAATTTGTAAAACTCAGAGTTACACTGTTAAAAATTTCAGTTCAAGGTTGAACCAAATGTTGGCACTACAGTAGCTTCAGAAACCAAAACATGGTACATTTTTGCTGCCACCATGCGATGGTGAAACCTTCTACTATGATTTGGCGTTTCTTGTTTAAAAAAAGCACCAAATTATGGTAAAAAAATTTCTCTGTCTTATGGATGTAGCTATTGAAGTACCAAGCCTTGGTTTAGTAAAGCATCAAATAATGGTAAAAGGTTTCACCATCGCATGGTGGCAGCAAAAATGTACCATGTTTTGGTTCAACCTAGGAGAAAATTTTTAACAGTGTAGAAGCCCGTGCATAAATCGTAGTCATACTAAAAATAATTGCCATTTAATAACTAAAATATGAATTAAAAATTAATACGAAATATTTTTCTAATTATTCGGGAAAACAATTGTGTACCAAGAACGGGAAAAAAAATGTCAATATCAATTTATAATAAACAACTAAAAATTTAATTTTGCTTTCACTCTTTTTTTTTTTTTTTTTCAATACTTTCTTCCATATTTAAAATATTTGTTTCGTAAAAAATTCAGACTTCCAGTGTTTTGATAGATTTACACGTTTCAAGAGATCCAGAAAACGATTCGCATACTCTTTTAGGAAATGTTTGTCGCATTTGTGTGAGATGCATTTTGTGACAATTGTAGCTCTGAATACCATATAAAAGTTTCACCTTGAACTATCATATTCCCTGTCTTCTGCCGAAGAAAATTCTCCAACAAGTTGCGTTGCCAACTCGGTTATTCCAAATTTGTTGTGTGGTAGCATAGGACAAAAATTCGTATAAATTTGCACAATTATTTTTAACGAATCTTTCTGAAATTAAATAGAATGAACCTTAATATTAACAATAATAAAATGTGTGCTTTTGTGTGTATGTGTACAGCTATACATTCAACGAATACGTGTCGCAGAATTATATAAATAGACATATGGATAAAATAAAGATTACATAAGGCGGTAGAAATAATAATATTAATAATAATAATTTTTAATTTGTTGTAAAGATAGTAATGGAAATTTCAACGAAAAAGTAATTAATATCGTTGGTCAATTGGAATCATACGTCAAAATATATCGGAAGCGTTGTGAGGTTGAGACGCCAGAACGTCACCACAGTTGTTTTAATTAAGCTGGATCCAGCAAGGTAGGAAGTGGGGACGGTTAAAATCACTCCGTCGCCAGTGACTCGGTGACGGTTGAGGTCGGAGTAGTTTTGTGTCTGCAGGGTGCTGCATTAAAAGACTTAGATTTTGAATATTAGTTAAATTAGAAGTGATTTTTAAAAGTACGGATTGAAATGTAGTGAAAGGAGGGTGTAGGAAGAAGTATAAAAATAGAGATGGTTTTAGTAGATGGAGTGGATGTTGGAGGATCGTATAGTGGATGTCGGAGGATATTATAGTGGTTGTGATGAATCTTAGTTTGACAGATATTGAAAAGTAGAGTAGTGGAGATTTAGTGGCGTGAAGTTAAGTAGTGTTGAGTGTTGGTGAGTGTCTACTAGTTTTCGGAAAGTTCAAGCTGGGACAGAAGGGAATCCTCTGTCCCATAGTGAAGCCGTAGTATTGGAGTACGAGTGCGACCGTCTCTACACCGTCGACTATCTGCTGTGGTGAGATATTTAAGATAACTAAATTGTTGATTTGTATATTTTTGATTTAGTAATACGCTGACTGAGCTAAGAGCTATTTTCCAGGCCGCCCTCCCATTAATCTGGTTCAATAAACTTTTATTTTGTTGTTCAATTAAAGTCTCTGGTTTTCTTAGTTATCTAAGTATTTAAGTAAGATGGCGTTTGCAGAAACGCGAACGCCACAGTGGCGCCCAACTCAGTTCGACATCCCCCCCACTCGTGTTTATTTTACTGGCTCAAACAATGTACTTAAATTTTTTGAAGATCTTGAACAGTATTTTGATATATGTAAAATTGACGAGGATGATAAATTTAATTTATTAAAATACTCCTTAAAAGGAGATGCTAAAATCTGGTATGACACCATTGCCTCTAGAGCTCTAGGTCAAAATCCTACATATGAGGATTTGAAGCTCAAAATTAAAAATTCATTCTCTTCTATTGTGGATAAAACCAAACTCCGTCAAGAACTTTATACGACATAGATGTCGTTTTATGACAAACCTACCACCTTTTTATTATGTAAATTCGACATTATAAAGCAGCTGGATTTAGTTTTATCTTTTGCCGCTGCAATGGAAATCATAACCCCGCTTTTGACTATTCCTATTCAAGATTACCTTGATCTGAAACCTGTCACCTCTTACGACAGTCTGTTTAAAACCTTAGCTAAATATCAAGAACGACACCCTCCAAGAGCGGAAAACACCTTTAATCGCCAACGAGGTAATGGAAATATGCAAAATTCTAGGCGTGAAAATTTCACCCCCCCCTCAAAAGTTCAATCGCTATCAGCAAGAACGTCAATCGCCGCAGACAAGGCGTAATAACTTTCAAAATTCTCGGAACGATCGTTCTAATCAAAATCAGTCTCAAAACTTTTCTCGAGCTGATAGAAATAACAGAAATTTTCGTAACTCTCGTAATAACCAGAGTCGTCAGTTAAACGAGTAAGTGGCTCTTGTGAGGAGGGTCAACAGCCACTGAATAACTCAACCACCTCCATATGTTTAGACACTATTTGTATCAGTCCAGTGAAACTTCCTAATTTAAATGCAATAATT
Source organism: Salticus scenicus (assembly GCA_963930645.1). Classification (NCBI taxonomy): domain Eukaryota; kingdom Metazoa; phylum Arthropoda; class Arachnida; order Araneae; family Salticidae; genus Salticus; species Salticus scenicus. Next base: position 377,466,727 of record OZ005648.1, read on the forward strand.
CATGATACTTTCATACCTACTTATTGGGACACTGGTGCTGAACGCTCCTTTCTAGCATATGAAACATATAAAAAGTATTTTGACTTTAAACCTTTAAAGCGGACAAATTTAAATATTACAACGGCTCAAGGCAAGTCCTGTGTTAATAGAGGCGAAGTCAGCCTGAATGTTAAAATTCATAATTTAAGTGTTAATTGGCCTTTTTACGTCATCGACAATCTTCAGCATCCCTGCATTATAGGGTTAGACTTTATGAAAGCAAATAATGTTGAAATAAATTTTTCCAATAAATCTTTACATATTGATGATTCTAAGTCAAATTCTAAACCTGTCGAGCCGACAGAGTTAATTGTTAATTTAGAGGAAAGTGCCCTCACTCATATTGAAAAAATTGATTTTGTTAATTTTCTTAATCAGTTTAAACAGTTATTCTCTGAGACACCTGGCTTAACCCATGTTGTTTGCCATGAAATTGACACTGGAACTAATAAACCAGTCTTTAGTAAGCCTTATCGTTATGATCAAGCCAAACAAGATATTATAAATTGGCATATTGACAAAATGTTGAAAACTGTTATTATTATGCCTGTAACTTCTCCTTACGCATCTCCTGTTGTTTTATGTCGTAAGAAAAATGGTAAAACTGTTACTGACCCTGAGGCATGGAGATTTGCAATCGATTATCGTAGGCTAAATTCTATTACACAATATCCTCAGTATCCCTTGCCTATAATTGATGATTTGTTAGCACATATAACAACGACAAATTTTATGTCTACTCTCGATCTGACATCGGGTTATTTTCAAATTGCAATGAAACCCGCTGATATATCAAAAACAGCGTTTATAACTAAAAATGGCACGTTTGGTTTTAAACGAATGCCTTTCGGATGTTCAGGGGCTGTGGCAACATTCCAAAAAGCTATGGAAACTATTCTTAAACCTGTTTTGAATAAATTTGTACATGTTTATCTCGATGATATAATAATCACGTCCTCATCTTACGATGAGCATTTAGATCATTTAAAAACTGTTTTTACTCTACTGCAAAATGCAGGATTAACTTTAAATTCCTCTAAGTGCCATTTTGCACGACAGGAAATTAAGTACCTAGGCGTCAAAATAACGCCTGCGGGTATTTCTGTAGATAATGAAAAAGTTCAGCCAGTTTTAAACATGCCCCCTCGTACAACTTCCAAACAAGTTTCAAGATTTCTAGGCATGTGTGCTTGGTATGGGAAATTTATACCTAATTTTGCTCACATATGCGAGCCCCTCTTTAAACTCAAAAGGAAAAGAGTTAAATTTCACTGGTCAAATGAAGCACAAGAAGCATTTGATAAGTTAAAAACTATACTTAGCGCTCCTCCTGTACTAGCTCATCCTAATTATAATATTACATTTCAAGCAGCTACTGATGCTTCTTCATACGGCATTGGTGCCGTTTCAAGCCAAGAAGGCCGCCCAATAGCATATGCGTCCCGTACGCTTAACGCTGCAGAAAGAAATTATCCAGTTGCTGAACGTGAATGTTTAGCAGTGCTCTGGGGACTGCAAAAATTTCGTTTATATTTTACGCAACTTCCAGTAACAGTTGTTACGGATCATGCGGCATTAACTCGGTTAACAACTGGAAAGAACCTCTCCCCTCGCATGATTCGATGGACTCTTAAGTTATCTAACTTTAATATAAACATCGAACACCGACCTGGTTCTGACAATATCGTAGCTGACGTTCATTCGCGTACTACTCAAACTCAAGAAAATACGATGGAATCTAATGGGTTAGATCAATCCCTTGCTTTAAAAGAAAAGAATGATCAGTTAAATTCTACTGTTAAAGCCTCATATATTCATCATTCGCATTTAAAGGCTGAACCGGTTTAGTCCGAAATATTAGCAGACGTGACTGAAACTCGTGTAAAGGAAATTGAAAGTGAACATGTAAACCAATGTGCTTCTACAAATCTAGTACCTACCTTAAACAATAAATTCGTATCTGATCAGGAAAAAGTAGCTTTAGCGCTTATGCCAGCATCTGTGTTAAATTCGAGAGATCAATTAATCCAAGAACAAAAAAATGATCCCGAATTTGGATTAATCTATAAGTATTTAGAAGATCCTGAGTCAGTTTCATTAATTGAATCAGCCATTGCCTTAAACTGGTCCCAATCTTTTTCTTTAATCGATGGCTTGCTTTATTATTCAAAATTATTATCATCTTATGGCGAATTACGACTTGTAATTCCCCAATCTCTTCGTCAAGCCATCCTATTTGAGTTTCATGACTCTCCAATTTCGGGGCACTTTGGCATTAGGAAAACTTATAAAAAGCTCAAAGATGCCTGTTACTTTCCTAAAATGAGGAAGTTTGTTAATGAATATGTTTGGAGTTGTCGCTTGTGCCAGCAATATAATTATAAAAATGTAAAGCCGGCCGGTAAATTAATTCCTATTAAAGTTGATTTTCCAAATCAAATTCTTGGACTCGACTTAATCGGTCCTTACCCCCTCTCTGAACCAAATAGATTTCGTTATGTGTTAGTTATGGTGGATTATTTTAGTAAATGGGTTGAATTTGTGCCTTTACGTAAAGCTTCGGCACAAGTAGTGGCCACTGCCTTCTTTAATAATTATATTTCTCGTTACGGCGCCCCCTTCAAATTGTAACGGACCATGGTCCTCAATTTATAAGTAATGTTTTTAAGGCACTTTGCGATACACTCGAAATTAAACGATTGAAATCCGATTTAAAAAATTTCGCGAAATATGAAATATTTTGTACCGTTATTTCATAATTTAAACTTCAATAGATTACTTCCTTTTTAAACTTCGTATTTTGAGCTATTTTTCTTTTGAAAGGGAAAAGTTTGAGGTTAATTGATTGGTAACATACTCGTTATGTACAAAGTGTTTGTGTGTTTGTATGGATAGCACATGTGCTGCTTTAAATTATTTTTTTCTTTTCTTTTTTTTTTCAACTTCCTTGACAAAAATCTGTAAGTAAAGTAAATTTAGAAATGAGTATTAAACCTTCTTATCAAAGGTCGTTTGCACAGTTAGCGAACAGGTAGTTTGATATCATGAAGAGGACTTCGTAGACCCCACCGAACAATAGTTTAATACGGTCAGAATTACTTAAGCATCATGAACGAGTTAGCCCCCAAAAGTAGCTGGTAATAGTAATAGTGAGCTAGGGAAAAATTGTATGTATAGTGCATCGTTCCTCCTCTCACGGGATATGAATTTTCAATAGGGGAATTTTTCAAAATACTTCTCAATATTTTTAAAACCCATAGTTGCGCAATAGATATGTGATAATTTAAAACGAAGTTATTGATTTTTTTTCCATTAAAATAAAACTGAAAGGAATACATTTTCTGAGATATCATCTTTATGACAAATATTGACTTTGTTCAGAGATTTAGTGTTATACTTCTCTGAATTGTAAATAGTCTGCATTAATCTAAAAATAACTTTTAAAATACTGTTTTTTTCTTTACTCGCGTTGGAGCCACTTCCAATCCCAGCATCTTCTTACTTGCTCCTTGACATGCTTTCAAGTTTGGTCCGGTAAAACTATTCCTGAAAGTACTTCGTTGTTTGATGTGGTTCCCTGATTTCTCTATCGTAGATTCTTATCCATGAATAGATATTTGATTAGAAAGCATGGGGGAAGAATGCTAATATTTTTCTGATTTTCCCGAGCACTTCTTCTCTTCCAGTAAATACATAGGCAAAAAGTCCGTAAAAACTTTAAAAAATTCATAAACCCGAACAAGTAACCAACACAAAAAACGGTTTTCAGTTTTAGCCTTGACTGGTCACAGGATTTTTTTTAAGATAAGAAAAAAAAAAATAATAATAAAAAAACAGCCGACAGATGGCGCTGGTACGAACAACTTAGATGAAAATATGCAAATGAGACAGGCGATTATAAATACTTACGCTCTTGATCCAGAACCAATTCTCCGTTGCATCCCATGTAAGTGAATAAGGATGCTGAGTGGAAAATATAAAGCTTTGTTGGTAAAGCTGTTTTACATGAACCAGGAATCAGCGACTGTTGCATTACATAAATTCCGACTTCAGAAAATTTGAAGACTGGAAAAGGGCGATTAACACTGGCAGGACTCATAATATGGAACACGTATTGCTATAAAAGAAATATTTGGTAACTTTTTTTATTGTTATTTGCGTGTCTTTTTTTCACTTATGCACGACATGCCACCTATTGGCTATTTTTTGAATTATTTTTTTTCTTAAAAAAAAAAAAAAAAAAAAAAAAAATCCCCGTGACTTATTGATGCTAAACCTACAAACTGTTTTTAATTTTGGTTATTTTTTACGGAATTTTCCCCACCCTGTATATAAATAAATAAATAAACAAATAGTTTGTACTGTGTGAACCTGTGTCGGAAAATATCCACAAAGTTTAGTGATGGGCAAATCGTAACATTATTTATTATATATATATTGTTATTAGGATTATATATATATATATGTGTGTGTGTGTGTGTGTGTGTGTGTGTATACATAGCTGCCAAACTTTGTTAGAAATATTTTGTCGCAGACGATAATTAATTTTCAGATTGGTTGTCTACATATTGCAGCATCTATGTTTTTCTATGTTTATGTTTGTAGAATGGTAATAGCTATTCAGTGTTGAAACAGTTTTGGATTACATTTAATTAAGCATCATGACGCTTAAGTTGGTATCTTGAATAAAAATACTTTGAATCCTGATAAACTGGAATTATTATTTAGAATCATGAAAACGTTCTTGTTTTATATTTACGATTATTCTTATTTTTATTTCAAACCTTTTTAAATTTTTAATAAGATTTAACATTACTATTTTTTTTAAAGGAATACGTCGCATATATTTTTGTCAATAAAATAAGTTGAAAATAATTGTAATAGCTTTCCTGTATTAAGTCTCCCTTGAAAAACGGGACATTTGGCACCTTTGTACATATGTTTTTCTTGCATCCTTACAATATTAACAGTTACTTCTGTGATAATTTTAGATGAATATTACAAGTAATCATGTGAAATTTATTAAGATGAGAAAGTGCAAGATGAGAGTGCTTTTATCTGAATTTGATGAAATAATTTGTCTGCAGTTCCTTATCACATTCGTGGAGCTCAATCATTACATAACATTTGAAATTACTTGCTGAAATTGCATTTTCCTTTTTTATTGAATGAAAGCTTAATTGCAGTGAATATACTGGCTTTTAAACTTAATCACATTAAACTTCTTATATTCTCACTGCTAACACACTTAGAAGTGAGAAACTTTCTAATGCTAATTAAATTAAAGCAGAATCTGATATTTCTGAGATAACTTTATAAAAATGTTAACATTATATACACTGTTAAAAATTTGGTGTCAGTTTGAATAAAAACTTAGTATTGAAGTAGCTATAACCATCCGATTGTTTAACCTTTTACCATGATATAATCAAATATTGGCATTATGTAAAAAAAAAAAAAAAAAAAAAATTAAAATCCGACGGAGACGGGAATTGCAATAAAGACCTTCTTGTTTCAAGTCAAACACACTGGCATTGTGCCACGCTTTCTTGCCCGCTTGTTCGGTTTCGTTGATATGATATAAAGGGCTAAATTTTCTGAAGAAGGGTCTTATCTTTGGCCTCTAGGTAAGCTGTTGCACAAAATTTGCGCTTTACCCTATATTTTCAACCTCGCTCTTTACTTTAAGCTTGGTCTGGTTTCAATAGCAATTTTACTGATACATACTTTCTTTATAAGTGGAAACATGATAGCTCCAAGATTTATTTGGTGCAACTTCAATTCAACCGCAAGAAATAGAAAATTAAAAGTGAGGTTGAGTATATTATGGTATTGCTTATAATTTTACGCCATACTAGCAAGCTCTTGCTAAATTTTCGCAATTTCTTTATTTCTTTAATTACCTTTAAAATTTGAAATTTATAAGCCTTATACTACTTTCAGCATCAAATTTTAATTTTAATTTTTCAGAAGAAAATTTATCAGATTTTGCGGGATAAAACGCTAATGATAGTTAAACCCAAATCATTCAAAGAAAGGTTTCAAAATAAAATACATGTTTGACGACCCAGTTTTCATACTTCCCAGGCAGAACAGCTTTAGAACAGGACCCCTACGGTGACCTAATTTTTTAAAATTAATATTTATATTTATTCATTTTAACATAATTTTTTGTAAAAAAAAAAAAAAAAAACCTATTTTGACTATACATTTTATTATTGCATTTTTAAATCAATTTATGACAAAAGTTCATATTTTGTTTATATCTTTAAATTATTGCTAGGTTTGAAACGACGTACGCAAAGATTATAAAAATGCAACTTTTGAAATTAGATTTTTCTATATCATCAAAGAAATGTCGTCACTTTTATAATTAGATAACTGAACTGAGTCACTCCAAGTGCTTACCCCTTTAACGCGCGGTGGTATAAGTGTGAAACCACCTCCCAGCTGCAAAAACTCATCCCAGAAATTTTTTAGCAAAAATTTACGTTTATAAAGTAGCAGAAAAGGTCGTTTTTTTTTTTAAACTTAAAATTAAAAATTTCTTTTAATTTAATTTTTTTCGTGAATTCCGGTGTCAGTATAATTTAAATGATCAGAATTTCCTTGCGCCGCAAAGGGTTAAATACTGCTTATGTATTATTTTTTATCTACACGTATTTTATTAAAAGAATATCGTATCGTTTCTACGAAAAATAATCGTAACTGGTCCATGCTAGAGAAACATTGTATAGCTAGTTCACGTTTGGTTCAAGCATGAAATGAAAATTTTTACAATGTATATCAAATTAATGGAAGTGGAAGTCTATGTTTCTAAAAGGAATTGTTCACGTTAATTTTTTTTTTTTTTTAAATATGTAAGTGTTTTCCATAAAAATATTTGAATGCATTGTTAATAATATTTTAAGATAATCATGCATAAAATCGTAGACATAATAATACAACTTGTCACTAAATAGCTAAAATATGAAATTAACAATATAATACGTAATATTAATTAACTTCAAAAAACAAAATGTGTATGAATATGTAAACAGCGATTTAAAAGTTCATTTTGCTCTCTCTGTTTTCTTTATTTCTTAACTGAAAAAAAAAAAAAAAAAAAAAAAAAAACACGAACCGTAGATTAAACCATTTGTGGACTGTATAAAAGTAACGGTAGTTTCTGCATCAGTATGTGCTGGCACCTATTTTTATTAAATAGTGAAATTAAAAAAAATAATAGACAACGATAGCTTTCACAGCGGAATCTTCTACACTCATTCATGGCAACACATTCTGTTGTAAAAGCTACCGTTATTTTTCCCAGTGTTATTTAATCATTTTCTAAACAAATAATTGAATAACTATATAGATTTACGTGAACTTATAATATCTAGCAAAATATGACACATGTGTATGTATATAGATATGTATAGATATAGGTATATGAATTATGTCCGTGTGATACTTGTATTTTTATATATAAACTAACAAACCCGTGCGAAATATTCGCATTTTATTTCTTTTCTAATTTACATTTAAAATTTGAAACTCATTAATGTTATACCAATTTCACCACCTAATTAAAATTTTAATTTACCAGAATCCAAATTATTAATAAAACCAAATTAATATTGTACAATAGTGAAACCAAAATCATTCAAAGAAAGGTTTCCACATAAAATTCATGGTTCACGACCCAATTTTCATACTTCCACAGGCAGTACAGTTTTAATATAGGACTCTCACGACGCCTTTTAAATTTTTGTCGTCATGTTGGCGATAACTTTTTATTAATTTTGTTATTTTTTTTTTAATAAATAAATAAAATAAAATAAAATAATTCCTATTTTGATTATTTGATTTTTTATGATTTAGTTTTTTAGTCAATTTATGACACAAAAGTTCATATTCTGTATATGTCTTTAAAATATTGCTAGGTTTAAAATGACGCTTGCAAAGATTCTGAAGAAACAACTGTTAAAAATACATTTTTTTCGTAAAATAATCTCATCAGACAAATGTCGTCATTTTTTCTTATTAGTCCATTGAACTAAGTCCGCGTGCTTAAATATTGTTCACGTATAAATATTATTTTTTTATCCTCACGTATCGTATCGTTTCGTCAAAATATGATTGAAACTGTTCCACATTAGAGAAATATTATATAGATATTCTGTAAATGTCTTTAAAATATCGCTAGGTTTAAAATGACGCTTGCACTCTTGCAAAGATTCTGAAGAAACAACAGTTAGAAATACGTTTTTTTCGTAAAATAATTTCATAAGACAAATGTCGTAATTTTTTCTTATTAGTCCATTGAGCTAAGTCTGCTTGCTTAAATATTGTTCATGTACAAATATTTTTTTTTATCCTCGCGTATCGTATCGTTTCTACAAAATATGGTTCAAACTGGTCCACGTTAGAGAAGTGTTATATAGATTATACAATTCCTTACAAATATAAAATAAGAGAAAAAAAATAGAAAGTCGCACAAGAAATAGCCGTTAGAGTAATTTTCATAAGAGTAAGATGTGATGAGAGAGAGATGCTTTTATCTCGAATAAACAAAGTAATTAGTCTTATCGCATTGGTAGGACTAAATAACCCTCCAGTAATATTTGATGCTCTTTACTGAAATATTCAGATAATATATTTTGAGAGTGAGTTCATTTGCGATGAATGGAAGATTGATTGCACTGAATAGACTGGGTGTATATCTTAATCACATTTCATTTTAGATATTCTCTGATACGTTATGTAATATGCATGGTAATTATTGCATATGTATTTTATGTAGAGTCCACTCATATTTGGTATGTAAAACAAATATGTGACAGTGGCTTGAGAGAGGTGGGTGGTACTATTAACTAAATATTTCGCATTTATCCACGAAAAAATACGTGTTTATTGATTTTTTCATTTTCATTACAGATATTACATTTATACAAATCGTTACACTTTTTTACAAAAATCTATATACTATGTCTCTAACGTGGACCAATTACGAATGTATTTTGAAGAAAAAATACGATAGTGACAGTAAAATACGCGAGGATTAAAAAAATAAATACATAAGCAATATTTAAGCACGCGGACTCAGTTCAAAGATCTAAAAAAGAAAAAGAAAAAAGACGACATTTGTCTGATGAGATAATTTTATAAAAAAATATTTTTAAAATTTGCATTTTTACAATCTTTGCAAACGTCGTTTTAAACCTAGCAAAACTTTAAAGATATAAACAAAATATGAACATAGTGTCATAAATTGATTAAAAAAGCACAAAAATAAGAAGCATAATCAAAATAGGTACCACGATTTGTTTTTGTTTTTTTTTTTAGCAAAAAATTATGGCATAATGAATAAATTAAAAGGCACCGTCAACATGGTGGTAAAAATTTAAAAGTCGCCACAAGGGTACTATACTAAAACTGTCCTACCTAGGGAAGTATGAAATATGGATCCTCAAACAAGAATTTTATTATTTTGAAATTTTTCTTTGAATGATTTTGATGTAACTATCACAAGCGTTTCATCCAATTCCCCCCCCCCCCCCAAAAAAAAAAAAAAAAAAAAAAAAAAAAAAAAAAAAAACTAATAATAATGTGGTTTCTGATAAATTAAAATTTATATTGGATGGTAAAATTGGTATAGCGTTTACAAGTTTCAAATTTTAAAGGTTAAAAAAAAAAAACTGTGAATATTTCGCAAGGGATTGCTAGTATTTAAATATTTTCTTAATAATATTTTAGAAAAAATGTGATCAAAAGAATCGTGAAAAAAGTTTACTTTATGGTTCAGTATAAAAAGCGTAGATATTAAAGAGTTTCTAATAAAATATCTAAAACACGTATTGAGAAGAGCATTAATATTAAACATTCATGAAATTTACCTCAATACAGCTTTTTTAACAAAAATTATTTACGATAAAAACATTTAAATTATGCAATGAAATTCTGTCATAGAAAACATGTGTACTAACTCACATGTAAAAATAAGTAAAAATTGCGTTTTACATTTTGCTATATCTTTCCCCTTTTTATTTATGTTATTTATTTATATGTCATACTTATAATTATCATCTATAATTATTGTAAATTTAAACATGGAACGGCCATTTTTTTTTTTTTTTTTTTTTTTTTTTGTAGAATTTACGTTATGTTAGTATGAAATACTGATAGAGGGTTGCATTTTAATTTAAAACTCAGTATAACATGGCCGTCTCATGTTGAAACTTACCATTATTATAGATAAAAAACATAAGAATAACATATAATTTTTAAAAGAAAATTAAATATGTCGTTTTTGAGATATTGGAGGTAAAGAACAAAGTTTTTTTCCTTAAAATGAAAAATTAAAAAAACATGTACATGTAATATGTCATTTGGAAGCCTGTATTATATGCTTTCTAATGATACCGATTTTATATCTCTAAGCTAATTAGGGAACAAAATATGAGTAAAACCATAGCCTATTAAACTAGATGCCTGTCACGTTGCTCGTAAACTTGGCAATAGTTCAAGCGGTAGACAGCGCCACCTGGTACAGATTGCGCGACTTTTTTATTCAATTGTCAGCAATAAGTTTAAGTGATATATTGTATGTATAATCGACGTTTCTTCTATTCTATTCGCCTTTTATATATACCAACTCCCACTTTCAAAAATAATTGGGGAGCTGTTGAATAAAAAAGTCGCGCAATCTGTACCAGATGGCGCTACCTACCACTGGAACTGTTGCCAAGTTTACGAGCAACGCGACGGGCATCTAGTTTAGAAGGCTATGATAGAACTTACGTTATGTTAGTATAAAAATACTGATGGAGAGTTGCATATTAATGTATAATTCAGCGTCCTATGACCGTCCCATGTTGAAATTTACATTAATTATAGATAATAAAAGTTAAATAAATATATATATATATAATTTTTAAAAGAAAATTAAATATATACTTTTTGCTATAGTAAAGGTCAAAGGTCAAACTGTTTCACCTTAAAACGAAAAATTTTAGAAATATGTACATGTGATATATCATTTGAAAGCCTATATTATAAACTTTCTAATGATATCAATTTTATGTTTTTAAGTTAATCGGAAAACTAAATATAGGTACACTTGTAGTAGACGAATTTTGAAAATTTGCATGTTTCACCCATTTTTGCAGACCTGTATATCAAAAAATAAAAGAGATAAGACCTTATTAATTGATATACAATTTTTTCTCAATAGAGCAAATGGATGAGCCCAGTTTCATAAAAATATAAGGGGATTAGGTTAAAAATGCAGGTTTTTTGTGTTGATTTGACATGGAATGAGCCCATAATATCCTATGTGCATATAATGTTTGATTCATTTTCAGAAAGAATTTACCTATCATTGCCTGTTAGTTAAACCAATTATTTTAAGAAATATTATTATTTGCAGTTAATTCAAAGTTTATTTTTTTATTTTTTTTAATAGTTTTTGTTTAAAGCATCTGACTTTAAATTCAAATTATATTAGCAATTTTTTATTCTATATTTGCATTTTCTATACTAATAAATACGAAGAATGGCTGATTAAAACTATTAATACAATTTATTCATTTTAATTCACAGTTATTTTAATTAGAATATTGCTTTCAACTTACTATTATTTATGTGTACTTCTTCTAATTGGATTTCCTATTCAAAGAACTTATACAACAGCTTTTACTCTCAAAATAATCTTCTGTCTTTAAATAATTTCATAGAATTTTGTAATTATCTCTCCTAATTATTAAAATGTATCATATCTTCTTTCAGGAGTTCTTTACAGTTCGGTGTCTAAAATACTTGTACAAAAAGAGTTTTATAAATCTGATATCAATGCTTAAATATATATAGAAGAGTCTGAAATTAAAGAGTAATTTATTAAATGCTTTTCATTGTTGTATTTAAACAAAAGATAACCGCAATATCAATTTTGTAATTTTCCCCCTTTAATTTGTTATTACGATTTTTTTTTTCAAGTTTGTTTAATACCATCATTAATCACTTTGTGATCAATGGGGATTTAAAAATTTAGGTCACGATTGTGATTTAAGTGCTTTGAAAAATATTTCTCTTTATTTTAAAATCATCCACTTAGATTAATTAGAAAAACAAATTATAAAATGATAAGTCTGTGTTCGAAAACTAAGCATGTTTGCAAAAGAACATTTATTCTTCTCTTATCTGCGTATTTTGAAATGAAACAAAATAATTACGTTACTTTTCCAAGAATTCATTTTAATTTGATAGCTTTTCCAAAAGAAATTAGTAAACGTTTCGTTAAGGGAAAGCTTTCATCAGAGCTGCCAAAATTTTTAAACTATTACATTGCATTGTTAACATACGTATTTTTTACCACACTACTTTCTTTTTAGAAAAAATAATCGAGTAAATTAATAGTAGAGTAAATTAATTGTAGAGTAAATAACTCCAAATATATAATTACAAGTAAATAAGAGAAAAGTGGTATGGAAATATGTGGATTATTAGCAATGAAATGGAATAAATTAGAAATAATAGCAGCTATGCATTATGAATCCTTAAATGTCTAAATAAAATAGCGTGTGGTTTCAGGTTGATTATGTGCGTCGTACATTTAAAATTAAATAAATAAAAAATGTTGTCTTTGGCATATTCTACCCAAGTCCCTTTTATTACAATATATAATAATATTTGTTCTCATGAATTTTTACTATACACCACTATATTAAAAATAAAAGCAATGTACTTGGCTAATGTCAAACCCAGTTGGGGACTAAAATAGTTCATCGATTAAGCCACCCTTAATCTACTTAGATATAATTAATTTTCCAAATACGATGTGTAATTTTAATAAAAGGTGTTTTGCATTTCACTTTTCATGTAAATTTTAGTATGGATTAGCTGGTTTTAGCCTTTCTGGCAGGAATTACTTTCCTAATGAAAAAAATTTGCATTGGAATGTGCATGTGTAGAAATATTAGATATGCACAGATGTTTTATATGAATTAATCGAAAAGAAAAAACTTAATATAATTTCCATGTTCTTTGATGAAAATAACGATTAATGCTGTTTTATCGGTATTACTATTATATAAAGATTTTTTCACAAACTGGATCCTTTTATCAAGTACATAAAAATTGCGGGGGGTCTTATGAAAGGAACATAATTTTTTTCTTAATAGGTTATGTGAAATTTTAAGATTAACCGTAAATTTATCTTTATTTAAAAAAAAATCCTCATAAAATATGTCATTAATGACATTCACTTACACAGTAATGATTTTTAATAGGAATGTGTGCATTTTTAATATTATGTACCTATATTGACAAGGGTACAATCTGTATCATTCAAGGTAAGTATAAAGATTCGTTATTGGTGTGATATACCCAATGGCTTGTGATATACCCAATATTCGTTTTTATTTGGTTCAGTTTATAAAGCAGAAATTTATAGAGTAGCATAGAGTAGCACATATCATTGAAACACACACTTAGATTTTTATTTATTACAGAGGCACACTCGAATTTATTAAACCATTTTACATGGAATTTAGTAATTTGTTCGAAAAACAACTGCAATAATGTATAATTTGGAACGCTTTCTTTTCTTTTCTTAATACGTAAAATAAGTTATAATGATAAGTATTTTTCAATATTCTTTGTTAACCCTAACGCTTTTGCGAAGCTAATCGCTTCATACTAACACTCTAAGCATTGAGATTCAGATTATATTCTCGGTTGAATGTGTGTTGACATAACATATCTTTTGCGAACATCAATATTTCAAAGTTAATATGAATAGCGTGTTATATGCCTTGAATCTTGATAATCATGTCATGCAAATCTGAGTACATGAATAAAATTGTCATATGGCTATTTGTCCAGAAATAATTATGAATGGAATAGCATTTATTGCTGTGACGTAAGTTTTGTATTCTCATTCGTCCCAATAAAGAATGTTTTAAATCTAATATCCTTTATTACTGTGTTTACTTAATAAATTTTACAGATAACATAATTTTGTATGTAGGAAAAATATATTTGTTAATTTAGAGCATGTATAACGCATACTTTGTACAGTATAAATACATTAAAATATTCTATAAAATTGAAATATCTCATAAATCGTAATAAATTGGAATTAATTTCTAATTGCCTGTGCACAAACATTATTAACGTTATTTATATCACTGTGAATTAAAAGTGTAAATTAAGATATTATTAACGTAATTTATTAGTGATACATTATGGGTTGTAAATGGCAATTGCTCAATGTACAGTCGGGGAAAAAAAAAACGCAGCACTCGACGTAAGTTCGTTGCTAATAGATGTAGAAAAATGTAATAGGTATCATTAGACGGGGAATTGTGAGTAGTTTCAGAAAATGAACTGAAATTTTCAATTGGGGGTCGTCTACATATTAAAACGCGCACCAACTTTGATTTTTTCCATGGTAATGCCCCGCTCCTGGGAACGCGAGAACGCGAAAAACTATATTGGTTGTATATTTTTTTACTTATTTTTTCACGGAGTTATAAGCGTTCAAAGTTTGAAGGTGCTAATGTTAAATCCATATTTCAAACTTTTATTAATATCTTCACGAAAAATAACTTGATCGATATAATGTTTTGTTTACGTGATACAATGAAGAAACCCAAATATAATCCATCATTACTTTTGATTCTGAAAAATATTTTTAATTTTGAAAAATATTAATAAATTCATATTCATAAAAATTATGAATTATGACCTATATTAATTTTTACATAAAATGTATCCTAATGCTGAAAAATATGGGTGTGCAAATTTGCAGCTCATTCCAGTTATTAGTTTTCGAGATATAAATAAATCTTTCTTTTGGAGTGGTTTAAGGGGCCGTCTCTTATAAAGTTTTGCATGAGATAACGAATCAAATCTTATAAAATAACAAGGAAAATTAAACAAAATATATTTATTTTTTATTTACGGGTCAAAATATATAACAACAACGTCAAACGCAAAGAAATAAAATAAAAATGAGGATTTTTAGACATTAGTCTTAGCATCAAGAATTCCTCTTTTGTAAAGAAGACAAACCCCGCCTTCATCGTTCTTCAAAACAAAATACAGAAAAGAAAAGTAAATGTGACATTGAGTATTCGTGTTAAACCCCTTATTTTATGTTGACAAAAATATGCACAAGTGGTATTTACTTCATCGATTACTGGTGATAAATTTTGAATCTTTTAAACGAACACTAGAAGAAATAAATAACTAAATAGGCGGGGTTTACTGTTTTAAATAGAAAAATTGGTAAATGTAAAAATTAGCAAATAAAAAAAGAATGGAATTGGAATGCAAGACAGCCTTGTAAAATCGATTCTTAAGTTAAAGGCTTAATCATTTGCTTCATATATTGCGTTATTTATTTTTATTTTTTTTATTTTGTAGGGGGGAGGATTATTATTTTAAGGATACTTTAGTCTCTAAAATTTTAATGTATTTTAACTTTATATATTTTTTAAATATACTTTTATAAATATATTTTAACACATTTTGCGACCGCAGGATTTCGTAATTTTGACAGTAAGATCCGCCTAAGGGCATTATTCTCTCAAAACAAAGTACTTCAGAACAAATTTTCTGTATTCACAATTATATTAGAAATGGATATACAGTATAATTATATTCTTTCTAATCAATATATTTATATCCATAGTATATTTTATTGCAAATATATGAACACTGGGTACACACTTAAGAAATAAGTAACACACAAATTACGAAATAAATGCCCAATAAGAGAGTTACAGATTTTCAAATGACGTGAATCTACGTCAGCAGTCGCGAAATGGTTAATTAAGAAATTATATTTTCATAGAAATTATAAAACGAATCGTACAGTTCCAAAGAGTTCAACTGACACAAAACTGGTAATTCCGATTAAAATTTTTTAATATTTACTTCATAAACCCTTACAATAATTTATCTGAAAAGATTTAGTTTATGCGTTGTTGTATATATATATATATATATTAAGAAATAAGTAACACACAAATTACGAAAGAAATGCCCAATAAGAGAGTTACAGATTTTCAAATGACGTGAATCTACGTCAGCAGTCGCGAAATGGTTAATTAAGAAATTATATTTTCATAGAAATTATAAAACGAATCGTACAGTTCCAAAGAGTTCAACTGACACAAAACTGGTAATTCCGATTAAAATTTTTTAATATTTACTTCATAAACCCTTACAATAATTTATCTGAAAAGATTTAGTTTATGCGTTGTTGTATATATATATATATATATATATATATATATATATATATATATATATATATATATTATTTCATTTCATATTTTATGTTACACCTACGAAAGAAAATTCAAGCTTTATTGGTGATCACTACAGCCATAATAGACACTTTTACTTGAAAAATATTGCACTTTTTTCAAAGAGTACAGTCTAGACAAATCGCAAGTGTAATGAATTTAAATAGACCTAAAATTATTAAAAAAGTACTGAAGTATATACAAGTCTAAGAAACTGAATTCAGAATAATTAAGAAACTTGGAAAAGGGTCAATCATTTTATTAATTTTATAATTATTTTTTTCCTGAAAAATTTATCTGTTTCGTATAGGATCTCAATTTTATTTTTCTACATTTACAAATGACCCCCTAACACATTTTTGATTATAATTCTATAAATACTAAAGATAAAGTATACAAACAGTATACTTTTCCGCACTGCCAGACTCTCAGAAATTCGAATATGAAGTCAAAATTGGGTGTTGCTATTGAAAAAAAATCAAAGTTAGCACTCATTTCAATATGTAGATAACCCCTAATTCAAAATTCGACAGCATTTTCAAAAAGTGCATTTACTATCCTATTGAATGGTGTCTATTAAATTTCTCTGCGTCAATTAATTATGAAATTACAGCGAGTGCTGCGATTTTTTTTTCACCGACTGTACATTTTCAGTGTTCTGAAAACATTCTTAACGCATTATACCTTATTTTTTACTGCGTATGAGAATTTAGACGATATATAGGGCTAGAAAAATGATTTTTTTTTCTCTCTCTTTAAATTAAATATATGAAGATGCTCTCATAAAATGTCACTCACAATAATTTAAATTATTAATATACATATACGCACACACAAATATACAGGGTGATCAGTTTAAAAGAGTACCTGTTGATTTTTCTTATTACCTTTAAATCTGACAGATGTGGCAACTATTATAATAATAAAGTATAATTGTTTGAACCTTGTTTAAGAGTGCGATACAATTTCTAACACTACTGGACTGGTACAACTTTATTTGTAAGGTAAAACAGAAATGGGGACTCACAGTGTTACTTAATCCTGTGATAATTTTATTTTTGAAAAACAGATTTTAATTAAATTTTTTTCATTATCATTCCTTGCAGAAAGTGTTGAAAATGGTCGCCACCATTTTGAATGCAAACATGAAAACGTCGAACCAAGTTTTTTGACACACTTTGCAGCATTCTCGTTGTTATTGACGAGATTTATTCAGTTATGACCTACTAGCAAAGCCCCGGTTTGGGAACGAACCGAATTCTGAATGCAGGAAAAATTAAAAAATCAAACTCGAAATGTACAAAACTCGGCCTAATGCTGCCTGCGTGCCAATAGATCAAAGTTTGTTAACGATTTTTTTAATTCATGAAATCAACGAAAGCTTTTCTCGCTTCGCTGGTCACTATATTTAAAGGAAACTCTTTTCTATATCGCTTTACAAACAAAAATAAAATTTAAAGAAATCATGAAATAGTTTTAGAGCAAGCTTTGGTTCCCCGCTGCCTTCGGCAGCGCCCCACTCATTCTCAGGCTTTCGGGTGTCTGTCCCTATTGTCTGTGACTGTAGCTTACCAGTGGGCTACCATTTGGGTGCTTATCAGATGACAGTTTCGAAACAGACAGTATCGAAAAAATTGAAATAGCCTATAGGTGGCAACACTATACGTGGTGTTCATAATATTTTCTTTCACGTTATTTTCTATATTTATTTGATTTATTCGACCAACAATAAAATCGAGCAACAATTATTCGAATAACAATTTCACACCAAATATAATATTACAATGTGTTATGATCGGCTACATCTATCGCATGAGACAATTAATTTTTGTGGTTATAATAGCAGTTGAGTTGGTTAATAGTAGTTGGTATATAGAAAAATAAATAATGAAATACTGAAATATGTAAACCTGACCATGGTACAGTGTTAATGTAGTTCCCCTTGGCGACTTTTGAATTTTTATCGTCACTTTAGACAAAAATACATAATTTATGTTATTATTTTGTTTTGTTTCTTTCTTTTCGTTTTCCTTTCCTTTTCTTTCTTTTCTGTTTTTCAACATTTTATAATTTATTTATATTTTTTATGTGCAATTCGGCTTAAAGTGGCTTTTACGAAAGTGGAGTCCTTGGCGAAAAATGTCCGATCTATTTCAGCGACAAAATTTTAAAATTTACCCAGGATTATCAATAAGTAAAGCTCTTTAATGTAATGCTGAATTAGCTTTCATGTTAAGCGCGATTCATCTATTTAACATACTATTTAAACAAAAGGGGGGGAAATTAAAAATTGAGGTATGTTATTTATTTTATTTTATTTTCTTTACTCCATTTTCATATTTTCATTTTTTCATGTGGAGGAGCAAATTTAATATTTAATGTTTTAATTTCTTCTATATTTAATACAGAGAAAGTATTGGATTTGTGAAAATTTTCGACCTCCGTTTTTTGATGGATTTACACGTTTTGGGATGTCCTGAACACGAATTAATAGTTTTTAGAAAATGTCTGTCTGTCTGTGTGTATCACGTTTTTTGTGGACGCTGTATCTCACGAACCAATGAATGAAATTTAACCAAACTTGGTATTTAGTTGCACCCTGGCATAAACTGGTGCTGATTAGATTTGGGGATCAATAGCTCAACAGGTGGCGCTGTGATCGCATTTTCTCTAAACTTTAACATGGCAGTATAGGACAAAATTTCGTATAAATGTGCATAATGAGAGTTATTTTAAACTCGTGATTGTAAAATTAATATGGATAATTGATAATAGTAGTAGTTAACTAGGAAAAAAATTGTGCATGTGGGGGTATCGGTTCCCTCCTTGGGGGGGGGGGGTAAATTTTCAATATGGGTATCTTTGGAAAGGTCTCGTCAATACTTTTAAAAGGAATGGTTGAACTATAAATCTGTAATAATTTGAAACAAAGTTATCGATTTTTTTTAACGGAATTTAACCAAAATTGGTATTTAGTTGGTCCCCGACATAAACTGGTGCTAATTACATTTGGGGATCAATCGCTCAACAGGTGGCGCTGTGATCGTATTTTTTCTTAATTTTTAACATGGCAGTATAGGACAAAATTTCGTATAAATGTACATAATGAGAGTTATTTTAAACTCGTGATTGTAAAACTAATATGAATTATTGATAATAGTAGTAGTTAACTAGGAAAAAAAAAATTGTGCACGTGGGATCATCGGTCCCCCCTCCCCCGCCAACCTGCGGGGTAAATTTTCAAGATGGGTATCTTTGGAAAGGTCTCGTCAATACCTTTAAAACGAATGGTTGAACTATAAATCTGTGATAATTTAAAATAAAGTTATGAATTTTTTTTACTTTTAACTTTTCCAATAGTTTTTATTTTTTATGAAGAATTTTAATATAATTTCATGAATGAATTTAAACACTGCATAATACTTAAAACTTCCATGAAACTTTTGAATATTTTTATTGAAACATTAAGTATTTCAATAAAGTATGTTAAGCATTCAAGTAATTGATTTTCAAAAGTTAACTCAATGTGCAGTCCCAACTATCGAAATCTTTAACATATCACAAATGCTTTTAGATTTTAAAGACAGAGAAAGGCTTTTAATCATTCTTTCCCTTCATCAGTGTTACCAAAGATGAAAGAAGTTTAAAGAAAGAAGCAAATGAATGCCCTATCCTTCCCCATTACTTCGGAACTCCGTCATAACAAAATCAATAATGGTTCTCTGAGGTTTAGAGAAATAGCTACGTTTGATACTCTTAAATTTTGTCATGTAAATAATGAAAGACCAGAACTTACTTTCTTGTTATTATTAATACTTTTTCTTTATCCAATAAAGCGATTTATTTAACACATTGATCTATAACAACTTTAGAGAGAGAAAGATTATTCAATATTGCAGTAAATATATGTGCATGTCTCGTGTTTACATAAATCTTGTGAACGTATAATTCTTCCGCCCTATTTGATTTTTTATTTTAATTCTATATTTCTTTAGTCGTGATTGATCATTAGTTTTATGGTATATTTGTTATTCTGCCCACTACGTTTCGTAAAATGCGTGTTAGTCGCATGGAAGCTGAATAATACTTTTTCGCTGGTTATTAAATATATCTCAAATAATATTTTAAGAACAAAGTCAGTTCATAACTACAGTATTCATCTCTAAAATGACTCGAATGGATGTAATGAAAACAGTAAAATTAAAATAAAAAACGTAAATCTGTCTCTTTCAACTTTTTGTATATTTGCTCAAAAGTTGTTTCATAATTTATGAGTAGGTGTACATTTACTGCGTGAATATGGGTATGCAACTCAACTGTTACCCGTTATATGGGAAAGTTTCAAATTATTCAAAATTTTCGGTGGAAATGCTTTTATGACAGATTGTAAACAATATAATTTCTGCACTAAGAATGTAGTTTAGCTGTGTTTTAGTAGTAGTTAAAACTTAGTACAACTTTGAACAATTTTTAGGAATGTTAAAAGTGTTTATGACGTATGAAAATTGATAAAGGTAACCATCATATGTTGTATATCTGTTTTAATTTGAATAAATAGGCCGCGGAAAAGAATTTGGACACATAACGAGCGGTGCAAGGTATTTCTATAAAGCATATTTGTATTTATTATTATTTCATGGAAGAAACAGAATAAACATTTTTTTTTTCACACACATAATTATTATTTTTTTATTTAATTTTTATTTAATTAATTAATTTAGTTATTTATTGGGGGAGGGGGTGGGGGTGGGTTCTTAGTAAAGGTATAAAGTTTTTTTTTTTTTTTTTTTTTTTTTTTTTTTATTTAATATAATAAAAAAGAAAATAGATTTTTTGAAATCCATTCCTAGTGTAAGATACAACAAAAAATATAACATGTAAGAACATTATTTGATTTAACATAAGCGGAAAGTATAATTTTTCTTTCATAATATTTATGTGCTTATAATATTATAGTTGACATTTTTTCTATGTAAACAAATTTATATCTCTAAATTCTTTTAGATGTTCTGCCCCTTTTTTTTTTTTTTTGTCTTAAAAAATCTTCAAAAGCTCTTTGTGCTTATAAGCGCCAAACTTTGAAATCACTGCAATCTCACTAGGAATTTATCCATAAAGAAATATATTTTATGCATCCTACTCTAAAGGATATATAAAAGACAGTTTCAAGTACCGGTGCTTAAAGTGTGTGATTTAAAACCAATGTTGGTAGACATTTTATGGTCCAAATAAAATATTTTTAGAGAAGAGATATATATTGGGGAACATTTGAAGGAAAAAAAAAATACTTTACTTGCGTATAATATATATATATTCTTTATTAAAGAATAACCTCATGTACGGTACGTTGTATTTATGGCGCTGTTGCTATATATTGTACTTACGATGTAATGACTCATATTTTATTTACTACGAATAGTATCATACTAAAAATAATGCTTGTTATAAAGCGTTATTTGTTTTACTAATTTAGAAGATTAGGGAACAAAACAAAATCCGATACTTTAAATGAAAATATAAACATAAAGCAGCGTAGAGCTATTGAATGACCTCTCACCAATATCCGATGAATTGATATGTAGTGCATATGTGGAATCACCGACAGAAGAATGAATCTAATCGAAAATTCATCCGAAATATCTCGCTAGGGACAGTTGAAACCGATGGTAAAAATCAGATGAATTTTTGAAACTGATCCAATCTAAATCCGAAGAAATCACGAAGAAAGCTTGATTTTTATCGATTTTTCAGTGTGATTGATTTTTGGTGATATATCTGCATTTGGGGATTTTTTTCGCCTCAAAAACCAGCCTCATGCACTGCTCAAAACGATATGCCTATATCATCACCCGGGCAAATTTCGTGAAACCAATTAAAGGCCGAGAAAAACGTGATCAATCTATGCTACTAAGAAATCGACCATTACCCTTTTTTGCTTCCTGTTACGAAATAAAGGAAATACAATGATCGTAATAGTAAAAGAGCTGCTGCAGCTCGAATAACTCAAATGTTAATTCTGAAAAGTTGAAATTTATGTTTAAAAGTGTGTTTTCATCTAGTTATGCATCTCGAATTTCTGGCATTACGTGCCCTTTCAAATTAGAGATATCCGCTATTTTATAAATTTCGCTTCTGCATACGTGGAAAGGGTAATGGATAATGGATCGTAAGACTACAATTTAGAGGATCAGGATATTAGTCAGGCTCGTCTGAAGAAATAATTCGTCGTAGGGGATTTAAGTGAGAGAAGATGTCTGCTTGTAAATTTTAACACATTATTCATATTTCAAATATCATTTAGTTTCAAATAATAGGATGGTTTTTATTGAATTTTAACAAAATTTTAGACATAAAAAAGTTAGTATATACGTCCTAGTATGATCCTTAATTTAGTTACCTGATTGTCAAAAGCTTTAATTAACATCAAAATGAATCTTCAGAATTTTAGTGCTTGTATTTGTAGCCACACTGCCATGGACTAATGTCACAAACTCCGTTTATATCAACCTGGTTAAAAGCACCTTCTTTGATGTTAGACAAGCATTGACATCATGCGTAATTACAGAAATTCGATTTATAATTGGTAATTAAAGTTAATAATTACATTTTAATTTCACAATATATACAATACGTTGCAATAACGGACGTCTGATATATTTTTAGCAAATATATTAACAAAAAATATCCACGAACGCGTTTCACCGAACGTGTAACCAATAAAGAAATAAAAGAATAAAATATAATAATACGGGACATTATTTCGTAATTTGTCATCGATGATTCATTCTACTTTCTTGTTTTTACTGTAATACGAATTTGCCTTATTTGGTTTTGAAAGATTTTTTAATTTTTAGTCTTAGTCAATTGAAACTAAATCTCGTAACATGGAAAAGCTGCACTTCATTATATAAGTGAGGCATAATTTTCCAATAGTTTGATACATTTTTCGTCGCAATGATTTACATATAATCTGAAAAATAACTGTAATTTAAAAAAATAGCAGATTTTGATAGCAAATATACAAAACATAGATTTTAATAACTATAATCACTAAAAATTAAAATTTTTAATATTTCCTGAAAAAAATAAAAATAAAAATGTAACTTAAGAAAGTATTTTACAGAAAGGATGTAAGAAAGTGCTGTTTTCTTGTAAAATTTCATTTATCACAAGGCCGCATTGATAAATAGTAAAATTATAATGTTGCGTTCACAATACAATTTTTACAATGACTTAAAATGATGGTTATGTAATATTTAGATCCAAAATATAACCCTGCACTTAGCGATGCGCCATAGCTTTCCAGAGTAAGAGGGTTTGTTCACACAATGTTAAAAAATGTCGCAAAGTAATCTCGACGCCAGCGCTTCCCGTCATGCAGTGGATGCGGTACGCAAATAAAAGCTGTGAAAAATCTGCCCCTATTGAACTTTCTTTAAAAAAAATATCTCTTACATTTTTAATGAAAACAAGAATTAATTCTGGCACTAAATGAACATTATAGATGTAATTATTCACTTCAATATATTAGCATACGTTTGAATTTGACTTTAAATACAAAATATGTTAGATGTTCAGTGCGCTAATAATTTCAAGTAAATAATCACATCTATAGCGTTCACTTACAGTCAGAATTAATTAGTGACAAATATATATTTTTAAATCTATCTTCTGATGTTGTAAATTGTAAATACGAAAAAATTCATGTATTAGTAATTTAAGAAGAAAATGTTAATGTACGCAATTTTCAAAATTAAAATTTTGGTAAAAAAAAAAAAAAAAAAAAAAAAAAAAAAGAGAGAAAAAATTTAAAAGGAATGCTTATAAAAGAAGACTATATCATTATTCCTTTTATTTAAAAAAAAAGTCATGTTTCATACTACCAATCAGACGCAGACGAAATCATTCGTAAAAATTTTATCATCTTAACAAAGTATGTTTGTAATCAGTTTAAAACCTAATCTTAAACTAAAATAGCATTTAGGAATTATAAAATAACATTTAGGAATAAACAAATATAATATACACTAACTTGTTCTAACCTCACAATAAATCAAAGCAACCGAATTCAGAATTCCATAATTTACTCTTGATCCGTAATGAATGAAAATTGAACAGATAAGATTTCAATAATTATATAAATTGTAAGAAGTATTTAAAAAGTAATTTTTAAAATGTAACTGTAAATTTAATCTTAATTATGTAGCATCGTGCGAGTAAACAAAATCTATTCGAGCATGCGCAATTTTAGCCTGAGTAGTTCAGGCACCGCCTTCTTTGTCCTCCATCAGTGACAAAACTATGACGTAACCATGACGTACCTACGCTACCTAGGGTAGAGGCCGGCGCATCACCGCCATTTTTTTGCCTCCAAAGAGGATAGCATTCCCGCTTGGCGTCCTTATCGCTTACCTAATCATTTTAAGAAATCTTGATCTGAAGCTAATCCGGTCAAGATAAGAACAATAAGCAACAATAATATTCCTAAAAACACATTTTTTTCACAGTACATTCTCAGGATGTCAGTTTATTCTGAGGATATCCTATGGATGTGCGATGTGTTGTTAGGGTGGTTTCTGTTTCTTTTACAAAATGTCGCCAAAATTCAAATACACAGTAATAGAAAATCTGTGAACACTTTATATTCACTTCTTGAATGATTATAGCAATTTATCGCTAAACAAACTTCCATACCTTAGTTTACTTAGCTGAAATTATAAAATATATAATAAAATAAGTTACTCTAAAGTAACGTAAGACGATTAAAAAAAAAAATGTTTGTGGTTTGTTTATCAGAGAAACGTGCTGGGTACATGTGGCAACCCTAAGGCAACAAAATGCCTGATGCGCCAGCTCGTATACATAGAGGCCTTAACCTAGGGCCCTCATTGCTCCATTGTGCTGAATATGATTACTAGTACTCGCTTTGGCGATGCGCTTTATGACATAATACCCTCACACTTAAAACAATTTTAAAAATCAATTTTTATAAAAATTTAAATTTAATAATTTAACTGCATTGTGGATAAAGCGACATCTTATTGAATGGATATATCCGACAGGGACATTTAAAATATTAAAATTTACAGCAGATATAAAATATTTCATAAATCAACTTTTATTGAAAATATAAGGAGATGACACTCTTTTTCAATGTTTATAACTTTTATTAAATGTATATAAATTCCGATTGATTTTTCAATCTTTTCGGAAAAAAAGACGCATTTTAGAGATACGTTTTCTAAAAACTTATTTCTTTCTCGTAAGATACACTTTTTGTTATTGAATTACGTATAATGCGGTATATTAAAGAATGAAAATTTCGTCTATTCAAGTATCTTGTATTGTCTACTTTTAATACGTACAATAAGAGTATTCTCTTCCCCATCAGTATTTTATTAATACATTTTCATTGAACAAAAAATATTATGTAAGTTTTTTTTTTTTTAACTCATCAAAAAATAAGTTTTGTTTATGAAGGAGGATAACGGAATTGATCTCCCCAATTCATGAAAACTAGAACAATAACATTAAAGGTAGATTTCTTGTTATCGTTATTATTTGTTGAGCAAAAAATCTAGAATATTGTGCCAAACTCATACAATACATATTATTAATTAAAATTCTATTTTATCAAACTTATGTTCCGTGATGAATGCAGACGATTTTCATCTTAGAAAATTATAACTGTAACAAAGTAACAAAGGTTAACTACTTTCCTTTCTAAGAGATGGCGATATTCATTATTTGGCAATGCAACGCAGAGCTATTTAGCCGGTTGCAGATTTCTAGTAGATAACAAAGAGCTATTTAGCCTGTTGTTAGAATGACTTTGACTTTCTGTTGTGTCAGTTTAGTTTGTTTGAAATGTACTACCGCAATGTAGCTGCGCGTGAAAGTGACATAAGTTTAAACTGTACAGATGTAAATAATTCTTTTTGTGTTAATTAATAAATATGTTTCGAAAAAGAAGACCTGTGGATTATATAATACTAAAAGCCGAACACAATTCAATTTTTCTGCCCTATAGACGACATTTAAAAAAATACTTCCTCACAGATTTTTTTTTTTTTTTTTTTTTTTTTTTTTTATCTATAATTTTGTTTAAAATTTTACATATGTATTCTACAACCATATTCATTTTTTAAATGAAATCGCCAGTGAACTTCTTCTCTAGAAGAGGAGGTTAGCAATCCCTTATGCCTACAATAATTTTTGTAATGGAAAGTTAAAATTATTGTATTCGTCAGTCGTTATCTACCTTTAGTACACGTTTTGCGATAAAAGGGTGAATTTTATGGTGTTCTCGACGGTGGTGATCTTGTGTGGTGATCTTTAACACGTGTCAAAGGAGGATATTTTACTGTCAATGTTTTACTGCCCAAAACATTTAACGTGGGAGTTCTTGAAAGCAAACGTCATACAGTGAATCAGTCAAACTTTCTTGCAAAGGCTTTGAGACTTTACTCCACTCACCAACATTTTGAAAAAATTTCACGGTATAATTTTTATTATTTGGTGTGTTTTGCTACGAAAATGGCAAACTGGAAGCTAGAATATGTAAAATAACAGAAATATTGAAAAAACAAAAAAGAAAAACAGAAAGAAAGAAACAGAAACTCATTGCTGTTTTTGATTTTCTTTTGTTTTCTGGGCACAAATCCCCTCAAATTCCCTCCTTACTACAAATGTTTTAGAACTTTTTACCTCCGTAGCTCCTCAGGTCAGAAGACATTTAACGGTTAAAATACCCATCGTTCCTCTCAGAATCAAACTGATGGGTATAAAATTACCAAGCAATGATAAAAATGAGGGAGGGGGTGTATCTAGAAAACGGTGAGTGATTGGGCAAAATGGTGGTCATATTCGGATTCAGGAGATCATTTTACATAAGAATATGCTGAAATGGTGTCAGAGGCAATTTTCATTCTGAGCAGTGTAATTTTTCTATTATGTCCTGTGTTATGTATATATATATATATTTCAATTTTTTTTTCTTTTAAAAGACTAAATAATATAAATCAAAAGTATTTGTATTTTATATCCATTTTGTATTTTGATAACATTTAAACGTTATTTAGGGCAAAGTAAAAGCTATATGTCTAGAAGAGTAACAAAGGTTTTGATAATGAAATTATTTTTTATGAGTGGAATTAAATTTAACGGTTGAGACGAATTATTTATCATAAAGGAAATGTTTCTTAGAATTTTTTCTATCTTATTTCTCAACCCGTAACTAAAATTATATGATATTAACTTGTAACTCACATAGTGTCCATTAGTAATAAATGACAAATATTTGAAACAAATTAGACAACTTGTGTGAATTTTATAATCTTGCATAAATCCTAGGCATGTGTATATGTGAATAAATATTTAGCATTTTAACAGAAAAATAAATACGAATTATTATTAAAATTCACTTTGAAAAAAAAAATAATAATACGATATATCATTTATTTTAACTATTAAAGCATAAAATAAGCCATATGTTTTAAATCATAAGTTAATTGAAACAAAATTTAAATCATCCTTAGAAACCTTACAAATTGGACACGATACTCACGCACATATAAATATGCATAACCTACTTCCAGATATGGGTACTTTTAATTACTTTAAATACAAATAATTAAACATCTCTGAATAATTCTAAACAATATAATCTCCTACACAGCAAACCGATGACTATTTTTCAAAGATGAAAGTGCTTTTATCTCAAATGAATGATGTAATTTGTTTACAGACCTTATCGGATAGGTTGTACTGAATTCATAAATAGTACTTGAAATTATATTTAGAAATTGTATTTTGGGTGTGAATTAATTTACAATTAAAGAAATATTAATTTTCGTTCTTAGACTCGCTATATAACTTATCTACAGTACACTTTAGATATTCTAATTACAAATAATATTTTAATTAAAGAAATATTTTTAGATAATAAAAAAAAAAGTATCAACAGTTATTTCCATGAAACTTGCGTAAATACGGGCTAGGACCCCTTAGAAAGACCTCCACGGAAGGCACTCCCCCCTCAGGCCCAGGACCTACAGCAGTTAATCGGCCTTAATCCCAAAACACAAACAAACCATGATAACTTCCATGATAATTGCCATGATTTCCAAAATAATGTTAAAACTAAAGCTATTAAATTTCTCCAAATGGAAATAAATATAAAATTTCAATTAGAACTTTTATATCAACAAAAATTATATATACATATCTATATATATCTATCTATCTCTCTATATATAAATATATATATACATACATACATATGTGCGTGCGTGTGCGTGTATTGGCGTATTCCTATTTAAATGTATAATATGAAATTTACCTATATTTAACCATAAATATAACTGTAAATACTATTAGGTAGAAATAATAGAGTTCCTCCCGTAGATAGATTAAGAGAAAGATAAATTATCGAATCTCGTATACTAGTGAATAATTTTCAAAGATGAAAATGCTTTTATCTCAAATGGATAAAGCAATTCGTCTATAGTTCCTCAGCCTATTGGTGGAATTCAATCCATTAATAATATTTGAAGTTCTTTATTGAAATAGCTTAGAAAATATATTTCGGGCGTGAATTCATTTACGATATATGAGAATTCAATTGCAGTGTGTAGACTGGTTATATAACTTAATCACATTGCACTTTCGATATTCTCTAACTGCTAATTTAACGAAATACTTTCTCAAACAAAATAACTCAATATCGAAGAAATTATTTCCGTGATAATTGCGTAAAAGTTAGTTTTTGGTTTCTGTATTTATATGTTATGATTTGTTTGTATGTAAAGTTATAACGGTAATAAAATTATATAAATGATTTTTTTATTCATTTATTTCATATAAATGCTTATGTGTTTCATAAAATTATATGTACTTTTAATTATACTAGTACCACCCAATGTTCGAAACTCAAACACTTTTTGTAAAGCAAGGCAAAACATAGATGATGAGATATTCCTGAAATGAGGTGAAATCACAATGTAGAAGCACCCCTGTTGGGTGATATATAGCCCAAACGTTATGGTGGTATTACACCCATTCAAACCAATGTCCAATGAATATCAAATTAGGTTAAATTAAATCCATTGGTTCATAAAGTACAGTGTTCGAACTATAAAAGACCGACTTTTCATAAAAATGGACGAACTGAGCTCAAGAAATCTCAAAAAGTATAACTTAATCGAAAACCAGAAATCTAAAATTTTTTCTGAATCTTATATTTTCTTGTTATATATGCAGAAAATAGAATAATAAATCCATTTAAAAAAAAATAAAAATAAAAAAATAAAAAAAATAAAATAGTAATAATAAGCAGTCAATTTGAATTAATTGAGATGCAAGGACACATTAAAACGTGTAAATTCATTGAAAACCAGAAATCGAAAGTTTTTCGAATCTTGTACTTTGCGTACCCAGGGTTCGTGAATTGTCTGTGAATGGAAGATGAACCTTGCAGAAGATTAAAATTTTATTTACAGAATATTTCGGAAGAAGACCCAGTATCAACTTCAGTTCCACCAGAAATCACAACTTAAATAACAGCTGACAGCATAAAAATCACAGCATAAACTGCACCATAGTGTTTATACACAGCAATAGGCTGCAATTCAATGGTAGAGACTTACAAGGGAAGTGTGAATCAGCAAAATTGCTATTGAAACCAAACAAAGCTTCAATTAAAGAGCATAGTCGAAAATATTGGGTACAGTACAAATTTGTTGCAACCATTCCCATGGGGGGAGATATGATCCCCTAATAGTTTTAGTTATGTCCATAAAAGCCAACGAAACACACACCAAAGTGAGAACGGATGGCGTAGTGGTACAGTGCTTGACCTCTAATGCGGAGGTCCTGGGATCGAATCTCCACAAGGGCGTTTTGTATTTCAGTTTTTTATTTCAACTGAAATATTTATTTTTTACATTTTTAATTAAATTAAATCATTATTTTAAGAAAAAATATTAATTATATTAAAAAAGTTTATTTATTTATTTTTTTTTTCCAGCGCGGACAATTTAATATTTTTGTAATTTTTAACCAATTTATATATATATTTATTAAATTTAAAGAAATTAATAATTTAACAGAAAATACTTTTATATTACATTTAGATAAGATTTTTTTTCATGATTGCAATCAGATAAAATTTTGTCAATGATTATGTTTTATGTAAATTTTCAATTACTATTTTTTAACGACGACATTAATAGCAAGAGTTAATCGTCTGCTCTCAATTCTACTATTTATTCATGCAATTTTTTGTATGAAAAATCCTGAATGAACAACATCTATTGTTTCGACGTGGCATTTAACTTATTTCAAATATTTCATTAAACAACTGCCGAATTTGGTCTTGTCGGAAGAAGTGATAATAATATTGAACACAATGACAAATTTTCTCAAAATGATTTTATTTATTTATAATTAGTTTACACCCCAAAAAATTAAAAATCTGGGTAAATGAATTTTACAAATCTGGTAATCTCGAGAAAAAGCCAAATATTTAACAAAATGTTCGTGATGAATAATAATTGACGGTGAACAAAATTGTAATTCAAATAATTGTGATCAATCTTTTTATATTTCTTGTTCTAATTGTGAAAAATACTTATGTTTTCATGATTTTTCTAATTTTAATCCTAATTGTTATAAATTAGAAACTATATTCGTAGCTTTAAAGATGATTTTCTTTTTTATAAATCAAAAAATAAATTACATATTTCTTAAATTCATGGTCAATACTTTATTAATTAGAATACTCGAAAAAAAAAAAAAAAAAAAAACCTTCTTATTGTAATAAATATTTTCTCTTACAATAATGATTTAATTTAATCAAAAATGTAAAAAATAAATATTTCAGTTGAACTAAAAAACTAAAGTACAAAACGCACTTTCGGAGATTCGAACTCAGGACCTCCTCATTAGAAGTCAAGCACGGTACCACTAAGGCATCCGTTCTCAGTTTAGTGTATGTTTTATTGGCTTTTATAGACATAATTAAAATTATTAGGGGTCATATCTCGTCCCCATGGGAGTAGTTGCAGCAAATTTGTACTGTACTCAATGTTTTAGACCATGTTCTTTAATTGAAGCTTGGTTTGGTTTCAATAGCAATGTTTCAATAGCAAAGATTTCTATTCCGTAAAGTCTTGGAGAGAAAGTGACCCCGGTGGTCGGAACGGGACCCCCTTTTATAGCCTCCTATTAAGTCAGAAATTTTCAGCAACTTGCGTACAATCGAGTTAGAGCTTGGACAATTGGTATATCGATAATATTTTTCTTTCACCAAGGTCGCCAAAATAGTCGTCAAGGAGAGATAAAGGCGACAAATTCGTCACTAAGTCCATTACGTGCCCTGATGAAACGAGATTTTAAAGGAAAACGAGCTTTTTTAACGCGGAAATAAGCTGGAAATGCAGAAAATTGACAATTTTAGATCTGACTAAGCCTCTTAGCATGAAATTACATAAAAATAACTAGCATTACTTACAAATTCGTAACAATATATTTACATCTATGCATAACACACACGGATTTTTTAGATCTATTATACAAATATCCCCATTATGCATGAGTATTATATTTATAAAAGTACATACATAACCAGCAAATTAAGTGATATGACATAAAAACAATATTATTGTAAAAGTCACCCTGTCAAGCAAAAACTTACCTTCTTGCGCAGCCAAAAATAAGAATTGATATCAAATTTCGCCGCCGCTATTAATTCCCGGGAACTCAATGCTTTGCTTAATGAAGATCTGCCAATAACTCTGCATGTGTCTTTCTAATAAATTTTAATTTATTTCAACATTCCTTTTTACCTGTTTTAGTTTTTTGGCTGCATTATAAAGTTATAATTTAAATAAAGTATTTTTACGCCGGGGTGCGTCCCTATGTAAAAGTTTTAATTAATAAAAATTTAGTTTCTAAGATCACAATATTATTTACGCATCCAGCCGTAAAAATACTTTAAATTATATTTTATAATGCAGACAAAAAACTAATGCACTTTCCAGGAATTTAGACCTTTACCCAACTTAAAATTATGTGTATCAACCTTTACAAAATCCCTTCCCCCTCCGTCCCGTTCGGGGGGTAGAATTCTACCAAAAATGGCACAAAGATGTTGAAACAGCCATTCGTCTCCTTTATAATATTCCCCAAAACACATTTTTTTGTTTTTTGTGATTTTCGATTTTTTTTTGGAGGGGGGGGGTGTATTACAAGGGGGCGAATTCGTGTCAACCCTTTTAGCACTAAATTTGTCCTTGGAAATCTATAGGAGCTAAGATCAAGAATTTTGGTGGATGCATTGTTTGTTTATATGTATCCGACTCCTACAGTAACAGAATTTCCTCCCTCCCCTTTTCCCTCTGGGGGACAGGAGACAAAAACACGTTTGTAAGCATAAGTCGGTGAAGAAATTGCGGTGAAGATATTGCTCATGTTTAGACTTGAGTACAAGAAAGCATTTTCTGAGATTTTGGAATTTTCGATTTTTAAGAGTGGGAGAGAGAAATCAATTTTCGGGGGGGGGGGGGGTCGAAGATTCCGGAATTTTGAATAGAGCGTAAATTATTGTACAACTTTACTGGAAACAGCCATGCGTCTTCTTTAGAATATTTCCAAACACCCATTTTTGTTTTTTCTGGATTTTCAATTTTGGGGGGGGGGGGGGGGAGTGTTGCGTTTCGATGGGTAAAATTCGAGAATCCCCTTTTCAGCGCTAAGTTTTTCCTGTGAAATCTAGGTGAGCTGCGGTCATGTATTTTGGTACATAAATTGTTTATGCTTCCGATATATAACGTAACGGAATTTTACAAAATTCCTCCCCTTTCCCCTATGTGGGTCAAGTGGGGCAGCGATAAACACGTTCCAAACGCAACCTTGCTCAAAATTATCTAAGTAAGATTAATTTTTTGTGTGGATTGGCTATGCGTACCACACATGCACTGTAATGGGATTTTATGTAATCCTTCCCCCTTTAAAGGTTGGAAGGAAATACGTTTTCAAGAATATCTCTACTCCAAATTATCTCAGGAAAACGATTTTTTGCAGTCGAATTTTTATGGTCACCCAATACACACACCACAAAGAGATTTTATAAAATTACGTTCTACCACTTCTTGTAAGAAAAGGGGGGAGCAAAAAACAAATGCTTTCAAGCTTAAATCTGCTCCAAATTATCTTAGAAAAGCGATTTTTGATGTGTGGGTCAGTTATACGTATCCAACGCGTAGTATAAAGAGATTCACCGAAATTACCCCTCCTTCCACCCTTTTGGATCGACGGGGGGGGGGCGAAAACACGTTTTCAGCATTACTCTGCTACAAAATATCCGAGTAAAGCGATTTTTTTATGAATCAGTTGGTATGGGTATGTAATACGCACTCTAAATTGATTTTGCGAAATTATTCCCACCCCTTGGGATAGACAGTGCAAAATACGGATTCAAGTTTGAATATGCTTCAAATTTTCATAGAATGACGGATTTTGGCGTGTGTGTTGATCAAGAGTACGCAATCTGCACTCTTATGGGATTTCTCGAAACTTCTAACTCTCCCGCTTGGGAAAGGGAGGAGAAACGGGTAAATCAGTGTCGCAGCCGGTGGGGACTCAGACTCTTCATGTTGCGAGGGAGAAAACCTCTAACTTACGCAGCGCAAACTTTAACTTAGGTTTTGACTGATTTTAGTGTTTTTATTTTCCAGATTTAATAATGATGTGGGATTTTCAGAATTCATTTAAATATAATGTCCAGCGAAGCGGGCAAAGCCTGCTAGTATATACATAATTTGCAAAGAAATCTTTATAGTTTTAGATAAACCTTTATATCTGCATATATGCAAATACAAGCAGGTATAATGCTATTTCCATACAAATGAATTTATGAAAAAATAAGAAGCATCATGATTATATTCTACAACCACAGTTCATTCCAAGCATTATCATTTCCTTACACAAAGTATAAGTAAGTATTAGTTGTGAAGCCAATACACGAAATCAATTTTGTTTCTGGCGTAGCTCAAAAATGAATGGTCGTAATATATTACAAATTTATATTTGGGACTTTCATGATTCTAGCTTTATACCAACAGTTTTTGTCTTATTAATTCCCACTATATGTGATTTTACGTGATGTCTGTATATATATGTGTATGTGTATATCGCATAATGCAAACGCTTGGCCGTAGATTGTTGCAAATGAATATGTTATAACATCTAGTTGCACTTACTTTTTTGTTCCTTTTGTGACATTCCATTTTGGATATATCCACAATATTTATTTCCATAATGACAAAATACAAAATTTTTGTCCATGACCTACCGTCTTACAGATTTCCGCAGAAGCTTATAATAGAATTCGTAATAATATTGTTACGAATGTTGCCGAAATTCTTCCGTGTAGAAAATAATTCGTAAAAGCATAATCATTTTCTAGTCGACTAAGGAACTTTATTTAATAAATAATCTGGAAAAAAGTAAAATAAAACTTTCACTCTCACTACAAAAGTGAGCAATCAACTAATATTCTTGAAATAACATAAAGAAAGTAATTCTGCTAGAAAAGTCAAGTAAACATACAAACACAAGCGTGACAAACACTACAAAGCAGGAATGTTGCTAATTTAGAAACAGCGTATTCGCTTTAAAATATCTTAGACACGACCGCTCATCTCAATTATCTAAACAGAAACTGAATTCTTCGAGATTTTGGCTAGCAATTTATGGATTTTTCAAATTGTTCTGCGCTATTAAGAAATAAACCATAAAAATAATTTTAGACCTCGCCCCTTTTTGAATGTCAAAACACCGAATTTTGGCAACCCTAAAGTAACGCTTTCCGCCAAGTTTTGGTATCAAATTCTATAATTTTATGTCAAGTCAAAAAGTTTGCCCCCCAACACTTGCCTTTGTGGAAGTAAAAGACCGCCATATGTTTCCACTTTAACTGCATTACCGTGAAGAAAGTAACATGCAATAGTCAATAATGACTCTTCCCTTTTTATACCCTCGTTAGTGATTAATAGAACTTCCGAGGAAGTTAGTTCTGCTTTAGAAACCAATGAATAATTTCACTATAAAGCAGGAATGTTGTTAAATCCGGAACAGCGTAATTATATTAAAGTCTCTCAGAGACGACCGCTTATTTCGATAATCTAAACAGAAACTGAACTCATCGAGTGTCTAGTTAGGAACTTATGGATTTTTCGAAGTAGTTCTGTGCTATAAAGAAATAAACCATACTAAAAAATTTCAGACCTTGCCTCCTTTTGAATGCCAAGACACCGAATTTCGGCAACCCTAAAGTAATTCTTACCGCTTGGTTTTGGTATCAAATTCGGAAAGTCTGTCTCCAACGCTTGACTTTGTGGAAGTGGAAAACACTCATATATTTCCACTTTAACTGTATTACCGTGTAGAAAGTAACATGCAAAGATATCGATACAGAAACCGTATCGATACAGATTACCGTGTGGAAAGAAACAGGTAATAGTCAATAATGACTCTTCTCTTTTTTATACACTCGTTATGAATTTATAGAACTTTCGAGAAAGTTAGTTCTGCTTTAGAAACCAATGGATCATTCCGAAAAAAATTGGAAAAGTAAGCAATCTACATTCGAGAAAATTCTATTAAACTTGAATCGGTGCAACTGCGAATGAGGGTTTCTGTAAAAGCTGTAAAATATTTATTATTTCTGAAAAAGCAATATCTGCGCTCTGAATAATCCAATTATTGTGACATTTTGGTTCGAGTAATAGGTCGATTTTTTACGAACCATTACTACGCAAATAAGGAAGATGTTGATGTCTTCCTAATAATATGTATATCACATAAGGTATAAAATGAAATCATGTGGTATTTACATAAGATTTTTTTTCAATGTAAATATAATCATTATTATTTTTTTAATTTGTTAACGACTCACATTAGGCCTTTGGACAGATCTTTTACTGAAGAATATGAGTTGGAACATCTTCTTAGCATTTTTTGAAGTTTCAAGTTGATGCGTTCAGTATTTTTCAAGATAATCAACAAAAAGTGAAAGTCATAAAGTCGAAAATATTTCTGTTGTTTTGAATATATACAAGATACAAGAATATACGCTATATAATTATATCCATAGATATAATTTTGGATGAATTAGTGGACATCAAAAATCTTTTTAACAAGCGTAAACCACATCAATACATATATTTTTTTAATATTATTTTTTAAAGTGATTTTACCAAACTAAATTTACTGTGAAATTAACAATGCAGAATATTTCACTTCAAATCTCTTAAAAAAATTTTTGCAGTATTATTTTATGTTAAAAATATTTTCTTTGCTTTTAGAGAAGAAAATAATAAGAATTGTTTCTAACAATGGAAATTAATTTTTATTTTGTTCAAAAGCCAGAATTTTACCAAAAATTAACTGAAAGTGAAAATCAGAACTTAATTGAAATTTCCACAAAATGAGAGTTTAAAACAGAAGATTAATGGCTGTTTTATCGGAATTACATAAAGATTTTCTCGCAAGTGAGATTCTTTCGTGAAACCTATAACATTTTAGTCACGTTCAGAAGTGAGTATCGAATTTTTATGCATCAGTTATTTGGATACTTCAGACAAACTGTAACTTCATGTTTGGTTAAAAAAAAAAAAAAAAAAACAAGTACATAAATTTACTCAATATCGACATTCATGTACATTATTGCACAGTTTGGATGTGGATAATTTTATATATTTTTTTGTTATGTACAAACCGCAAAGAAAAAAAAAAAAAAACAAAAAAAAAAAAACCTTTTTCTACAGAAAAAAAAAAAAAAAAAGGTTGAAGACATTTTTTTTTCTTTTAAATTATGTTAAACAAATATTTATATTATGCAATCTCCTTATTGAAATAATATAAGATTTTAGAAATTTCATTAAAAATACTCTATCGTTACTTTATACATTAATTCTAAAGCACCGCCAGTTACAAAACTAAATACATTTTACCACCAGATTTAAAATTGGATCTCATTATTTTGTATGTTTAGGTTTTACACGCTTGGATAGGTCTTAGTGTTTTGATATTAAATTTTTAGGTATTTTTATTTGCACTCGTGTAAAGAATATATTTATAAGTGTCGTAAATTACACAAGTTCAAAATTAAAATGTGTGTTTTGTATAAAATAAAAATGTTTAAATTTGCAACTAAAAATGTATGAAATGAGACATAGAGCTTTTATTAAATACGATATTTAATATCTTGAGATAGCTTAATACCGAGTTCAACTGGAATTTCTCACACGGAAAATTCCATTACCTTTCACCATTTTTAGTTAAAAGATTAACATAAATAAAATTTCGTTTGTTCTAATAGGCCCTGCCAAGTATGTAAATATGTTAAGCAGAAATGTCTTTTTACATGAGTAATGCTTTATTGAATATATTTCTATTTCTACAGCAAGTTCCTTAAATGTAAAAAGAAAACTTCAAAAATATGAAAACTTATATATTCGCTATCCAATAACGATTTCACACAAAAGAGGTAAATACAGAACGAAATTAAAGAGCTCCATGAGAAAAGATATTCGTTTGTTTATGTAAATAAAACTTTTAATAATTATTCGAACCATTACAAACAATATTTTAATCTTTTAATATATATAAATGTGAATGTCCGTGAATTTATTTGACTGAGTTTCACGCCAAAACTGCTCGACGGATTTCGATGAAATTTGTAATGGAGATAGCTTATACCCTAACTTAAAAAGTTGGCTACCTTTTATTCCGAAAAAAAAATTGTTTTTGCGATTTTTATGCATAGAATAGCAATTTTGTAAGCTAATAATAGCAAAAAATTAGCCATTTATATTTATCCATAATTTAATTGTTGCCAAAAAAAAAAAAAAAAAAAAAAAAAAAAACGAATTTATTTATTTTTTTCAACAGGAAAATAAATACATTTATTTAAACGTGAACGATAAAAAATTATATAAAAAAAAAAAAAAAAAAAATTATGCATCTCACAAAATTTGACGTCATTTTTAATTAAAAATTTCTTTTACACATTGATAAAGTGCTAATACGCAAGCGAAGTGATGACGTCACTGGCCGTTCGTGGATGCAAGAAAAATATTTCCTATGTTAAACGTCCATTGGATTTTTTGTAAAAAATTATTAAAAATCGTGGAAAATTATATCCCGATTTTAATCCCCATATTTAGTTATAGGTATGTATTAATTATCATGTCCATACGTTAGATTAAGTTATTTTTGTTGTAAAATTGACAAAATTTGAATTTTTAATTTCAAAAATCTAGGGGAAAAAAAAATGGCAAATTTCCATATTCGATTGAAAACACAAGCATTTCATTTCAAAAGATGATATTTACACAATAAATATCCAACTAATATACTAATTAAAAGGAAAATGATAAATATTCTATCATAATTTGAAGTCAAATTTGTTTTCAAATGTCTAAATAAAGTATCTGATATAAGATACTAATATGTTGCAGCGGAATAGATTTGATATCGGTCATCCTTGGTAGAAAAATATCGCCAAATTATTTGGCGAACATAATTTAATTCCTTTCAAAAATCATGGTTATTTTAACAATTATATTAAGAGAGTAATGAATAATATGAAACAATCTTTCGTACAATGCATATTACGAAAATATACATCTGGCATGCATATTTTCGCATTACGTTTTTGATCACCAAATACAATAAGCGCCAAGAACGACAGAGTTTTGAAATTCAAAATTAAAATTTTGTCAATTTGACAGCAAAATAACTCAATCTAACACATGCACATGATAACTAATCTATACTAATATTATATCTATACTAATATTATAAATGCGAAAGTTTGGATGGATGTTTGTTACTCAATCACGCCACAACGGCTAAACGGATCTGGATGAAATTTTGTACAGAGATAGATAATAGTCTGGAATAAGACATAGGCTACTATTTATACCGAAAAAATGTAAATTTTTAATTAATATATAATATAGATATTTCTTCTATAATAAAACTTTAAAATAATTTATTTTAATTTTTAATTGTTGCTGAAGAATATTTCACGCGAATAATAATAATAAAAATAATAAATATTAAATTTGCTTAGTCACATGGCAACATAACGCTATTATCAAAATTAAATAATAAGAAAATAAAAGCTAATTCAGATCTGTATTAAAGAGCTTTATTAGTTGATAATCCTGGGTATATTTTTAATTTTAATTCTGAAGTAGATAGGACATTTTACGCCAAGGACTCTATTTTTGTGACAGCAACCTTAAGCCAAGTAGTCCATAAAAATATAAACAAATCTGTACATATAAAAGAGTAAACTCACTGATTCACTGACTCAACACTGCCATGACGATTCTGTGGGAAAGAGGGTCACAAATTTTAGTGACCAGGTTGGTTTTCGGAGCCTGACCCCCAACTAAGACGGAACTTTGCAAAATACCCCCCCTGTCCCCCTTGGGGAGCAGAAGGCTTAACTCGGCTCCAAATTACTTAACGGTGAAGAAATTGCAGATGGAAAGACCAGACCAAAAAAATTATTTTCTGCGATTTTGGAATTTTGGATTTTTAAGGGGGAGGGAAGGGAAAAGGTTTTAGAAGAAGGGTACTCAACACACGAGGAAATCGAACTGAACACACACTACAAAGGGATTTTATGAAATTCCACCCCACCACCCTTTGGAGAATGGGGGGCAAAAACATGTATTCATACGTAACGCTGCACTAAATTACCTAAGGTTGGAAATTTTTTATGTAAGGGACGATTATATGTATCTAACTCATAGTATGAAGAGATTTTGCGAAATTCCCTCCTCCTTCCCTCCTTTAAGAACGGGGGGAGAGCTTAAAAAAAAAAAAAAAAAGTTTTAAAGCATAGCTCAGCTTTAAATAATTTCAGGATCTCAATTTTTTGATGTGTCGGTTAGGTATGTGTATGCAACATGCAATATAAAGTAACTTTGAAAATTTACCCCCCCCCTTCCTCTTGGGGCGGGCGGGGCAAAAACCACATTTTGAAGCTTAAATCCGTCCAAATTACCTAAGAATGGCAAAATTTTGGTGTGTGGGTGTTAATTAAGTGTTCGAAATATGCACTTTGATGAGATTTTGTAAAACTTTCAACTGTAACCGCGAGGGAGGGGGAGTAAAAAGCAGGTAAGGGACTGCCGAAAGCATTGGGGCTCCAGACTCGACTGTGACGAGCGGGAATACCGCGACAGAAAGTAGCAGGAACTTAAAATTAGATTTTGACGGATTTTAATGATTTTTTATTTAAGATATTTTATTATTATTAATGATATGCTGTTTTGGGGATTCCTTTCAATATAATGACCAGCGAAGCGGGCAAAGCCTGCTAGTTGATAATAAAAAAAAAATATTTCAGTCGAAAATTCTTAAACTTTTCAGAAAAATGTTTTGGAAACACGTGTTTATATGGATTTTTCTAATTATCTGCATAAATTTTTATGTGGCAATCACACATATTTATGGAGATATAACATAAAAAAAATGATTAAAAAAAATCCACTTTTTTAAATTAAAATGCGTACGTATTAAACCCAGTGCAAAGACATTTATACAATACTTGCCATAACACATACTGCGATAATAATACAAAAATTTTAAATATTTTACAAAACATGAGCATTTTTATTAAAAAATTTTATCTACGCATGCGCTAGCTTTTAAAAAATTTCATTTGCATAATTTAACAGCCAAAAATATTGAGCAATTTATATGAAAACCTGAAGCAAATATCGTGTAAATTCTAAAAGTTATGAGAAATAGAATAAACAGAATTTCAGTTCTGTCAGAATAAAAGCTAAACTATAAGAGGTTTTACTCACATTTTAACATTGATTCAATCAATGTCCAATGGTAATACAGTGTTCGCTATTTGTAAATAAATACTGATAAAAAATCTTATCATGTTCTTTTTTTTTTTTTAACTGAAATTCTGTTTATTCTATCTCTTATAACTTTTTGAATTTATGCGTTATTTATTTTGGGTTTTCAAATAAGTTATCTAATACTTTTGGCTATTAAATTATGCAAATGAAATTTTTTAAAAGCTCGTGCATGAGTTGTTAAAATTATTTAGTAAAAATTTTCACATGTCACAAAATATTTAACATTTTTGTATTCTGATTGCTGTATGCTGTGTCTAATTTAGAATGCTAAATTTTCTAAAAATGGCTTTGCACTGCTTTATAGCCTACGTGCTATAAATTAAAAAAATCGTTATATCTTCATTAATGCATACGTATTTTCTAAAAGTTTATACAGATAATGAGGTGGAATCTTCACAATCACTTTCTACAGCCAAAACGCATTTAAAGCATTACTTTTTACAGGTGTTCCAAAAGGTTTTGAATTCGATTTAAAGCTTTACTGGTTTCCTTTTCCTCTTCACGACACAACTTTTGCTAAAATATAAGAGGTATAACATAATCTTTACACTACCAAAGTTTCAAGATGGTTCCTGAAGAATTTTTCCAGATTTTGACAAAACGTCTAAACACGAAAGTGTCCAAATACTTATTGGTAGATAGTGTATATACATACATATATATGTATATATATATATATATATATATATATATATATATATATATATATATATATATATATATATATATATATATATGTATGTATGTATGTGTGTGTATGTGTAAGGCGGAACTATTTGCAATGACTGGCCATGATAAACAAAAAATTAAAAAATTTTAAAAATTTATAGAGGTCAAATTAGTGCAGAAAAAAACCTATGTAAGCATCAATTCGTGTCATAACACCATACCTGTTTCCTGCAGCTGAGACACCATTTTTTATTAAATTAAGAAATACCTGACAGGTTTCCGAAACATGGCGAAACCAGCATACTCCCAAAGATGAAAACTTTAATAAAATTATTTTTTTTTATTAAACACAGAATTTAATTTATAAATAAATAAATATGAACATAATAAGTATATTATGATAAAAATAGCAAAAATTACATAGTACATCACCATATTCTAACTTAGACCTGAAAAGCAAAAAAAAAAAAAAAAAAAAAAAAAAAAAATTATTTTCTTAAAAGCCTAAACTTGTGTTTCACAGATTCATTGGAGGTTTCAAACACTGAGATTTGACACAGGTCTTTAAGGTAGACACAGTTAGGGGCCTATGTATGTGTTTGATGCATTTAGATAAATATTTGTATACAGTATATATATATACTCGTCAAAAGTGAAATTGCAACACCGTGAAAGAATTGTCAGAAATTAGTGAAATTTTATACACAAATGACTGGTATTGGTGCAAATAAATGATTAAATTTTGAAAATAAAAAAACAATGTTAATTGTCCGAAATCAGTATTTGGTGTGGCCACCATGTGCTGCAATATGTGTTGTTATACGTCATGGCATAGAGTCAAACAGATTTTGAATGTATGCTTGGGGAAGAGAATTCCGTATTTCTTGTAGGCGTACCCAGATTTCATCGTTTGAAGCTGTAGGACGAGGATCACGAGCGAAACGCCGACCAATGAAATCCCACACATGTTCAATCACTATCATATCCAGTGAATAAGCAGGCCATGAAAGAAGCTGTATATTTTCTGCTGAAAAGAAGTCTTCCACATTCCGTGCCACATGTGGTCGAGCATTATGCTGCTGAAAGATAGCGGCAGACGTCGACAAATTGATGAAGCAGACAGTGATACACCTGTAGCAGTGGATCAATGTGCTGCCAACTGTCTAGATGTAGCTGTACGCTCCATCAGCACCATGCGGACCAAGTATCTATCATCTCGCACTGACGTCATTTTTCGGTGTCCACTCCCAGATTTTAGAGTTGTCCGGTTCTCGTACTGCTTCCAAACTCGCATCACTGTGCTGCTGTTACGCTGCACACGACCTGATTTTACGTGATAGGAAAATCCTCCTTCACGAGTGCCGATGATTCTTCCCCGTTCAAACTTTATAAGTTGTTCAAATTTCGCCCTCTGTCGACGACGAGGCATAATTAGGTACATCTCACCTCACGTTTACCATAAAGAGATAAACATAGACTAATTAAACATGTCGCTACAGCCCTTCGTTTGTACGGTTTTAGCAGCAGTCCAGAGAGCGCTGCTAAGTTTGCGTACGCATGATGACTTTGAAATTTTAATCATTTCTTTACACAGTATAATTTGCATTTGCTGAAAATTTCAGCTTAATCGCATCATTACTTCATGGTGTTGCAAATTCAGTTTTAAAGAGTGTATAAGCAACACATACTCTCTTTTAAATATTGAACACAGATTTTTATATATTTACGTTCTGATGTTACCCCCAATAAATATACCCCTATATTAAACATTAAACGTTTAAATTCGTCTAGAAAATGTAATTATATAATAAAACTGATTAAAAATAAACTACAAGTATTTTTTATTCTTTATTTTGAAGTCTCTGTACTTATTACACTAAATAAAATAACACGAGGACCATTTCTTAGAAGCATGTCGTAAATCGCTGACGCTTTCACAAAACTAATCGCATCATTTTATCGCTCTAAACCTTACAATTGTGATCATCTTCTCGGTTCAATGTCTATTGTGAAATCATATCTTCCATAAACATCGATACTTCAAAGATAATATGAATAGAGTTCTATGCATTGAATCATGAATATCATGGCATGCAAATTTAAGCACATCAGTTAAATTGTCATTTGACTGTTTGTTCGGAAATA
Organism: Salticus scenicus; assembly: GCA_963930645.1. NCBI lineage: Eukaryota > Metazoa > Arthropoda > Arachnida > Araneae > Salticidae > Salticus > Salticus scenicus. Next base: position 377,510,831 of record OZ005648.1, read on the forward strand.
ATTATGAATGTAAAAGCATTCATTGCTGCGACATGAAATTAATATTCTCGTTCTTCACAATAAAGTGGAGTACAAAATATGTTAAAAAAAAATAATTACATAAGTAATTACTGACAAGAAAAGCTCTTAGATAGTTTATTAAATACTGGAATAGTTAAAATTATAAATAAAGCGATTCCTCCAGTATAAAAACATCTCTTTAAAAATTTCTAATTATCAATAAGCTTTAAAATTTTATAATATATTTTGTTTTATATATTGAAATTAACTCATCATATAACATTAAACAAATTTAAAAAAAAAAAAAAAAAAAAAAAAAATCATTTACTATAAGTGTTTGCCCGTTCTCTCATTTTCTTAAATATTTTGATACGCTTAAAAATCGATGTATGTTATTAAAGTATTTAATATAGTTTAAAGGAAAATGATATAGTGCGTATGAGTTTTGTATGTACAAATGTCTGTGTCATATGATTAGTTGATGTTTTGGGTAGTACAAAGACAATCAAACAATTTATAAAGCGATATACAGGCACAGTAGCTCTATTTACAATATTCGACAGGTGACATATATAGTCCGGTCAAATTAGACCAAAAAATAAGAGTGAAGATACATAAAGTTACAACAAGCTGATAATCAGTAAAATTGTTCAAAATATAACTATAAATAAAATTTTGAAATTCCCCACCATTCCGGTGTATGGAAAAAATTTTACTCAAGGTCAAAGGTAAAAAAAAATGAGTTTTTCGCGATTTTCAGCAAAACGGTATTTTTATCATAAAATTACCTCAGACAAAAATTGTAGATCATAAAATCATCTACAAAAAATGAACAAAGTAGGCACGAGTGCTGCAGATAAAGCAGCAACACAGTGGTGTCTGTCACTGCTGTTGTCTGCAGCACTCGTGTCTGCTTTGTTCGCTTGACGAAGGGTCATGTTTTCTTTCGAGTCGAAGTTGCGTGTTTTTTTTTGCATATTTCGTTTTAACGATAGCCCTCTGGTGCATTTTTATTATACATAATGTTGATTGTTAAAAATGGTGTATAAAACTCTAAAGTTTTCGACAAATCTTTAAAATTTCGGGCGGGGGGAGGGGTTTGAGCTCTTGAAGTTGGACTTGCTTCTATAACAAAAATGACAGGACTGACATTCAGTAATATTAAATTAAAACGCGCTGACAAAGTTGTTCCTCTTTTAGCTATGACTAGTACCCTAAAAGTTCATGAAGAGAAAATGACTGTTGACCCTGTATTATTGTTCCAACGCATGAGTATTACTGCAGCATTTCAAGATGAAATAGAAACATATTTTGAATATGAATTAGCTCCCTACCCTTTAACGTTGTTTGATGAGATCAGAATGCGTAAAACACAGCAGTCTGCCATTTACGATTGTTTTGAAAAGGTAAATATTGATATTAACAACACTAATGCGACATACATCATTGACGGAGGATATATACTACATCGCGTAGTGTGGGATAGCGAAGAAACATTCAACGTAATCTTAGATAAATACGTTCAGTATGTACGTCGACATTTTGGTTCCAGAGTTACTGTCGTATTTGATGGCTACAATGATTACACGAGAAATATCAAAGCTGCAGAACAACGTCGTCGAACTTTAGCAACATCTTCATCTTCTGATATTTTATTTGATGAATTCATGACAGTTCCAACCAGTCAATGATGTATGTCGCATTAGTGTTGTTAATATCAATATTTACCTTTTCAAAGCAATCATAAATGGCAGATTTCTGTGTTTTACGCATTCCGATCTCATCAAACAACGTTAAAGGGTAGGGAGCTAATTCATATTCAAAATATGTTTCTATTTCATCTTCAAATGCTGCAGTAATACTCATGCGTTGGAACAATAATACAGGGTCAACAGTTATTTTCTCTTCATGAACATTTAGGGTACTAGTCATAGCGAAAAGAAGAACAACTTTGTCAGCGCGTTTTAATTTAATATTATTGAATGTCAGTCCTGTCATTTTTGCTATAGAAGCAAGTCCAACTTCACGAGCTCAAACCCCTCCCCCCGCCCGAAATTTTAAAGATTTGTGGAAAACTTTAGAGTTTTATTCACCATTTTTAACAATCAACATTATGTATAATAAAAATGCACCAGAGCGCTAGCGTTAAAACGAAATATGCAAAAAAAAAAAAAAACACGCAACTTCGACTCGAAAGAAAACATGACCCTTCGTCAAGCGAACAAAGCAGACACGACTGCTGCAGTCAACAGCAGTGACAGACACCACTGTGTTGCCGCTTTATCTGCAGCACTCGTGCCTACTTTGTTCACCTGATACATTTTTTTGTAGATAATTTTATGATCTACAATTTTTGTCAGAGGTATTTTTATGATAAAACTTACCGTTTTGCTGAAAATCGCGAAAAACTCATTTTTTTTACCTTTGACCTTGAGTAAAATATTTTCCATACACCGGAATGGTGGGGAATTTCAAAATTTTATTGATAATTATACTTTGAACAATTTTACTGATTATCAGCTTGTTGTAAATTTATGTATCACGGAATGTCTACATTGACCGGACTAATAAGATTGATCCTAAATAACATATATTAGTTTCAGGACATTCTAGAAATATTTACGTGCACTGAAATGTTTAGCGAAAAAAAAAAAAAAAAAACTAACGGAAGTTATATACAATTTTCAAATTTTTTAGAAAATGTTAAAAGCAAGATTTGTTGTTGTTGTTGTTGTTTCTAATTTAGGTGAATTCCACCTAACATGAAACTAGTTCGGAAGAAAAACATTAAAATAAAATATCCATAAGTGGTATTATATATCATTGGAAAGCTTGTAGTCTCTAGAATTAGAACCTACCTTATACTAAGTTTATTTTGTGGAAAAAGTGATGGGAAGTTGTATATTGTAATTATATACCGGGTAATCCAAAAGTCAGGACAAACTTTAAAAATGAATAGTTCGAAAACGAATCAAGATACAAAGATACAGTTTGCACCAAACGGATGAAAATAAACCGGGTTTTGTGTGGCAAAGAAAAAGTAATAGTTCTGTTGACGACCAACAGATGGCGCTATAGTGTTTTATTTCACAAAAAGATGATTTACAAATGAAAAAAAATGTTGAGAACTTACAAGTCAGCTTAATTACAGTTAATTAGTACTACTACAGTAACTGTTCAATGTCCATCATTCAGAAGTACAGCTGTGAGACGATTCACCGCATCGTTCACAGCATTTAGTAGCATTTCTTGCGTTATGGCAGACACATTTTGGCGGATGGCATCTTTCAGTGCGGCTAATGATTTAGGTTGGTTGCGGTACATTTTTGACTTCAAGAATCCCCACAGCCAAAAGTCACAGGGTGTCAGATCGGGAGATCTTGGAGGCCATGCGTGATTAAAGTAGCGACTGATAATGCGATATTTCGATGCATATAAGCTTCGACTAACATTACTTGCTGTAGTTGTTCCTTTTTATATCGTTTGTTGCTTTGTATAATCCTACATCAGAAATCTGACAGCGCCATCTATTGGTCGCCAACAGAACTATGTATATATATATATTTTTTCTTTTTTCATAGCCAAACAAAACCCGGCTTCTTTTCCATCCGTTTGGTGCAAACCGTACCTTTTTATCTTGATTCGTTTTCGAATTATTCATTTTTAAAGTTTGTCCTGACTTTTGGATCACCCGGTATATATATATATATATATCTTTAAATTATATTTGTGCTAAAAAGTGAATTTTTTTTTATATATATTTATAATGCTAGGTTTATCAATTATTGCATGAATTTATTGAACTTAAAATTGTTTTAATATAACTTTTCTAATTCTGTAATTGTTTATAAGAAGTTAAGTTATTACATTTCAATTATTAATTTATCATTCAGAGCATGTATAAACATGCCTGTCATACAATGTAACATCTGGGACATCCAGTAATGTCTGTTACAAAATTTTTTAATTTTTTATTACAGTAAAAAATGACTGAATTCTCATAGCAAGAGTATGATAAATTACGTATATGTCTGGTGATGTTATTTTACATTTTTTAAACAAATTTGTAGAATACATTCACAGATTTTTTTTATTCTATGACTCTATAGTACAAATGACGTTCCATTTTATATATAATCCGTTACAGTTAAAATTTATTTTTATTATTATTATTTATTTATTTATTTTTATTTTATTATGCTATAAAATTTTTTTGAAACCTGTTAAGTTTATATTTAGTATTGATTTTATCAGGAAAAAATAACTCATATCTATTCTGAAGCATCAGTGCGCGTCTTTAATCATTTTTAGCATTTATTTGGTGTGTGTATGTAACGTCCGTTACTTTGGAATTTATTCATGGAATTTATCTCCTTTTATCTAATGATTTTACGTTAGTAAATCTTTTCAATATAAAAATAAATGTTATTTATTTTAACAAATTTGAAAGTTATTTGAAAGTAGGTTCATTTTAATGTTCGTCCTAACACTAAGTTGAATGAATATTTTTAGAACAATTTGAAACTGATATATGTTATTCAAACTCCCCACAATATGATTTATATTGAAAGTGGCACAAATACGAGCCCACCGTAGGTCGCCGATGTGTAATAATTTCTCTTACACTTTCCTTATACTTCTTCATTCCTGTTGTGTGAGAAGTAAATAAATATTCAATGACAGTATTAAAACTTTACAAAATACTTTAATGAAAACTATTAATTGAGGAGATAGATGGGACTACTACCCTAGATGGCTTTCACAATAAAAATATCCTGTATTCTTAATTAAATATTAGCGATCTCTTATTCAAATATAAACTCTTAATCTCTAACAAATTAATAAAAGTCAGCTGGATCTTAAATTTTGCGTCCTCGCAGCGAGGACAGCGCGCGTTAAGGGGTTAAATTCACAAGTCCTATATAACCTCCATCTAATAGTTTAGTAAGCACAGTAAAAATAACTAACCCGACTCGACAATTTCGTAACTTTCGCTTTGAGAGCTTCCTATAAAGACAAATTGTAACCTCACAAAAGCCGTTTGTTTATATGGCTACACAAAAGAATTAGAATTCTTGAATATTCATAGGTTAGATTCTGCTGTGTGTTATGAATATAGGATTATATTTATGTGAACAAAGTGCTGTGTACATAATTTTTAGAACATATACTGGGCTGCCAATAATAAAGTAAAAAATATATTCTTTTATTGAATGTTATTAGTGGAATTGTTTTACTATAATATTTTATCATGACCAAGAAAACTGTTTAGGAACTGAAACTATTTTCTCATACTCATGCGACAAATAAAGTAGTTTTTAAACTAAAAATTCATTAAATAGACAAAAAGACTTCTTCACACACTATAAATTTTAAGCCAGCACAACCGGTTTCGAAAGGACGTAGCCTTCCTTCATCAGGTGCAAAAAAAAAAAAAAAAAAAAAAAAACACGTGCTACTGCCTTGGAGGCAAAAGCAAGACTGAAAGCAGGGCAAAATACAGAGGGTGAGGAGCATAACCAATAGGAAGCATCGTGCAGGACCAATCAGAGAAGAACACACATGCACACACAAAAACAAAAGGAGGGAGGGAAGGAATAAACAGTTAATTTAATTTAATTTTTTAATTTTATTTTTTAATGATTAATTTATTTTTATTTTATTATTTTTATTTTATATTATAATTATATTATAATTATATAATTATATTACAATTTATTTTATATTATTATTAATTCATTACTTGTTTTTCTATAGTTATACACATTTTGAGATTTACTGAATATTGAAGTCAAGTTTTTAACGTTTGATCTTTGTCTCTATCTCTTATCAGAGTAATATAAAAACAAGTAATTTCAGGCAATTTAAATGTTGTATTTACTTAAAAAGTTAGATCAAGCTGATAAGTTTCAAGGAATGGTGCGGGTTAAACGTATCTGAATAATTTCAAATGAAATTTTAAATTTAGTAATTAATTTAAATTCTATATAAATGCAAATACGATATTTAAACGGGGAGTTGAGGGGCAGTACGTATCCCCCCTACCATCACGCAGGTTTACTTGGGAAATAATGCTATTCCGAAACATAATTTGAATTGATTTTAATGCAGATTTATATAACATTACTGGTTATCTTACCACCTAATCGCCAATCTGTATTTCTGTACTGATAAGTATAAAGGATTTAAGTCCAAAAATGTCGATTTTGAGTTAAGTACATAGTCAGACTCAGAAAAAAATTCTCTATCGATTGATATAAAGGATTTAAATCCCTGTCATTTAGTCTTTGAGAAATTCCATTGGTAAAAAAAGATTCAAGTCAGAAATTTAGCATTAATCTTTGGTATAAAATATTTAATTCAATTTTTCCCTTCATTAAATGAAGAATGACAATCACTGAATGGTAAAAAGCTCATACACCAACATAATCCTTTTTTCCTAATCTATTCTACTCATTAGTTTTTAGTTAAACTTTATTTTTCGTCTCCTGAAAATTCAAGAATATGGACTTAAATCCTTTATACTTATCAGTACAGATTTATAGTATTGAATTTCAGGGTAAGAAAGTCGATTGAGTGCCACATCAGATTGTGTTTTCTCTCTTTCTTTTATTTAATTTTTGGGTGTGGGTGCGTATATATCTATATTCTTTGTAATATAAAGTTACTTGCAAGATAATTACTGTAATTAATCAGTACTATGCAGAAATTGGCAGTGTTAGCTCAGTTTGTAACATATTGGCGCATTTTGAAAACAGACACAAGTTCAATTAAGGTTCTAATAATATTTCGCTTTTGTAAAATTACATTCTGTTTTTCGATGAAATAGCTTTAAATATCACTTTAAAATACAAAGTTGAAGAATTAATTCTCTTACGTAAACTATGCGAATTCGTCTATTGAAAACTGTCTATGTAAAGCATTCAAGTAAGCTTTAAGCATTCATGTAATTGATTTTTGAAAATTAACCTAAGTTACAATCTCAACTGTTGAAATCTTAAATATATCACAAATGCTTTTAGACTTTGGAAACACGGAAAAGCTTTTAATAATTCTTTCCCTTTGTCAGTGTTGCCAAAGATGAAAGGAATTTTAAGAAAGGTGCAAACGAATGCATTTTCCTTTTCCATTGTTCTGTCGTAACTACATGTTAACAAAATCAATAATGGTTCTTTAATTCTTTGATAAATAACTCTGGTTGATATTGTTAATAGTTGGTCAAGTAAATAGTGAAACTATAGACCTCACTTTTCTGTTATATTTTCGGAATATAAATCAAATGATTTAATACATAAATTTATAACAACTTTAAAGCGTGAAGGTTATTTAAAACTACTGCATATAAATGCTGAATCTAATGTATTTAAATAACTTTTTTTTATGGATATTTATTTCATTTTCGGTCTTCTTTGACATATCTGGATTAGATATTATAAACATTCCGGCAATTGTTAGGTTTATTTTCAGAACGTATTTTTCTTTTTGTTCATAACTCTTTACAAAAGGAGGGCTGCTACATACAGACGCATAAAAATTGCATAACGTTTAAAAATGTAACCTGAAATATAGCAATTTTTTACAATTAAAAAACGCTGTATTATTAAAATGGCTCGAATAAAGATAATAAATGCAACAATTTTAAATAGAAACGAAACCTGAAGCTTTTAGTACTTGTTATAACAATGACTATTTCCTTTAATAAATATGGGGAAATGGATTTATTATGTACTAGCGGACTACGCCCGCTTCGCAGGTCACTATTTTTAAATGAATCACTATAGTTAATGAATTCTCAAGATTGCATTAATTTTTATCATGCGAGGAAAAAAAAAAGAGAGAAAAATTCTCATATGTTCGATACTCTTAATGAATCCCTATATTACCGTAAGGGAAAACATAAATATAAAACACACACACACACACACACACACACAAAAAAAAAAAAAAAAAAAAAAAAAAAATCTTCTCCCATCGGTGAAATAATCTGTCCGGGCCCCACTGCCTGGGCAGAGTATACAGGCGTACACGGCGTGCATGTTCCTCCACCTACCGTTCCCGCCCCTCCTAATTATTTCAAATTTTAAAAAAATACTCGTAGTAGTTCTCTCGTGCTTTTAAACCTAATAATACTAATTTCCAACATTCTATCAGAATTTCTTTATTTCATCCCTGCGCCCGCCCCCCTTCCCGCCCGTCGTAATAATTCTGTACTTTCGGAAATATCCGCAATCGATTTATCGGGCCTCAAAACTTAAAAACACTAATTTTAAACGCTCTAACTCTTATTTATACATTTTTGCCCCTTCACACCCTTCCCGTCTATCCTAATAATTTTACAAATTCGAAAATATTCGCAATCGATTTGTTGGTATCAAAAACCTTCATGTACCAATTTTGAGCGACCTAACTCTATTTTAATTTTTTGACCCTCCGCCCCCCCTTTCCCGCCCCTCCTAATGACTTTACAAATTTGAAAATATCCGCAACCGATTTGCAGGTATCAAAAACCTCTATGTACCTATTTTGAACGGTCTAACTCTATTTATATTTTTGCTCCCCCCTGCCTCCCCTTCTGATCCTTCTAATAACTTTACACTTTCGGAAATATCCTCAGTCGACTTACAGGCCTCTAAAACCTATATGTACCAATTTTGAACGGTCTAACTGTATTTCCAATTTTTTGCCCCAAAGCCCTCCTCCCACCCCTTTCTCACTCCACCTGGCACGAATTTCTAAAATAAAAGAAATTAGTTTTTATGTATTTGTAGGAGCTATATTTTAGAGCAAAAATCTCACGTATATATTTTTTTCTGTTTGGGATATAAAGGATTATTTTAAATCACGTTTTGCCCCCTCTCCCCCCTCTTGGGGGCTGAATTTCTAAAATTCCAGAAATTAGTTTTTAGGTATTTCTATTTGCTATATATTAGAGCAAAAATTTAATATATATCTGTTTTTTTTTGTTTGAGATATATATGAGTATGTGAAACCACGTTTTGTGCATGTGAAATCACGTTTTCCCCCTTGGGGACCGAATTTCTAAAATTCCAGAAATTAGTTTTTAGATATTTGTTTTAGCTATATTTTAGAGTTTCGAGTCAGTTTCGAGTCAGTGGCTCCAGTAGATTTTCTTGTGCTTTGATGAGTCAGTGAGTGAGTGAGTGAGTGAGTGAGTGAGTGAGTGAGTGAGTGAGTGAAAGTACTCTTTTATATGTATAGGTAAGTGATGTATAATTTTACTGCGTGTGCTTGCGTTTGTGTGTGTGTGCGTGCGCAGTCGTGTGGGTGATTTTAACCATCTTGTGACATTCGATTTTTTTTTTTTTTTTTGCTTTATTCCAGTTTACGAGTGACAAAGCTTTTGTTACGCAGTGAAAACAAACATCCATTGTGAGCTAAGACTAGAACCACACAAACACCACTTTTTTCTTTTCAGATCACTTTATCCTTATCTTTTCGCTGCATATCTTTTTTAACTAATTTTTTATTAGTAACTACAGATTACTGCAGTTTTAAACATTTATCTGAATGTCTGTCTTCGCTTTAAATTCCGTTAATACTTTTAGATTATCTTAAACTTGCTATATTTGTTTCGGTGTAGTATAACAAATGCCATGAAAATGATTTTATTTTATTGATTTATTTTCAATTTTCAAACTAACAAAAAATTTGGGCACATTACGGTCTTTGAAATATATTTCTTTAAAGCATATTGTAATATATTTATATTTTTAATGATAACGAATAATCGTACAACATTCATATACAATAAATCAAGTGTCTTAGATGTTATTGATTCGTATGGTATGTTTAGAATACATGATTTGTATAATGGGCCACACAAAAGCACCCAAAAATATTATGGGATATACGTGCAAACTGCTCGAAGTGAATTTTCTCTTGCAGCTTAAGGCTTTTATTATACAATATATTTAAAATGCTATGTGGTGTGAGTATATTTTTTAGATAATACACGAAGTTAAATAAAAGCAATTTATTTATTCTTTCGTTTTAATAGAAAAGCGATAAAGATAATCTTTGTAAAGTTTTTTTTTTTTTTTTTTTTTTTTTTTTTTTTTTTAATTTTACAAAAAAAAAAAAAATAAAAAAAAAAAAAAATATTTTAAGGTGTTATCAATAATTTCTATACACTGGCAACTGACTTGTACTGAGAGGTCGATAGTTCCAGATCTCTTTATTAATTGTAGATGAATTTTCAATTTTATGTTATGCAGATCATGGGGGCAGAGAATTGCGATTTGTAAATATTTTTACATTTTACGAACAGATGGAACTCCCCGAAAAAAAGCAGATGTATATAAATTTTATTATAAAAGTGATTTCTGTCATCAGAACGAATTATTTGTACACAATGCCGCTAGACAAGAAGTGATGAGCATTATTTGTTTTTAATAGCGAATCTTATATGTATCTACATAAGGCTACAAAGCACCACCAGTTTCATCAAAATTACAAAAGCATCAACAGTGAATGCTGTATCTAAAATTTAAAACTTGATTTATTAAAATATCGTCCCGAGGATCTACTTCAATACATACTTCAGGTTACATTTAGTTTCGATAAGTAGAACTGGATCTAATTGTCTCTATGTACCGTCAGCTTAACTTTAACCAACCCGTACATTGAAGGTGAACTGAAGTAACACACTAATATACAGGGTGGGAGGAAAGTTCTTGCACAATCTTTGTCAAAAAGATGTCTTGGAGCCAGTGAAAGCATGGGCTAATCGGCATTTTAAAGGAAATTTCTGAACCGTTCAACAAGACTGGGCACCAGCTCATGTAGCAAAATCAAGCCTGGAATTTGTTGAAAAGAATTTTCCTAAAAGTCGGGGAAAAGATATTTCGCCCAGAAATCCCCTTTAGACTACTCAATCTGGTCCATTCTGGAAGATAAAGCTTGTAAGAAGAGGCATGCTTCAATTCAGTCCTTAAAAACGAGATCTGAAGAGAGCGTGGAATACAATTACTCCTCAGATGCTAACGAGCATCATTGATGATTTTCCTAAACGTATTAATTTATGTATCAATGCAAACGGAGGTCATTTTGAAATGTAACTCATCTGTTTATGTTTTAACGACAACAGAACTTTTATAATTTATAATTTATTAATTTTCTTTATATATATTTTACAAGTGATAAAATATTCTGATTGTGCAAAAACTTTCATCTCACCCTTAGTTAAAAAGTGTTTTTAATTGATTTTATCAGACTAATGAACTGTTCTCTTTGAATATCGTGACGTGTCATCTGGAAAGTCCAAAATTAAATATCAGTTTGACATTTAGAGTTGTACTTTTCTGGGATGAACATTCGTCTCTACTCACCATAAAAATTATTTTTTATAAATATTAATTTTAATAAACAATTTACACTTCGTGGATTTATATGTATCGAAAAATTTATATAAAAGTTTTGTTAAGACCACTATAGTTCATTTCGAAAACAAAATTAATGTGTTTAACCCATTAGCGCCCAGTGTCCTCATTTGAGGACAGCTCATGGCACGTATATTTTTTGAGGTTTCTTTTTATGATTTCTGCTTTTAAGTTACAGTTTATAGCGTCACTCTGAATGATCCCTGAAAGTTTTATGTGCCTACTATTAATTACTATTTCATAATTTGATTACTCATTTTATGATTTTTCATTCGTCGCTCATATCTTTGCTTTTTGCGCAGGTATACTAACTTAAATCAAGTTGAATAATAGTATATATTATGATGCTTTATATATTATAATAGTTCCGAGATCTTTATCAACATATAATAGGAAATTATTCTGTTGTCTCAAAGCTTTTATATCTCGAAGTTTTCTCGCTAGAACACTAAACTTCAATAAATATGAGGATAGGCTTTAAATTCAAAACTATCAGAATTGTTTAAGTTAATATATTTTACTGTCAGTTGTCTATATCAATTTAGAAGTGGCATAATCAGCTAATAATATTTTGCAAAATTAATTCGGGCGTTAACGGCTTAATATTGGATTTGTTTAATATTGGAAAAATATTTACTTCTCTTAAAATTCTTCTACATGTTCTGTACTGCATTTAAGTAAACTTTAAAAGCGCTTTTCTTCTTATAAGCGACAACACACTTAAGCACTGAAATCTCAGTGGAGACTTTTCCAGAGAGAAATACATTTTGTGCGCCCTACTTTAAAGGATTTATAAAAGACAGTTTCAAGTATCGGTACTTAAAGTATGTCATTTAAAACCCATGTTGGTAGACATTTTATGGTCTAAATAAAACATTTTTAAGAGAAAAGGGATATACTGAAACACATTATTAGAAAAAATAATCATTATTATCGTATTAAAGAATATCCGAACATTTTCTTTTGTGAAGGGATGGACAATTCAATATGGCACTTAAAACATAATACTTGCCATAAGGATTTTTATTTATTTATTTATTGTTTTTTTTTCTTTACATATTTGAAAAAAATATTAAAAGATTAACTATGTTATATTAAATATAAATATAGCAAGCTAATAATAATAATAATAATAATAATAGTAATACCTAAATCATTACACATGCATAGCATATGGGGATATCCACTGTACATTAGAGGAACGGATTATTTTAATAAATTAGAATTAGAAATTACATAATTGCGTTAGGATTTAATGTTGCAGTAATGTATATCATACAATACCATGTTAAATAAATAATGCTACCTATTATATTTCTAAGAATCATTTCCATGGGCAAAATTTCCACTTAAAAGGCATAAGATATTTTTATGTAAAGAATATTTTATTCGTGTCTAGCAGTATGCTGTTCCAACAAAAAGTAGGACAAAAAAAAAAAAAAAATATTTCTGTCCACAGAGTAGGGATTTTTTTTTTTTTTTTTTTTTTGGCCAGAGTAATAAAATGTTCAAGTTCATTCAAAAGTTTAAAAATGTAAAATCTTCCAAATATACACCAATATTTCTTCGATGATTTATTTTAAGATCATGTAGGCATACTGCGAAATGACTGGCGAATTATATTAAGAAAGTTAAACTAGTATTCAATGACCACCACAGAATATTTTACATTATTTATGCATATTAATTTGTTAAAATAATACGTGAAATGGATGAAGGCTGCGTGATAGAGTCATCTACAGACCGAAATGCACACATATTAAGTCACAATAGTTTTTCATTAATGTCACACCACATGTAAAGTTTAATGCACTTATACAAGATAGAAACTGAAATAGTGCTTTTACGTAAAAAAAAAAAAAAAAAAAAAAAAAAATTACAGCACGGCTGCACCCCTTATGATCAATATGCACTCAAACTGATTCAGTATTTTTTTTTTTTTCAGAATATCTCGCTTACATATTCTTCATCTATGTTTCTTGCGACCATGGATGCCTCGGCACAAGTGTTGACTCAATAAGTCCAGTGTTATAATAGGTGTGATAACCCTTGTGATTGAAAGTTAATAAGGAATAAATGAATGCTGAATGACTAGATGTTTACGAAATCTCCTTTTGTCGGTCAATTTGGCACCCTTAGAGTCACCCTCAATGCTATGAGCGGGAAACATGTTGCACCATAACAAGTTTGATGCTGTTTATGCACTGAAAAACCTGAGTTGGGAAATTTTTCATATATGGGGTTGCAGAAATGTGTCCGATCTTATGGTGAATTTTCATAATAGTCATTTTATGTATCAACATTGGTGAATGCGTATGCTGGTGAATGCATACACCGAGATACAGCCTTCAAATAAATAGTGAAAATTTCAACAAAAAAGTGCGACCTACTGTCTGATATGCACTAGAAGTTTACAAACATCAAAAATTTTCAGGAAATTTTGTGCCTTATCTTTTTATACAGAGTTGTCAAAAACTTTTTTCACAGACATACATTTTCTGAAAATGGAGAAATCCTATTTAGGACATCACAAAACATATAAATCCATCTAAAACTATTAAGTCGAAAACTATCACCATTTCAATACTTTCTCATGAATATGGAAGAAATATAATAATGTATTTGCAATATTAATTTAACCAAGATTAAAGGAACTTGCAGACGGAAATTTAGGATGATTATTTTCGAATGAATATGGAAGAAATGACTTGTAGATGAAAATTTAGTTTAAATCGATAAGTCATACGGTTTTACAGTTGCTGAGTGTAGAATTTTACTACTGTATATATATATATATATATTTTTAATTAGAAAAGGATTATAAAAATTAAAGAACGGCAGGGTTTTAATTTAAAATACTAAGAAACTTAGTATTAGAGTTCATAAGACATTATGTTCTGCAATATATATATATATATATATATATATATATAAACTGTCAGAAAAAAGTCCTGTTTGCTGCCAGAAATTATCTGTACTTCAGAAAAATACGTTCTGTCAACGGAAAAATTACGTTCATAGAATGTATTTTTCTTAATTACAGAAAATGTCTGGCAGAAAACTGCAGCAAACAGGACTTTGTTTGACAGTGTATATATATATATATGTATATGTACAAACATCAGTTAATCTTCCTATTATTCTTATTGTTCTACGGCAAGAAGAATTCACATTTAATTTATGCAAATGTGCTTTACATGACATTTAAATTTTCAGTTAAAATGAGACCCTCTAAACGTTAGAAATCGACAAAGTCTTCAACCGTGCATGACAAATCCTTTTCTTCGCAAGTGTTATTATGAATGGGAAAGAAAGGGCGTGGTTTACAATGGTATCGATCGATAAGACTATTACGACAAGAGCCAATGATGCGGCATGGTTTAGGTAAATGGTGGTAATGTTTAAAGCAACTTGTTTTTTATGTGTTGTAACTAGGTGACGAAGGAAACACATTTGTGTGGACACTAAAAGGTTCTAAGATTCTTAGACGGAAGGAGGCTGCTCACCACTATGCAGCGGTTTTTTAACTTTAGAGAGGGGCTCCAAAGCCACTGTGGAGATTTAAAAGAGCCCGTATCCAAAGTGTAAGCCTCCCCTGTTGTTTATTGCATAAGCAAAAAATAAAAAATTACAATTGTCGCCAGGGCAGAGCTTTCACGCGACAAAAGGTGACAAAATTGCATGAAAGTGAAGAAGACCGGGGCCGACTGGTAGTCTATTTACAAAGTTCACACAGGTAATGTACAAAGTTCACACAGGTAATGTACAAAGTTCACACAGTCTTTATACCAAAACCAAACAACCTATGAATAATGTTGGTTAACAGCAACATCATGCGCTTGATGATTGCTTCCCGAGAGCACTTCCATGGAATGCTGTAGCATCAGACATAACCAGTATTCGCCATGTAGGAGAGGAGGAAAAAATTAAGGAAAGATAGAGAAAGAATTTAGTTTGTAGAGTTTTATAAATCTTGAAGGAATGCATAGACACGCTTTAATTTAAGCCGTAGGGGCTTTCTAGTTCTTATATTATTCAGCCAAGTTGCTGGTCTAGGGTTAGGGTTCCACTGCTGCATTAGCAGTAGAGAAAGCAAAAATGTAAAGAACACATACGACATTCGGCGTGCGTACTGGAATGAGTACGTTCTTTGAACGCCGAATGGGTATACCATGGTTTACGAGGTACCAAACTGTCCGTAATATATTGCTGTTTTATCCATAATTATTCAAGAACTTGAAAATATTATAATGTTTTAATTTTCACGCTGAATTGAGAAGAGTTAACACATTATGAAACATCTTGTCGATTAACGAGACCCATTTTTATATAAATGCAGATAACAAAACTCATAATTAAAGAATTTGGGTCAAACTAAATCCCCATGTCTTCAACTCAGTTCCATTGCATTTACTTAATGGTATGGTATGAAAGCTAGAATAATATTTCGACATATTTTCTTTGATGAGCAGTCAATTCTTAGCCTTTGACATGCTTTGTTACTGCTGCTTGCTTATACTCAGTGACACGAACATCAGCACTGTAGCATTGCAGATACAATTTTTTTTTATGCAGAACATGGCTCCACTTCACATTGGTACATATGATGGGTACAATTATTTCCATAAGGAATACTTTTTCTGCACGTTTTCAATTTAAAAAATAAATTCGAATTCCTTTAAAACAAAAGTTCGAAAAAACGCAAATGAACGGAGTTTCAAAAGTTATTTATTATTATTTTTTATTTATTATTATTTTTATTTCTTTTATGTATAACTATAATATAGAATTAATATATATATATATAGAGAGAGAGAGAGGAGTAATATTGGGTAATCCTAGCAGGTTACCCACAGCATGTTAGAAAACAGAAAACGGCAAAAAAGAGACAAAAAATCCATAGAAAATTGCATGGGATAGAAACTAAAAGTGTTTTTTTTTTTTTTTTTAAGGTTATAATTTAAAGATTATAAGTTTAAGATAGACTAGGAAAAATAGCCGAAGCCTAACTTTGACTGCGTATGTCGAAGCGAGTGCTATTAAGCTTATTCACCACTATGGAGCTATGGTTAGCGTGTTTACATCATGATTACGTCGTTGATCAATGAGAAGGTCATCTGGTGTTCACGTTACCTGAAATGTTCAGACTTAAACGGCGTATCTCGAACAGAATTTATTTACTCTCGCGATGCGTGATGTTTAAAATCAAAATAGAATTGGAGACTGAACGTATTTACATCTTAACGGATAAAATTCATGTTTCGTATATTTTCCCGTATTTTTAGCTAAGTAATACATTTTTCAATTATATTTTTAAAAAGTATTTTCTGAATACTTCTTAAAGTTTATATAATCATTGTTATCTTAATTTCTTCAATTTTTCATTCATTATGGATCCAGAGAAAATCTGTGGAATTTTGAATTCGTTTGTTTTAATTTGGCATGAGGTTAGAAAAAGTTCGTGTATAATATTTGTTAATTTCTAAATGTTATTTTATTGCAAATATTTTAGTTATAAATTTGGTTTAAAAGCGATTGCAAATATATTTTGTTTAAATGATATTTTGTTTAAATGATATATATATATATATATATATATATATATCCGAATGATTTTGTCTGCGTCTGACTGGTTTTATGGAACACGAAAAGATGATTTTTTTTTTTTTTTTTTTTTTTTAATTAAAAAAAATACTAATAAAGATCGATGATTCTGTGATCCAATCCTTTTTTTTTTTTTTTTTTTTTTTTTTAATATAATGTTTAATTTCGAAATTGTGTACATTAACATTTTCCTTTTAAATTACTAGTGCATGGATTTTTTCGTATTTACAATATAATTTACAACATTAGAAGGTAGATTAATATATATGTATATATATATATATATATATATATATATATTACGCTAATTAGTTCTGACACTATAGATGTGATTATTTACTTAAAATTACTAGCGAACATCTAACATACAATCGGTAACGAAAGTCTCCGAACACTAACGAAAATTCCTATATAAAAAAGTGCACTTAATACAGTTTTGTTAAATAAATCCTTGTCGAATCCTGTTTTTAGACTAACTAAGAACAGGATTCGACAAGGATTTATTTAACATTACTGTATTAAGTGTACTTTTTTACATAGGAATTTTTGTTAGTGCTCGGAGACTTTTGTTACCGACTGTTCATGTATTTTATAATTTAAAGGTAAATGTACGCTAATAATTTTATAAGTAAATATCTATAATGTTCACATAGGGCCAGAATTGTTTTTTGTTTGTTTGTTTATATTAAAAACGTAAGAGATTACATTTTAAGGAGAGAACAATATGTACAGGTATTTTACAGCGTTTATTTATGTAACGCAACCAGTGCATGCCGGAAAGTACTACCGTCGAGTTTACATTTTTTTTTTTTTTAAACGTAAAAATATGCATGAAAAAAGATATTGTACCGGTTAATTTTAAATATTAAATATTGTACCGGTTAATTTTAAATATAACATACGGGAAACATCTTCCCGTATGTATCTTTTATCACAATAATAATAATAATAATAATAATAATAATAAAAAGAAACAGTCGAATTGGTCAAGTTCTTTACGGGAACATTTGCCCCCTAATTTGAGTTCTTGACAGAAAGCCTCAAACAAAATTAGTTTTACCTCATATTTAGAGATTTGAGGTTGAAAGAGAAAAAAAAATAGCTGATATCGTTAATTAACTTTTATTGAACAACCTCAGAGATTTATCAATTTTCACCCAGTTTATTAGCAGAAACGGTATTTCAAAATTAAGCTATAAGGAGTCTTATGGGAAAAGATAGTTAAATCGCTCTCCCTCCTTTAAGCAGATTAATATATATAAAGAATTCAATGTACGATTAGAAGGCCAACCAGGAGGATTTTTCTATTTTATGTACATAATTTGGGAACCTTGAAGTGCATTTCAAGTTGTATTATGCTTTTTTATTACATTGCTAAATTTAAGCATACTGTTTGATTTGTATAAAATTAATAGTAAATATTTAAGGCAAACAAAAACTTATCGAATGAGTTACAAAAAGTGAATTAAGTGAAAGGTCTCTAAATAATTTGAAATATTTTTTTTCAATTTAATATAAACTTTATATTGTTTATGAATGTAAATAAGATATTTTTACGGGGAATTAAGAAGGTGGTGTCCCCGTAAAAGCCTTATTCACGTAATTTATATCGAATAAAACTATTTATAAAACAATTTTCAACTCTTTAGATAATAATTTTAAATGTTACAGTATATAAAGTCTTAACTTATAACTCAAATTTTATGTGGAAAACATAGTGTGGTTGTGATGTCACATTAAACCACGTTTTATTTATTTATTTATTTTTTCAGTAACTTCCTTTTTCGAAAGAGATTTTTTAACCGTGATGTATGTGTTTCATTATCGTTATAACACTGAAAACGTAAATGTCTGAAATTCAGTTAAAAAAGTGTCTAAAATGGATGGTCATTTTTTAAGCGAAAAAAAAAAGTCTTAATTTTTAAGACACCTTTTTACATCTGAAATTAAGACATTAAAAGTGTCTTAAAACGCCGCCATGTTTTAGGCTTAAAAACACCGCCATATTAGGCTTAAAAACACTACCATTTTCAAGGCTTCTTAATAAATAAATAAATAAATAAATATGACGTGCGATTATGTTTTTCTGTTAAAAACTGATTTTAGAATTGTTTAGAGCATTAATGAAATATTTACATTTAAAAAAAAAAAAAAAAAAAAAAAAAAAAAAGTCACATTATCCAGCATTGGGATTCGAACTCACACTGTCCAGGAAACCGAAACCTCGAGCGAAGCATTGCCGGAGTCAAGCATCTACAAATCACACCACCGTTGAATACAGCTATACGTGTTTTTATGATAAAAGATACTGCTGTAACAAATCACAAACAAATCACAAACAAATCACAGTGTTATGTTTTATTTCTAATATTTTGCCATAAAACTATTAAGCTTAATAAATATTATTATCTTAAATTTCATATCTAGAGGTCTAGATTTTTTTAATAATGCATAACAAATATGTGAAGGTTGCATCCCTCGATGATAACGATTTCTTTCCTTCAAGTGATATTTAAATAAAAACAAACTATAATCATGAATACAAGGAAATTTTGTTGTTTTACATTTAGATGTAGGTAAATATGTGAAAGAAATAAGTTTTTAAATGAATAAAAATAAGAAGAAAGAAAGGAAAAAGTTATGCACGAATTATTCATGATTGTTCACTTAAAAATTTGCTTTCTTCTCTATAAGTTACTTGCTACGTCCGTCTTCACACTTTTTCTTTTAATATAAAAAAGGTTTAAAGACTTTTTTTTTTTTTTTTTACGAAATAAGCTTTGTGTCTAAATATGTTGTTTATGAAATGCAAATATCATTCACACCCTTAGAGTATTATTCCATAAAAATTTAATTTCATAAAGCTACCATAGTTTAAGTAGCTTAACTGCTTACAAAATAAAATAATAATATATTTAATGAATGTGGAAATAAGTATAATAGGATTTTTTTTCTTAAAATAGATTCCATATGAAACATTTTCTAAATAATGCAAGTTTCTGGATTTCTAAAGTGTCTGAAAATTGAAACTCGTTTTCGGTCTGAAAATTCGCGTATGTATGTGTTTCAGACATTTTTGTGTCTCTATTGATATTTCAATAACTATATTTAGTTAGTTTCAAAATTATTTCAATATTTTTTTTTCCTTGTCTTAATCGATTTTTGAGCTTTTGTTCTTTTTGTTCAGCAGATAACAACATTACTCCGAAGTTTAAAAAAAATATTTCAGATGAAGCCGTATACAAAATTTACTTTAAATTAGTTTGGCTTAAAACAAAAGGTTTTTCTTTTATATAGGGTTTATTTAGAAAGTTATTATTATTATTATTATTAAATCGATTATTGTTTGAATTTAATCAGGCTAACATTTCGATGTTTCAATAAAAAAATTTCTCGTATGAAAATGCTATTTCCTACTTTTATGTATTTTTAGATAGCTGTGTGCCAAGCAGCCATTTTAATAGAGATTAGCAACTTTCAAAAGAAAATATGTGTGTAACGTTAAATGATTAAATGTTTTTACGCTCTTTTATGCTTGCATAATATTTGACAGAAATGTATGGAAATTTAACTCTTTACCAAAGGTTCCTTTGTATTATGAGCAAAATACCACGAGTATAAGATTCGAAAGTAAAATAAATAAATAAATAAATAATTTTAATTTTATATGAAAAACAAGAAATGAAATTTTGAATTGAAGGCTTTAGAGAAATAATTTATCATTAATATTTCGTTTTAATATATCCTTTTTCGCTAGTTGAAATATTCAGTTGCATGAAATATTGGTTTTTATATGACAATTTTACTCACTATTATACGACGAAAATTGCTAGAGAAATGAAAATGGAATAAAAACCGTAATTACCATATCTTTTTATTATTATTCAGATTTTTTTTTTTTTTTTTTTTAGGATTAATCTCATGGCTTTTGGCTCGTTACCAATGACGTTCTGTGATGCAAACATGTAGGGTTATTACTCCATGATTGACCATTTATTTCTTTACTTGTTATAGCTTAAAGAAACTAAATTATTACTTTCTAAAATTAGGATTTAATTATGAGTAAGTATGAGAGAACCATTCATTGTTATATGTTTTGAAAAATTATCGTAATTTAAATTATGAAATATAAATTTTACAGAAATTAAAAATCGAATGAAACCAATATTCGATTTTCTAAAAAACATGACATGAATGTTTATGATATTGCATATTATTTAATTTGAAATATGTGTAACTTTCAACCTTTTATGAGAATTTCTTAAAACTTATCTACATACTTCCTTTTCCATTTTTATTTTACGTGAATACCGTCTAAGAGACATTCATTAGAAAGATTCCCTACGGAGGGAACTCCCCATAGGCCTAGGATACTATCGCAGTCAAATAGTCTTCACCCGAACATCAATACCTTGTCTTCGTATTACCTTCGTATTACCTTGTCTTCGTACCTTTTATCTTCCTACTTCCTATGTTTACATAATGTTTTACCTCCAAAGTTCATTCAGTACAAATACATTTCTTTTAAAAAATGTCTGAAAATACTATGTAATCTGTTTCTTTTTTTTTTTTTCTTTTTTTTTTTTTTTAACATTCTTCTATATTTATAATTTTTCCCTTCTTATTTTCAATGTTTTTGCACTTCTGAGTAATCCAGAACATGATTTGAGCATATTTAGAAAATGTCTGCCTGTTCGTTGGTATGTGTGTGAAAATTTTGTGGCAGCTTTAGCTGAAGAATTATTGCACATAATTTCACAAAATCTATGTGTTGTTGCACCTTCACGTCAAACATTCTCCATTACTTTAATTGAAAATCATGAAATGGCGGCTTGCAATGCCATATTCTTTCTAAATAATTTTTAACGCTTTACTTTAGGGAAAAATTTTCGTAATAAAGTTCGATATGAAAAATATGTTTATCTAATCAATATGAAATCAAAGAAGAAATATTAATAGCAGTAATAGTGAGCTAGACTGTTTTTTTTTTTTTTTTTTTTTTTGGATATGTAGGAATGTATACATTCCCTCTTTGGGAGGAAAAGTACCTTTCCGAAGTATGTAAATTTTTAGTGTATTTTTAAAACAAACTCGTCAGTACCGTTAAAAAAAAATAAAAAAAAAAAAAAAAAAGGTTGAACCAATGATCTGCAATAATTTTAAACAAATTCACAGATTTGATTTTCATAAAATAAATAAATAATGAAAAATATTTTTCTGATATGTCATCTATAACGCTCAAAATTTTCATTATTTCGATATTAATGCTACACTTTTCAGAAATGAAAGTCATTTACATTCATCAGGGATGATGATTTTAAGAAATAATAATTTTATTAAATTTAACAGTTTTTTGAGCAAATTTGTATAGTGAAATATCGAAAATAGTTTTTGATAATCTCCAACATAATAACTTTTATTTAAAACTGATTTTTTAAAGTATTCAGTTCAATTAGATTAGAATATATATTTCCCCCAAAAAAGAATTATGACATCTCAATCAATTTTCCTTCTTCTTCTTCTTCTTTTTTTTTTTTTTTTTTTTTTTTTTTTTTAATAGCAAAATTTTTGTTTCACAACACTAATGGCCGTAAATGAAACGTACGATAAAATTTTCGAAGATAATCAGATTTCATCCTACAATGCTGATGAGAAAGTAAGAGACACAATTCCATTTAGACACAACATTGTATGAAAAAGATGAGACTTTTTTTTTGTGGCAAGTTATATCAGCCCTTTTGTTTATGTATATCCAATAATTGTGTATATTATTGTTACTTCACAAAATAATATGAGTACTGGTAGAAGGAAATACACGAAACCTTTATTTCACGAAATAGTGTTCTTTTTTTTTTTTTTTTTTTTTTTTTTTTTTTTTCATGTGGCAATGGATTTTTGGGTCGAACATTTTTAGGAAATTTTGTTTGCTGCTTAGCTTTTAACCGTTTTTATTAGTTTTACTATCGGGCTTCGCCCACTAGCGGGTCAACATTTTCAAATGAATCACTATAAATAATGAATTACTAACAGTTACTTTTAGTGTTAAGAAAAGAAATTAAAAATAATAATAATTTCTGATTGGGTAAAAAGTCACCCCGGGTCCCCACTGCCTTCGGCAACGAGTTCCCGTGCGCGCTGCGCGCACACAATTTAAGGGATACACGCGCTGCACGCACGTATTCCATCCTTGACCCTTCGTTCCAAATAAAAAAAAATAATTTATGATCGGGTAAAAGCTTACACCGGGTCCCCACTGCTTTCGGCATCGAAGACCCATGCGCACTGCGCACGCACATGTGAAGATATACGCGCGCGGCGCGCACATATTCCTTCTCAAATCAAATTTTTATTCTTAAGAAAAGAAAAGAAAAAAATTATTTCTCATCGGTTAAAAAAATGGACCGGGTCCCCACTGCTTTCGGCAGCGCAGTCCCGTGCGCGTTACACGCCTATTTCTTAACCGCACTTTCAGCCCTTCCTAATTAACCTACATATGCCAATTTTGAACGGTCTAACTCAATTAGCTGAGATGCAAAAGAAAACCTAATCAGGACACCTCAAAACATGTAAATCTGGTGAAAACTTTCGATAATATAAGAGAAGTTTAAAATATCTTTCGAATGATGTATTAATAATTTAATCATAATTAAAAATTGAAATATTGAAATTTGAAAATATTACAGCGAAATCTGGCGGTAGAAATTTCTAAAATCTACTGCTCGATTCTAAATCAACAAAGCTTTCTAATGATGTATTACTTATGAAATTATTTTAATTAGTAGCTGAGATACAAAAGAAAACTGATTCAAGACACCTCAAAACACGTAAATCAGGTGAAAACTTTCGATAATATAAAAGAACTTTAAAATATCTTTCGAATGATGCATTAAAAATAATTTAATCATAATTAGAAATTAAAATATTGAAATTTTAAAATATTACAGCGCCATCTGGCAGTAGAAATTTCTGTAATCTACTGTTCGATTCCAAATAAACAAAGCTTTCTAATGATGTATTACTTACGAAATTATTTTAATTATAGTAATTGAGATACAAAAGAAAACTGATTCAGGACACATGAAATCGTGTAAATCTGGTGAAAACTTTCGATAATATAAAATAACTTTAAAATATCTTTCGAATGATGTATTAAAAATAATTTAATCATAAATAGAAATAGAAATATTGAAATTTAAAAATAATACAGCACCATCTGGCGGTGGACAATTCTGTAATCTACTGTTCGATTCCTAATCAACAAAGCTTTCTAATGATATATTACTTATGAAATTATTTTAATTTGTAGCTGTGATACAAAAGAAAACCGATTCAGGACACTTCAAAACGTGTAAATCGGATGAAATCTCGAATTCCACTTTCGATAATATAAAAGTACTTTAGAATACCTTTCGAATGATGTAATAAAAATAATTTAAACATAATTAGAATCTGAAATAATAAAATTTTAAAATGTTACAGCGGCGTGACACCTCAAAACGTGTAAGTCAGGTGAAATTTCAAATTCCATTACCAGGTAGTCGGTTAATGGAAGTAAATAGAAAACGAAATATTTTTGTCTTAAGTGTACTTGTGTTGCTATAGAAACTGGCATCCTCTTTCGAGAGATATTATGTCAGGCGTGTTAAAATAAAATTAAATTTGCAATTAAAATGTAAATATTTTGTTTATTAACCAAAATCGATGAAATTTGAACTGCAAATTTGTTTTGTGGTGTTAAGATTGGATACTAAGTGTCGTGTGCGAATAAGAAAAATTGAAGAAAATAGAAATTTGCAATTTTTTATCCCACTTAAAATACATCTGATTATCAATCAATGACAGGTGCTTTTTTTTTCGCTTCCGCTGTCTAGACGATCGTCTGCAAAGCAAACGTTCTTGTGATTTGTTGCCAACATTTTTTTATAGTTTAGTTAATTTTTAAAAATGTAATTGTCCGATCGATAAGCCGTTTAAACCGTCAGATTAAAAAAAAAAAAAAAAAACACTATCCAATGGTACCTTGTTTGTAACAATACGACTGATATTTCCAATTTATTTTCCAATTTTTCCGTAGTCGTTTCTCACAGACAGACACACAGAAACACACACACACGCGTACAGATTTTAATAATATAGGAGACTAGCGAGCTTCGCCCGCTAGCGGGTCAGTATTTTCAAATGAATCACTAAAATTAATTAATCAATAACAGTAATTCTTAGTGTTAAGAAAAGAAAAAAAAATCTGATTGGGTAAAAAGTAGGCCCGTGTCCCCAGTGCCTTCGGCAGCGCAGTCCCGTGCGCGCTGCGCGCGCACACCTTAAGGAATGCACGCGCTGAGAACGCTTATTCCTTCCCTGACCCTTCGTGCCCCCTAAAAAAAATCATTTCTCATCTATTGTGAAAAAAACAATTTCCACATATATCAAGTTAGCAGAGTTAGCAGTGCAGTGAAATGATAGTTGCTCAGCTCTAAAAAGCTATAAAGAAGATAAATATATGTGGCATTCATTGAAGACAAAAGTTCAATTAAAACAGTTTATTAAAGTTGAAACAAAATGATGAATAACATTAAATCAGCTGAAACAATTTTAGAAAGGTTGCTGACGAGAGGTTAAATACCCTTAAAAATACTGCCATACTGAGTTCAAATAGAAAGCTACTTTTCACTAAACGAACAAGTCACAAAAACGTAATTTACAATCATAATTAAACAGTTTATAATTATATCGAAATACCAGCTCATGACTTTGAGCTAAACTGAAAAAACATAAAAGCTTAAAAGATTAAGGGCTTCAGAGCTTAAGAGACTGATTACATATTTCCTACCTCCTTTTTATAGTCACGAAACGGATTCAAATAACAGCTACTAGATGCTGTAGAATAGGAACGCCTCCCATAACTATAGCAACACGACGCTGCGAGTCAGCCGCCATCTATGGGCTAAGCAAAGAGACTCTGCAGTTGAAAAAATATTACATCTCCTCGCTAAGTAGCGAAAAGAACAATCCGTAAAAGGATTTAAACATATTTTTCTTTAAGTTAATTTTAATAAAACATGCTTTTAAATATGAGGTAAGTAATTAAAGTTATTTCAAAAGACTTAAACATAAATATATTAATAAGGAATATAATTTTTAACTAAAAGCAATTATCATTAAGCTTTTTAATTTTAATTTATCTTTAACTCAAATGGCAGCATCAAAAGAAAAAATAGCACTAAACGCTATAATTCATTTAATTAATAACTTAAACTTTAAAGGTTATAAAGTGAATTTAAATTATATTTAAGTAGTAAATGAATTTAAATTTAAATTTGAGAATCAACACGGAAAGGGTATAAATTTTACAACAAGGCCCCCCACCGTGTTGATTCGACAAACACAAACGTCAGCAATTACAATATAAACTTTATTAGAAAAGAAATAAAAAAATTCCTTGAATATTTAGTGACTTGATGAGAAATTCACATATGTCCTCTACAGAATATACTTCACACAAAGCTACAAGGTTTGTCAATCTCGTAAATCATAAGATCAAGAGTCCACAAGTCCAACTCACAATCAAAAAAAAATGTAGCACCATCAATATTCTATACATATCTACTAAAAGAAAGAACAAGATATTAATACAGAGCAAATATGCACAGCATTTCAAGGAAACCTTTTTTTCCCCATTCCCCATTGTCAAAATAAGAAAACGATGATATTCACAAATATATGAAACATTTATATAACATACACATAACCAATTACACGTAGCGCTACGAATTTCTCTCATACAAAAGTTAAACTAAACTATACATCACTACACAATGGAAAACGTAGGAAAAACCCACCAAGAAAATGCATACATATCCCTCTAAAAAAACATTTTTCAGTTTCAAAAAAATTTAAATATATATTATACGTTCAAAAAAATTTAAATTTACTCTATATACATTTACTTAATAAATACCTTATTTACAAACTTAGACATATCACCTTTAGTAAGGGGCTTTGTGAAGGGATCGGCGAAGTTATTTTTAGTATTTACATATTTTAAATCAAACCGTTCCTCAAATAACCATTCACGGATGAAAAATAATTTTACATTAATATGTTTAGATTTGTTATTCTCTATAGGAGACCTCGTAAAATTAATAGCTGCTTGGTTATCAGCAAAAAGTATTGGTGGTTCATATGAAATAGCAATTAATTTAAAATCAATACAATCTCGTAATATATTATCAAACCACATTAATTCTTTAACCCCGTCACACATGGATACAAATTCACTTTCCATGGTTGAAAGGCAAACACTTTTTTGCTTAAAGGTTTTCCAAGAAATAGGGCTATTATCCAAAAATAAAATTTGTCCCCCCATTGATACGAAGTCATCTCTATTCATCGCGAAATCAGCGTCAGAGAAAGCAGTTAAACATGGATTAAAACAATTCAAATTTAATTTCAAATCTCGAGTACACGAAACATATGCAAGTAATTTAATTAACCCATTCCAATGATTAAACCCCGGTGAATTTTGAAATTGACTGAATATATTAACTGCGTAGGCAATATCAGGTCGTGTCCTGTTTGCAATGAAAGATAAACATCCTAAGATATTCCGATATGGAAATTTAGACATTTCATCAATTTCATTTTGATTAGTAGGACAATCTTTTTTCGAATACTTAATGCCTTTTACAATAGGTAATGAGCAGAAAGGGATGTTAAACGACTTAAACCTGTCATACACTTCATTAATATATAATTCCTGAAAAATTTGTACTGAATCATTTTCATAATTAAATTCTACACCAAGTAATTTCTTGGTTTTACCTAAAATTTTTATATCAAATTTACATTTTAATAAATTAAGAATTTTATCTATTTGAAATTGATTTTTACCAAACAAAAGTAAATCATCTACATAAACTAATAAAACAATATAATTTTCAAAATAATATGAACAATTACACCAGTTAAATTTATTAAACCCTAAATCTAATAGTACTTTATTTAACTCATAATACCAGAGCCGACCACTTTGATGAAGGCCATATAACGCTTTGTCTAGTTTACAAACAAGATTTTCCCCTCCCTTTACAACATATCCTTTTGGCTGAGACATATAAATTTCTTCTTTTAAAGGTGCATAAAGATAAGCACATTTTATATCGCATTGAACATTATGCCATTTATAACATGAGACCAATAATGAAAAAAAGAAACGTATTACTGAGAAATTAACGACGGGTGAAAACGTCTCGTCATAAGTGTCCCCCTTTATCTGATGAAAGCCCTGGGCCACGAGCCTCGCTTTAAAGCGGGCAACGTTTCCTAGCTCATCTCTTTTAACGGCGTATACCCATCTATTTCCCAAAACTTTTTTCCCCTCCGGTAAATTAACCAGATGCCAAACTTTACGAGTTTTCATATTATTTATCTCATCATCCATGGCATTTTTCCATTCAATACATTCTGAAGATTTAACGGCCTGATTATATGTTTTAGGTATAGGGATAACTAGTCATGATTTTTTATGAGTTAAACTTGAAGTTGGGTTATTCGAGTTTTGCTGATCAACTACCCCCTCGAACTTATTACTACTAGAGAAATCAAAAAAATTAGAGTCAAAAATTAAATTATTTTTATCACAATATTGCTTGACATCGTTCATTGATCTCAATCTAGTTTTAGTGTTGTCCGGGTAATAGAAGATGTCAACTCTGTCACTCATTTTTCTGGGTACGGGTTTTCTATTCCAAGTAATTGAAGAAAGAGGTTTAAGAGAAGATTTATCTACAGGAGTTTCATCGACGGGCTCGTCACTAGAATCATCGGGCTCACCTCCGAAAACAATGTCAACAGGATCGGAAGCTTGACAATCAACTGTACTTTCCGGAAGTAAGTCCAATTCCTCCAGTGAGGTGCCCATCACCGCTCCACTGCATTTACTAAATAGCTGATCTGAGAACGTTACGTTTATGGTTTCAACTATTTTATCCTCATCCTCCAACCAAATTTTATACCCCTTAGTCTTTAATGAATAACCTATTAGTACTCCCTTTTTAGCCTTAGGTTCAAGCTTATGGTCTCTATGCTGTTTTGGGATCCCAACATACGAAATTAATCCAAACGGCTTCAGGTGTCTTACGGATGGTTTAAACCCAGTATATAACTCAAAAGGAGTCTTAGTTTGTCCCCTATGGATTAAACGGTTCCAAGTGTACGCGAAATACAACATTGCATCGGGCCAGAAAGAAAAAGGCAAACCACTATCCGTGATAATAGCTCTAACACAATTTAAAGAAGTTTGATTAAACCGCTCACTTAACCCATTTTGCTCAGGTGTGAACGTGTTAGTTAACTCATGAACAACTCCATTTTTACTACAAAATGATTTGAAGTTGTCATTTACAAATTCGGAACCATTATCCGTACGAATAGCTTTTAATTTCTTATTCAAACTACGTTCTGCCCGTGCAATGTGTCTCTCGAATACACCAAAAACCTGAGACTTATCCTTTAAAGGATAAACAGCAACCCTTTTAGAAAATCCATCAATAATGGACAAAAAGAACCTTTCCCCATTTTTACCAGTTACTTTAATTGGGCCCCAGACGTCCATAAATACTTTCTCCAACGGTGATTTAACGCCATGAACATCGGATGATTTAAAAGACACACGGTTTTGTTTACTAATCCTACAAGGTTCGCAAAAAAATTTCTTAAACTTAAGTTTAGGAAGGCCCCTTACCCCGTTCTTCTTGCTAGTATTTACTATAGTATCAGGACTTACATGCCCAAAACGAGCATGCCAATACCCAATTTCATTAACTTTTGCAAGAGAAGCTGAAGGATTTTCTGGGTGCCCCCCATTCACTTTACTCCCCTTTTTAACTTTAGAAACATTAGGATATAAATAGTAAACACCGTCTTTAATTTTAGCAGTAAAAATATGTCTTTTATCTCTACCGAACACCGACACTTGGCCCTTACCGCCAGTGTATGTGGCACCGTTCACATCTAATTTAGGACCTGATATTAAATTTTTCCGTAACTTTGGTGAATATAACACATCTTTTAAATACAATACATTTTTACCAAAATCCAACTTAACAGTTCCTTTAGCAGTAATAGGAAAACTAATACCATCGATCGCGACAAAAAGCTCCTCTCCCTCCACAGGAGTATAATGCTCAAAAAGATCTAAATTTCTTAGAAAATGATTTGAAGCAGCAGTATCAAAAATAAAGCTGTCATCATCACTTAAATTACTAAAGTTAGCTTGAGCTATATAGTAGGAGGGGGGAGATTTGCATTTGTCACGACCGTTGGAGTTATACTTTAAATTTCTAGGTTTAAATTTAACATTACTATTCAAAAAACAAATTTTCTTAAAGTGGCCAATACGGCCACACTTAAAACAAGTTAAAGGCTTTTTACCTTTTTGCTGGATGTTCTGTATCTGAACACTGTTATTGGCATCTTTCTTAATATCACCCTCACGAAGCTGTAGACGCGATTCCTCCGCTGTTAACTCGGACACAATATTCTGGAACTTGAACTGGTCGTTCTTCCAACGCAACAAATATTGCACTGCAGATTCAAACTTGGATGGTAGGTGTTGCAAGAGCTGAAAACAGCAGTACACATCCTCCATAGCATGACCAATTTCACGCAGCTGGTCCAGTATTCTTGATAACCGGGTTACAAAAGAATTCACCGTTTCATTCTCAGACATTCTACAATTAATGAACTCTGTAAACAGTCCCATATGATGAGCTCTTGAGTCTGATATGAAGGTCTTCTTCAAAATCTCCCAGGCATCAATAGCACAATCACAATTTTCAATAATGCTTCTGACTTCAGGCGATGTATTCAAATATATTGTTGATAATGCAACTCGACTACGAGATTTAAAATCCTCCACTTGTTTTGAAGTTATTCCGGCCTCAGCATCTTCAACAGGCAGTTTTTCTTTTTTACATATTATATTCCAGCAGTTTCTTTCAATTAAAATAAATTTAATATCCTTGACCCACGTAGTATAATTATTCATCCGTAATTTTTCAATCGTGGGGTTTAAACTTACTGCCATTTCAATTTCTTATCTTCAAACACTTAGAATGCCATAAAAACTATTATCAAAATTTTAATGCTATGAGCTGACAACGAGCCAAATTGCCCATAACCGCTTATTGTGAAAAAAACAATTTCCACATATATCAAGTTAGCAGAGTTAGCAGTGCAGTGAAATGATAGTTGCTCAGCTCTAAAAAGCTATAAAGAAGATAAATATATGTGGCATTCATTGAAGACAAAAGTTCAATTAAAACAGTTTATTAAAGTTGAAACAAAATGATGAATAACATTAAATCAGCTGAAACAATTTTAGAAAGGTTGCTGACGAGAGGTTAAATACCCTTAAAAATACTGCCATACTGAGTTCAAATAGAAAGCTACTTTTCACTAAACGAACAAGTCACAAAAACGTAATTTACAATCATAATTAAACAGTTTATAATTATATCGAAATACCAGCTCATGACTTTGAGCTAAACTGAAAAAACATAAAAGCTTAAAAGATTAAGGGCTTCAGAGCTTAAGAGACTGATTACATATTTCCTACCTCCTTTTTATAGTCACGAAACGGATTCAAATAACAGCTACTAGATGCTGTAGAATAGGAACGCCTCCCATAACTATAGCAACACGACGCTGCGAGTCAGCCGCCATCTATGGGCTAAGCAAAGAGACTCTGCAGTTGAAAAAATATTACATCTCCTCGCTAAGTAGCGAAAAGAACAATCCGTAAAAGGATTTAAACATATTTTTCTTTAAGTTAATTTTAATAAAACATGCTTTTAAATATGAGGTAAGTAATTAAAGTTATTTCAAAAGACTTAAACATAAATATATTAATAAGGAATATAATTTTTAACTAAAAGCAATTATCATTAAGCTTTTTAATTTTAATTTATCTTTAACTCAAATGGCAGCATCAAAAGAGAAAATAGCACTAAACGCTATAATTCATTTAATTAATAACTTAAACTTTAAAGGTTATAAAGTGAATTTAAATTATATTTAAGTAGTAAATGAATTTAAATTTAAATTTGAGAATCAACACGGAAAGGGTATAAATTTTACAACATCATCGGGTAAAATCTCACACCGGGTCCCCACTGCCTTAGGCACGCAGACCCATGCGCGCTGCGCGCGCACGTGTGAATTTATACGCGCGCTGCGCGCACGTATTCCTTCTCAAGTCAAATTTTTATTCTGAAGAAAAGAAATTAAAAAAAATCATTTCTCATCAGGTACAAAGTCGGAGTGAGTCCTCACTGCCTTCGGCAGCGCAATCCCGTGCGCGCGGCGCGCGCACAAATTAAGGGATACACGCGCTAGCGCGTATTCCTTCCCTGACTCTTCGTGCCCCCTAAAAAAGAATCATTTCTGATCGCGTAAAAACGCACACCAGGTCCCCACTGCCATCGGCAGCGCTGACCCATGCGCACTGCGTGCGCTACGCAGGGCCCGACATAGACTACCTTGAGCCCCGGTGCAAGCCTATTCTGGGGGGCCCCTTGCAGTGGCATAAGAGCTCTTTAGGTTGTAGAATTTCTGCATACGCCTGTAGGGGTGTAGGGGGCCCCTTCCAAAAGGGGGGCCCAGGGTATTTGCCGCGTATGCCCACCGTTAGTCAGGGCCTTGCGCTGCGCCCACATATTCCTTCTCAAATCAATTTTTTATTCTTTAGAAAAGAAAAGAAAAAAAATCATTTCTCATCAGTTAAAAAGACGGACCGGGTCCCCAATGCATTCGGCAGCGCAGTTCCGTGCGCGCTGCTAGCACACAAGTTAGGGGATACGCGCGCGGTGCACACCTATTTCTTCCGCACCCTTTCAGCCCCTCCTAATTAACCTACGTATGCCAATTTTGAACGGTCTAACTCAATTAGCTGAGAGGCAAAAGAAAACCTAATCAGGACACCTCCAAACGTGTAAATCTGGTGAAAACTTTCAATAATATAAAAGAACATTAACGTATTTTTCGAATGATATATTAAAAATAATTTAATCATAATTAGAAATTGAAATTTTGAAAATATAACAGCGCCATCTGGCGGTAGAAATTTTTGTAATCTACTGTTCGATTCCAAATCAACAATTTTTTCTAATAATGTATTACTTATGAAATTGTTATAATTAGTAGCTGAGATACAAAAGAAAAGTGATTCAGGACACCACAAAACGTGTAAATCTGGTGAAAACTTTCGATAATATAAAATGACTTTAAAATATCTTTCGAATGATGTATTAAAAATAATTTAATCATAATTAGGAATTGAAATATTGAAATTTTAAAATATTACAGCGCCATCTGGCAGTAGAAATTTCTGTAATCTACTGTTCGATTCCAAATAAACAAAGCTTTCTAATGATGTATTACTTACGAAATTATTTTAATTATAGTAATTGAGATACAAAAGAAAACTGATTCAGGACACATGAAATCGTGTAAATCTGGTGAAAACTTTCGATAATATAAAATAACTTTAAAATATCTTTCGAATGATGTATTAAAAATAATTTAATCATAAATTGAAATAGAAATATTGAAATTTAAAAATAATACAGCACCATCTGGCGGTGGACAATTCTGTAATCTACTGTTCGATTCCTAATCAACAAAGCTTTCTAATGATATATTACTTATGAAATTATTTTAATTTGTAGCTGTGATACAAAAGAAAACCGATTCAGGACACTTCAAAACGTGTAAATCGGATGAAATCTCGAATTCCACTTTCGATAATATAAAAGTACTTTAGAATTCCCTTTGAATGATGTAATAAAAATAATTTAAACATAATTAGAATCTGAAATAATAAAATTTTAAAATGTTACAGCGGCGTGACACCTCAAAACGTGTAAGTCAGGTGAAATTTCAAATTCCATTACCAGGTAGTCGGTTAATGGAAGTAAATAGAAAACGAAATATTTTTGTCTTAAGTGTACTTGTGTTGCTATAGAAACTGGCATCCTCTTTCGAGAGATATTATGTCAGGCGTGTTAAAATTAAATTAAATTTGCAATTAAAATGTAAATATTTTGTTTATTAACCAAAATCGATGAAATTTGAACTGCAAATTTGTTTTGTGGTGTTAAGATTGGATACTAAGTGTCGTGTGCGAATAAGAAAAATTGAAGAAAATAGAAATTTGCAATTTTTTATCCCACTTAAAATACATCTGATTATCAATCAATGGCAGGTGCTTTTTTTTCGCTTCCGCTGTCTAGACGATCGTCTGCAAAGCAAACGTTCTTGTGATTTGTTGCCAACATTTTTTTATAGTTTAGTTAATTTTAAAAAATGTAATTGTCCGATCGATAAGCCGTTTAAACCGTCAGATTAAAAAAAAAAAAAAAAAAAAAAAAAAAAAAAAAAAAAACACTATCCAATGGTACCTTGTTTGTAACAATACGACTGATATTTCCAATTTATTTTCCAATTTTTCCGTAGTCGTTTCTCACAGACAGACACACAGAAACACACACACACGCGTACAGATTTTAATAATATAGGAGACTAGCGAGCTTCGCCCGCTAGCGGGTCAGTATTTTCAAATGAATCACTAAAATTAATTAATCAATAACAGTAATTTTTAGTGTTAAGAAAAGAAAAAAAAAATTCTGATTGGGTAAAAAGTAGGCCCGTGTCCCCAGTGCCTTCGGCAGCGCAGTCCCGTGCGCGCTGCGCGCGCACACCTTAAGGAATGCACGCGCTGAGAACGCTTATTCCTTCCCTGACCCTTCGTGCCCCCTAAAAAAAATCATTTCTCATCGGGTAAAATCTCACACCGGGTCCCCACTGCCTTAGGCACGCAGACCCATGCGCGCTGCGCGCGCACGTGTGAATTTATACGCGCGCTGCGCGCACGTATTCCTTCTCAAGTCAAATTTTTATTCTGAAGAAAAGAAATTAAAAAAAATCATTTCTCATCAGGTACAAAGTCGGAGTGAGTCCTCACTGCCTTCGGCAGCGCAATCCCGTGCGCGCGGCGCGCGCACAAATTAAGGGATACACGCGCTAGCGCGTATTCCTTCCTTGACTCTTCGTGCCCCCTAAAAAAGAATCATTTCTGATCGCGTAAAAACGCACACCAGGTCCCCACTGCCATCGGCAGCGCTGACCCATGCGCACTGCGTGCGCTACGCAGGGCCCGACATAGACTACCTTGAGCCCCGGTGCAAGCCTATTCTGGGGGGCCCCTTGCAGTGGCATAAGAGCTCTTTAGGTTGCAGAATTTCTGCATACGCCTGTAGGGGTGTAGGGGCCCCTTCCAAAAGGGGGGCCCAGGGCATTTGCCGCGTATGCCCACCGTTAGTCAGGGCCTTGCGCTGCGCCCACATATTCCTTCTCAAATCAATTTTTTATTCTTTAGAAAAGAAAAGAAAAAAAATCATTTCTCATCAGTTAAAAAGACGGACCGGGTCCCCAATGCATTCGGCAGCGCAGTTCCGTGCGCGCTGCTAGCGCACAAGTTAGGGGATACGCGCGCGGTGCACACCTATTTCTTCCGCACCCTTTCAGCCCCTCCTAATTAACCTACGTATGCCAATTTTGAACGGTCTAACTCAATTAGCTGAGAGGCAAAAGAAAACCTAATCAGGACACCTCAAAACGTGTAAATCTGGTGAAAACTTTCAATAATATAAAAGAACATTAACGTATTTTTCGAATGATATATTAAAAATAATTTAATCATAATTAGAAATTGAAATTTTGAAAATATAACAGCGCCATCTGGCGGTAGAAATTTTTGTAATCTACTGTTCGATTCCAAATCAACAATTTTTTCTAATAATGTATTACTTATGAAATTGTTATAATTAGTAGCTGAGATACAAAAGAAAAGTGATTCAGGACACCACAAAACGTGTAAATCTGGTGAAAACTTTCGATAATATAAAATGACTTTAAAATATCTTTCGAATGATGTATTAAAAATAATTTAATCATAATTAGAAATTGAAATATTGAAATTTTAAAATATTACAGCGCCATCTTACGGTAGAAATTTCTGTAATGTACAGTTCGATTCCAAATCAAAAAGCTTTCTAATGATGTATTATTTATGAAATTATTTTAATTAGTAGATGAGATACAAAAGAAAACTGATTCAGGACACCTCAAAACGCGTATATCTGGTGAAAACTTTCGATAATGTAAAAGAACTTTAAAATGTCTTTCGAATGATGTATTAATAATATTAACAATATTAACAATTAATCGTAATTAGAAATTGAAATGCGTGTATTAGAATATAATTTAATTTGCAATTAAAATGTAATTTTTTTTCAAAAATCGATGAAATTTGAACTGCAACTATCCCCTGTGCTGTAATTTGCGCACTGAAAGTTAAAAAAAAAATTTAGAAGAAAATTGAAGCATTTTGAAATTTGCAATTTTTATTCCTAGTAGAAAAAACACGTGATCTCAATTGGTAAAATATTTCCTTCTTTCGGATTCTCTCTTGTCTGTCAAGGTCAGTTGACATGGTAACCCACCGAATGGATCAAGATAGCAACCAGTATTCAGTTACGGATATCATTATGGAATGAAGGTCGCCGTTTTCAATGGTTTAATGCGTAAAATTTAAAAAATGATAACTCATTCAGTTTTTGAAGAATTCTCTCAATCTTTTGGGAAGGGAATTTTGGAATCGAGATGTATATACAAAAAAAAAAAAAAAAAAAAAAAAGAGAAAGAAAGAAAAAGAAATGATTTATCTCTAAAAGCTTTTGAGTTATAAAATGTTTTGTGAAAAAAATCGATGTTTCGTAAAATCTAAAAATTAAGATCGCTAACCCGTATTTTGTAAAAATGTTTATATGGTTCGAAAGAGGATTAAATGACCTTTCCAAATATACCAGTTGTTAAGAAATCGGTCTGTTATTCTTATAACGTGCAGTGCGTTTTAAAAAAGACGATCGAGAAAAAGAGAAATTTTCGATCCGTTTTAAAACTTTTTTTTAATATATAAAAAATCCGTATTTAAAAAAAAAAATTGTACCGTAAGAATCGGTAATAAATGCTCTTTCTCGTGGTACAGGTGTATTTTCGATATCTCGAACAGATCGGCAGCGATCGGTTTACAAAAACCCACCAGATTTCGTCTCTTTCCTTTTTCTTTTCAGGTACGCGGTTCCGGAACAAAATGACAGTCACCTGCGATTTTGAATCGTTTTTTTATTAGATATGGGTCGACTTTTTAAGTAATATCTCTGGTAATTAGGGTATCATCGTTTAGTAAATTAGATAACGTACATCTGCGATAAAATCTCCGTCCGACGATACCTGTCCGAAGTCCGTGCGACCATTTGCGGCGGAATCTTGGCTGCTTCAAGCCGTTTCTCACAGACAGACACACAAAAACATACACGCGTACAGATTTTAATAATATAAGAGATACAAATAATGCAATACTTATTTTACAATAGAAATTTAATAACTTATTCTGGCCACATATTATTATTAATGTTAATATTGTTATTATTATTATTATTTTCATATGAGTGTGTAAATTTCAGGGTGGATGCTGGTTTCCTACACGGGGTAACAAATGCTTAGAAAATTGTAACTTTGAATTGAAGGATTGTTAGACATTGGTTCAGATAATAAATTAAAAAGAAACTTATGCAAAAAATTAGGTATAAATAAATAAATTAATAATAGAAGTATTTAAATTTATTTTTCAATGGAAAAGTAATTTCTTGTAACCTTCAAGAAAAAATGAAAAAAAAAAAAAAAAAAAATAGTTACTGGAAATTTTCTTTTCTTTTGAAATTTATTTTAAATTCCATTAACGTATAGTTGAAATAATATATTTTGGTATAAAAAATTTTAAATGTTCAGTTTCATTCAAAACGGTACTCTTTTATGACTTAAATAACTTTTATTAAAAGCTAACATTACTTTAGGATTCATCTTTCAATCTTGTCGCAAAGAAAAGTATCAGCTTTACAGATAACGATATCTAAGAAAACTACCTCTTTCAGAAAAATACACTATTTTTAATACTGAATTTCGTATAATGCAATACATTAAGGAATAGAATTTTCATCCATTCAAGTATTTTTTATTTATTTTTTACACTTAAAATAAGAATGTCCCTAAACCTGAAGCAGTATTATATTGGTATATTTTGAAGGCAAAAATAATTTATTTTCAGTATTATATATTTAATTTATTTTCTGTATTTAATTTATTTTCTGTATTATATATTATATATTTATTATATTTCTGTATTATTATTTAATATTAAGATAAAGATATATTTTGTTTCTAATTTTAAAAAAAATGCAAAATAGTTCACAGTGTCTAGATTTGCGTAAAAAAAAAACAAAACAAATGACATCCGGAAAACTATAAAAGTAATTACAGTTAATTAAATGGTAATAATGTGAGAAAAGGGAGATAGCGGGTTGTTAAACTATCTTATTACATTGTTTTTAATCTGGTGTTTCATGAATATATATATAGATATATATGCATATATATATATTCTATTTTTATATTAAAATTCAAATTATTTCTATAACAACTGACTACTGAAAATAGTGGTTATATTTTCTGTCTGCTTTGAAATCAATATATACTTAATGGCCATAGAAGAGTAATTTATTTTGAAATAATAAAAATCTTTAATAATGAACTAAGTAAAATAATTTAAAAATACTATTATTAATAATTGATTAAGAATAGTGAACAATAATTTGTAAATCAGAATTTTTTTTTTCCCCTACATTGAAACAAAAAGGTCTTCTCGTGTTATATATATATATATATATATATATAAAGAAAATTATTTAATGCTGACTGATAACCCAGACAATATTTTCCGCTTTCATTTTAAAAGTTCGAGAAAGTATATGCATATATGCATAAGTAATAATAATAATAATAATAATAAAATCAATGCAGAATATATATAAAAAATGGTATAGTTTGAAAAAGCTAAAGAAACTATTTATAAGAGATTCGGAATGGAAAAAAGATTGAATCTTCCCACAAATTATATCTGCTGTTCATATTGGTAAGTAATGTACGGTTGGATATTGTAAATAATGTTACGTGAAAATTTTTCAAAGTAGAAAAAGATCTTTACTTTAGCTGCCTTTTGATAATGATTTTAAACATACTCTTATGAAATTGAAAGTGTTTACACATATAACTGAACTCGGTATATTGCGAAATAAAACATTTTAATTTATTAATAGAATAATGCGAAAAAAAACTCAAATAATAAAGCGCATACTTATTTAAATAAGGAACTATAAATCATCTCAAATTTCAAAATATAAATTAAAGGATTTTGCTTTTGGCACACTAAATTGTTTAACATGAAATGACGAAGCAACAGTAGCAACGAATGATACTTTTGATGTTTGAATACATTTATCTTTTAATGGTTAATTCTCGGTGAAGAGTTTTAATAAAACACCTTTCGAATCTTCCTATACTTTAATGACTTTTTATATTTCTTTTATAATTATAATCATTAGACTGTTAGTTGAGAATTAATTTTAACTAGAACTTTCTATTAAAAAATAATGGTAACAAATACCAATCTAAGCAAGTAAATATTATCGAGTGGATTTTATTTAACTGTCAACAGATTTGTCTCCCTGTATATTATCTATATACTTATATAAAATCGCTTGTATTGAGTGTGTGAATGAGTGAGTGACTGAGTGACTCATCATCGCTCAGCCCAAACCTCTGGACCTAGAAGAAGTAAATTTGGTGAAAACGTTCTTTATGTGACGCAGACATTCACTAAGAAGCGATTTTACAAAATTCGTCTCCCATGGGGGTACAGGGGATAAATCATAATTTCACAAAAACCTTTATATCTATAAAAAAAAAAAAAAAAAAAAATCCGTAAATTTTTTAGCTTTAAATTATAACTAACACAAATATCTGAAATCAAATTTCTAGAATTTTAGAAGTTCGAACCGAAGGGGGGGAAGGGGGAAAAACGGGATTTAACATAATCGTACATATCTCAAACAAACAAAAAAAAAAAAAAAAAAAAAAAAAAAAACAGAAATACGTGAAATTTTTACTCTAAAATATAGCTAACACAGATACCTAAAAACCAATTTCTGAAATCTAGAAATTCGGCCCCCAAGGAAGAAAGGAAGGGGGCAGAACGTGATATGAAATAATCCTTTATGTCTGAAACTAAGAAACAGGTATATATGTGAGATTTTTGCTCTAAAATCTAGCTAACCTTAAAACCAATTTCTGAAATTTTAGAAATTCGTTCAAGGAGGGGACGAGTTGCAAGGAAAAACTAGTATGTTGTGGCCACCACAAGACTTTCTTCTATATTTACCTATACATATTCAATCAGTAACAATATTTAAAAAAAAAAAAAAAAAAAAAAAAAAAAAAGTACGATTTTTTTTTTCTAAGGTTTTTTTTTCTAAGGTTTTTTTTTTTTTTTGTTAAAAGTGAAAAAAATCGATAACTTTGTTTTAAATTATCACAGATTTATAGTTCAACCATTCGTTTTAAAGGTATTGACGAGACCTTTCGAAAGATACCCATCTTGAAAATTTATCCCCCCCTGGGGGGGTATTTCCCCCCTAGGGGGGGAAGCGATGCCCCCCCATGCAAAAAATTTTTTTCCTAGTTACATACTACTATTATCAATAATTCATATTAATTTTACAATCACAAGTTTAAAAGAACTCTAATTATGGACATTTATACGAATTTTTGTCCTATGCTGCCATGTTAAAAATTTAGATAAAATGCTATCACAGCGCCACCTGTTGAGCTATTGATCCCCAAACATAATCAGCACCAGTTTATGTCGGGGACCAACTAAATATCAAGTTTGGTTAAATTTCGTTAAAAAAAAAAAAAAAAAAAAAAAAAAAAGCGATATTTTTCTAAGTTTTTTTTTGTTAAAAGTTAAAAAAATCGATAACTTTGGTTTAAATTATCACAGATTTATCGTTCAACCATTCGTTTTAAAGGTATTGACGAGATCTTTCGAAAGATACCCATCTTGAAACTTTGCCCCCCCCGGGTGGGAACTTCCCCCCCCCCGGTGGGGGGGGCAACCGATGCCGCCACATGCACAAAAATTTTTTCCAAGTTAACTATTACTATTATCAACGAGACCTTTCGAAAGATACCCATCTTGAAAATTTACTTCCCCGGGGGGGGAACCGATGCCCCCCATGCACAAAATTTTTTTCCTAGCTAACTACTACTATTATCAATAATTCATATTAATTTTACAATCACAAGTGTAAAATAACTCTCTTTATTCCCATTTATACGGAATTTTGTCCTATGCTGCCATGTTAAAAATTTGCATAAAATGCGATCACAACGCCACCTATTGAGCGAGTGATCCCAAAATCTAATCAGCACCAGTTTATGTCAAGGTGCAACTAAATACCAAGTTTGGTTAAATTTCATTCATTGGTTCGTGAGATACAGCGTCCACAAAAAAATGATACAGACAGACAGACAGACAGACAGACAGACAGACATTTTCTAAAAACTATTGATTCGTGTTCTCCATATCCCAAAACATGTAAATCCATCAAAAAGTGGACTTCGAAAATTTTCGCGAATCCAATACTTTCTCTATATTACATATAGAAGAAAGTAAAAAGAAGATTGAGTTAGTTCGTCAAAAATTGGTACAGAGAGGTATTTGATACTTACAAATCGATTGCGGATATTTTCGAATTTGCAAAATTTTTAGGACAGCCGAGAAAGGGGGGAGGGGCAGGAGCAAAACAATAGAAATAGAGTTAAACCTTTCAAAATAGGCACGTATAGGTTCTTGTACGCTACAAATCGGATATAGATACTTTCAAAAGGGAAAAGTTATTAGGAGAGATGGGAAAGAGGGAGGCGATGGGACAAAAACGTAGAGCGTTGAAAATTAGTAATATTAGGTTTTATGGCCCAATAAATCGATTGCGCATATTTTCGAAAGTGTAGAACTATTACGAGGGGTGGTACGGGGGCGGGTGCAATGGCAAAAATAAATAAAATTCAGATAGAACGTTTAAAATTAGTATTATTAGATTTTAAAACCCGAGAAAACAATTGCTGATATTTTTGAAGTGTAAAATAATAAGGAGGGACGGGAACGGTGTGCAAAGTAACACGCGTGCAGCCGCAAGCAGTGGGGGGTCCGGATCGATTATTCCATCGATGAGAAAAGAAATTTTTAGTATTTAGTATTTATGTTTTTCCGTGTCGAACATAAAAGCGCACGCAGCTCATAATGGCCTGCGCTTCTGAAGGCAATAGGGACCCGGTGTGACAATTTTCCCGATCATATTTTTTTTTCTTTTTTTTG
Source organism: Salticus scenicus (assembly GCA_963930645.1). Classification (NCBI taxonomy): domain Eukaryota; kingdom Metazoa; phylum Arthropoda; class Arachnida; order Araneae; family Salticidae; genus Salticus; species Salticus scenicus. Next base: position 377,553,224 of record OZ005648.1, read on the forward strand.
AACTCATTTACTAGAGTGACTTATTTAAACATACTGACCAGAGAAGCGGGCGTAGCTTGCTAGTCAAATAAAAAATCTTATCAAAGCCTATATTTTTTAATTCTTAAAATAAATTAATAGAGGAATAACAAATAATCGAATTTATGGTCTGATGCTCAGTAAATTGTCTTTAGAAACCCGAGGAGTCGTGCGCAATATGATTTATTAATTTACCCTAACTGCACAAAATGTTGCAGAAACATAACAATCATATAACATCGAAACATTTGAAATATTTCAGAAACGTTTCGAAATGTTCAGTTTACTTTCAGATTAGTTTCAAAAAGGTAGAAATCTGCACGATCGTAACAAAAAGACAGATACGTAACTGAAACGATTCAATCACTTAACAGTTAGAACATTGAAAAAAAACGAATGTGTCAGAAAGGTATCAGAGAGTATACTTAAATGTGTTACGTTTTTGAAAGATTGTAAGTTATTGCAACATAACTGAAACATTCTGTGCTGCGTAGGTAATCGACTGAATTTAATGATTTTGAACCAGAAATGTTCATATTAAGGTTCAGCAAATCTAAAAGTTTGTAAAATTCTATGCCTTACTTCGTGAGATACTTCAATCAAAAATTTTAGTAACACACGCAGACGCAGAGAAACGGGGCTCAGAACTCACAAACTAAGAGACATTTTCTAAGAATGGCCAAATCATCTTTGGGATATCTTAAAATGGATAAATTCATCGAAAACCGGAAGTCGAATATTTTCATCAATCTAATACTTTATTTTTATAAATCTAGATGAAAGTAAAAATGTTCAAGACTTTTTATTTTAATTATAATGTGTACGTTGAAAGATAAATTTTATGTAAAAGCTAAAATATTGAACATATATTTCTTTATATAGTCTTTAAAATGTTTCTGCATTGAGAAATTTACATTTGAAACCAAATGCATTTAAATAACATTCGAAGAGCAATTCAAAATAACTTCAGTCAAAATAGAGCCAAAAATGCTAAAGCATACTTTCGAAAATGCATATATGTGCAAAGAAATAAACCATTTTTTTTCGAAACTTTTGGAACAAAATGAGTTATAGAGCAAATAAAAATCAATCATTTATAGTTTTGGAAATGACATTTAAAACTTAACTTGAATCTGCGTGTATTGAAAATATAAATAATAATTACACAGGTTTTTGAACTGAATGTATGTTTATGTACTTAAAATCTACTGCTGAATTTTTTTTTCATATTTTTAAAATTATATATACTAGTATCGCCCACTGGTCGAAACTCGACCATTTTTTTTTTTTTGCAAAGCGAGGCAAAGCAAAGTTATTGCCTTGTCCTAAACGGAATGCAATTGCAACACAGCTGCGGCAATTGTTTGCCAATATTCACTCTAACTGAATCAGCAGAGTTTTACTTAATATAACTATTTCTCTCTGTAGATGTTAGCCTTTCCTGAAATGAGAGAAAATCGCAACGTGAAAACGCCCCTTGTTGTGTGATGCAGCCCAGAAGCTAATAGGTACCATGTCAGACCAAGGTCCAACCAAGTATCAAATTCTGTTAAATTAATTCGATTGGTTCATAAAGTACAGTGTTTGAACCAAAAAAAAAAAAAAATATTTTTCAAAAATGGTCGAACTGAGTTCGGGAAATTTCAAAACGTGTAACTTTATCGAAAACCGAAAATCTAAAACATTTCTGAATCTTATATTTTCTACTTATATATGCAGAGGAAAGAATAATAAATCCACTTTTTAAAAAATAAAAATAAGTAGTCAATTTCACTAATTTCACTTAATTAAAATGCAAGGAAATCTCAAAACGTGTAAATTCATCGAAAACCGGAAATCAAAAGTTTTTATGTATCTTCTACTTGCTTCTTCTACACACAAAAGCTAGCAATAAAGACACTTTTTTAAAAAATAAGTAGCCAATTTCAGTTAATTGAAACGTAAAGAAAGCTCAAAACATGTAAATTCAGCAAAAAACGGAAATCGGAATTTTTTCCGTATCGTCTACTTATACATGCAGCAGTTAGTAACAAATCCATTTTCCTTTTATTTAGTATATTAGTTCAATATTTATTGTTTAAATATCACCCTTTGAAATGATATGTTTATGTTTACATTCGAAACTGGAAGTTTGCCATTTTTTTTTCTGGAGTTTTGTGATTTTAAATTAAAATTTTATCAATTTTACAGAAAAAATAACTCAATCAAACACATGTAGACAGTAACTTATATATAACTATACCTAAATATCGGAATTAAATTCGGCAGATAATTTCCGTTATTTTTTAATAATTTTTTACAAAAAATTCAATGGATAATTAACATAGAAAATCTTTTACATGGCTCCATGGACAGACAGTGACGTCATCACTTCGCTTGCGTATAGTGATGCTACATAATACAAATTACTGTCTCTATGGTTTTATTTGAGCTTTATGAAATTGCCAGATTTAACAACTTTCTACTTTTAGGTATTTTTTAATGTGAAGGAATACGTGTATGAAAAGGAAAAATGGGGGAAAATGCATAAAAAATAAATGTATTTTTAAATACCTTCTTAACATCGTAAGAAAATAATATTTGTATTCGCACCTTCCGGCTAACCATGCCTTTCGAATGATACCATTTTCAACCCTCTACTCCCATAATTAATATGTTAAAAAGGGACAACAAATTTTATGCTTGCCTATTAATATATATATATATATATATATATATATATATATATATATATATACATATTTATTTTAAGTTTGAAGGCTATTATGATATCGATCCAATCGTCTCTATTACTATACACGCTTTTACGTCTATCAAGGTTTTTTTCAGTTGTTTGAAACTTATAAATTGTTTTCAGTATAAATTGTTTACACTAAAAGAAGTAATCTATTGAAAATGGTAGTAACAGGGATTTGTATATGGTAATTGACAAATAATTCTGACACATTACGATTTATAATATTTTTAAAGCATATTTTGTTTATACTTAGCCTGCATACACAGCCTTTTAGAATTAACTTTCTGTATTTTTAATTTCAAAATTGCTTTGTTATGCATTTGTGAAGAACTTCGTACAGTTAAGAAAAAAAAAATGGAAATCAATTGAAGGCTTCAACTTGATACCGTTGCAACCAACTTGACGTCAAAGAAAGGAAATACTGTAGATGATCATAGTAGAAGATTAAAAAAAAAAAAAAATGCCCCGTAAGAAATATTGTTCGAAGGGCCTTGAACATCCGGTACGCAAAGAATATTCATACGCTCACAATTTTCAGTAACGATTTAATCACGAGTGCAATTGCCAACTACAAACAATTTGAAGCAAAATTAAAATAAATTAGGTTACCCTGTATTATAAAATACTACAAATTCGTTGTAGCTTTGACATATGATTTAACTTACTAATTAAAATATTTGTATGTTTTTATTTTGTTGGAATACTAAGAGTAATTACAAATTTATAACTTTCATTTATAAATTTATTCATTATTGGAAAGTTTCTTTTTTTTTTTTTTTTTTTTTTTTTTTTTTTTTTGCTTATAGTAAAAATGAATTTCAACGAAATTTTGCAGAATTTTTAGAAAAATTTTCAAAATTTTAGAGAAATATATTCTGAAATATAAAATGCACACATTTAATTTTTGCTAAGTTATGACTATTTGAAGTAAATTGTTTTTACTGCATTTGTACGGAAGGCAATATATTTTACATTACATAGGTTAAAATCTAGATAAATAGTCCCCGGTATGTTAAAAGTTAATTTGAATAGAGTAAAAATTTAAAAAGAAAAAGAATATCGTTAAAAGAATTAGTTAGATCTTACCCAAGCAGCACCGAAACGTTCTCTGAACGTTCAAAAATTGTTCTGCAAACACGTTCTAAGAACGTTCCCTTTGAACGTGCTATAGACGTCTATTTGTCCATCTTGAAGATGGACAATAGTACGGTTCAGGGAACGTTCAATGAACGTGTAGCTATCACCATCAGTGTTATAGAAGCGTTCAGAGAACGTTCTATATATACGGTCTCAGAACGTTCTAAACGTTTTTAGAACGTTTTCAAAACGTTATACACATTTTCAGAACGTTCTAGAAAACTTACTGTAAACGTTCTAAAATAGTGTAGAAACGTTCTGAAAACGTTCTATACACACGTTCTCACAAAGTTATGTAAACAATTTTTGAACGTTCTTTGAACGTGCTAAAAAATTGTTTCATGTATAATAGAATAGAAGAACTCGCAACAGTTGTTCCGGGTCGAAAGAAGACACGACCCTTCGTCAGACGAACATAATAGACACGAGTGCTGCAAATACAAGAGCTACGTTGGAGATTTTTTGCAGTACTCGTGCCTACTTTGTTCGGTTGATGAAGGGTTGTGTCTTTACTCGACCCGGAACAATTGCTTCGAGTTCTTGAATTTTATAGTGTGTGTTCAAAGTTTTGTATTTCTTATTTACTTCTTTTTTTTCTTCTTTTTTTTTCTTCATTTTCTTATTTATCTTTGCTTTTCTTTTTTCCTTTTTGTGTAGGCCATTATGAGATTTTTCATAAATAATTGTCTTAATATTCTAAAATTTTACATACATGCATTGAAATATGGTATAACAACAGATCAAGTATTTTGAATATTCTAGATAAATATTTGAATTAAAAAACAAATAAATAAATAAATTCAAGTTCTGGAATAATTTGAAAAATTTTAAGATAATATGCCCCCTGCTAACTAATTATTATTCCAACCCCCCCCCCCTAGATTTTGCATCATTATAATTTAACAATAGAATATAACCATATTTGGATATTAATTTTAATAAGTTAACGGCCCTCTTCACTTACCGTCGCCGGTAGCCCGAGCCAATGTTATTCTATGGGGAAATTTTCTTTACAAATAACTTATTAACTAATACATATTTTTAAATTCTGTTTTGACATTCAGAAAATTCCCAACTGTTAAATTGACGGACTTTTTTTAAAAAGTATTTTTCTATTTTTTAACATTTTATTTTGAAATTGCAAAATGAAAAAAATTCACATATTGAAAATTCGTATTTTGCAGCTTCGAAGTAAAATATAAAAAATTAAAAAAATTATTTTTTAAAAAAGTTCCGTCAATTTAAGAGCTGGGAATTTTCATAATGTGAAAACAGAATTTTAAAATATGTATTACTTAATAAGTTATTTGTAAAGAAAAATTTCCCATTGAATAACATTAGCTTCGGCTTCCAGCGGCGGTGAGTGAAGAGGGCTCTTAAGCAAAAAAAATTTAAAAATATTTATGTCTAAATTTTGAAACTTACTGCAAACTTTTAGCATTCAAACACAAAAGTATTTTATTAAATTTTAAATTATCAATGAAATCTCAAATTAATGCCCAGATATGTTACGTATTCTATTTTCTATTCTATTTTTCTATTTCTATTTTTAACTATAATAATGCACAATCAATGGAAAACAAAAAATAAAAATTAGTTAAAAGAAGTACACAAGTGTACAAAATTTAAACAATAAACTGTTTTATCGTTTTCTTTTTTTTCCCACATAATTCAAACAAATAAACACAGAAGTATAAAATTTGGATTGTATGTTTTTTAAAATACCATAAATCGAATTTTATATAACTTTAGCATAAGTAATAATTTTTAAACTAAATATCAGTAAATTTTTCTCAAAAGTAAACATTGAAAAAATGAAAAATTTCAGCAATTTTAGAAAGGAAAACTTAATGAAAAATGGTCATGAAGATGCATTACAGATAGGTTAAAGATGTACGCGCATGCATGCGTTAGATTAAAACCGTATATTTCTTCATGTAGTCACTTTTTTGTTTCTTCTTTTTTTCTTCATTTTTTCGCGTGTGAATATTTTTTTTTTAAATTTTACATAGAAACATAAAAATCGGATAAGGCGTTCGTTATTAAATTATTTATCGACATTTTTATTATTCTGGTGATGATCACAGTTTATACAAATTAGTAATTATTATTATTATTTTTTTTTTTTTTAATTCCGTTATTAAAGTAAAAGAAAAGTGAACACAGAAAGTAAAACCTGGATTTTGTTTAACATTTGAGGGCTGTGCGTCTTCACTTGTTTATAATGCATCATTAAGACAATTTTTTATTAAGTTTTCTTTGCTAAAATTGTTGACATTTTTCATTTTTTCCAAAGCTTACTTTTGAGAAAAATTAATAATTATTAGTTTAAAATTATTACTTATTCTAAAGTTATGTAAAATTCGATTAATGATATGATAGCGAACATGACATCCAAATTTTATATCCATGTGTTTATTTGTTTAAAAGTTATGCATAAAAGAAGAAAATGGGAAAGCAGGTTTGTTCCTTTAATTTTGAACAGCGGTGTATTTTAAATACGTTTAAAAATATACAAAATAAAAATTATTATTATTATTATTATTATTATTTTATTTAAATAGATTACGTGAAATTTACTTAATATTTTCATATTTCAAATCATGCGTATGCGAAATTTATTTAAATTATTGATTTTGAGTTTATAAATTTTACATACACATGCAGTGAAATATAACAGTATAAAATGTGGTGAAACGTTTTGAAAAATAAATAAATAATTAATTAAAAATTTATTCTGTAAACAAATAAATAAATAAAAATAAAATAAATAAACTTCAAAATTTAAAACATTTAGCAATATTAAGATTCACCTTATTAACTATTTCTTTTTTAATACTTCTCCCTGCTTTTACATTTCTACAGTGTAACGTAAAATGTGATGATCAAATCTATTTATATATTTCTTTAACGTGGATCAGTTGCAATTAATTTTTGCCGAAACGATATAGTAGTGTAATTATTGAAATACGCAAGGATAAAAAATAATATTTAAAAATGAACACTATTTAAGCATGCGGACTCAACTCAATGAACTAATAAGAAAAAAATACGAAATTTGTCTGCTTACATTATTTTGTGGAAAATTGTATTTTTAAAAATTGCTTCTTCAATCTTTATAAGCGTCATTTTAAACATAGAAATATTTTAAAGATTATACAGAATATGAATAATTGTCATAAATTGACTAAAAATCATAAACATAAAAATATAATCAAAATAAGAATTATTATTATTTTTTTTAGCAAAATATTATACCAAAATAAATAAAAAGTCATCACCAACATCGCGACAAAAATTTAAAAGGTATCATGGAAATCCTATACTATAACTGTACTGCCTGCGAAAGTCATGAATTTTATTTTGAACCCTTTCTTTGAATGATCTTGGTCTCACTATTGCACAATATTAATTTGGTACTAATAATAATTTGGCTTCTGGTACATTAAAATTTTAATCAGATGGGGAATTCGATATAATATTTATGAGTTTCAATTTTTAAAAGCAAAAAAAGAAGAAATAAAGTGCGAAAAATTCGCATGGGTTTGCTAGTTTACAATGTTAAACTAGTATACAATGTTAAACTGCAGTAATAAAAAATAGAACGAAATAAATTTAGGAGTTAGCTTGAAATATTTGTAAAATTTAAAAAAATGCAAATTTAGTTTAAAATAAATGTATGTTATACATATATATATATATATAAATTTAAAAAAAACTAAATTTTTAAGACTTCAATGCATATGTAAAATTTTACAAAAGAGAAAAACTTATCTGTAGGAGCTGTAATGTATCCCAATGTTAATAACTTAAGAAATGAATAGAAAATCAAAATACACTGAGTAAGCAGGCAGAAGTGAGAAGCTTTGGACTTTGGATAGCATACGAATACGAACTTCCTGTGTAACTGAACTGCAGATGGCCGTTTACTGGCGGGGAAAATTTGTTGATTAAGCAAAACACGATTTATTCAATAACATCCGTTTCTAATACAGAATTTTCATACTATTCAAAACTTGAATTTTTTAAAAATTGGTATACTGAGGCCATCATAAAACTCTCTTCCATATTTTCCTGCACAGGTGAATGCCGTATATATTATTTGCTAAAATAATCTATCAAAATTATTTTCCATGGCAAAGGTATAAGATTTTCATCTCAAAAAAGTATAACACTAAATATCCAGAAAAATCAATTTTATAGTATACAAAATATGTATCTTAAGAAATGTATTTTACATAATGAAAAATGTAAAAAATCGATAACTTTGTTTTAAATTGTCACAGATTTAGAGTTCACCCTTTCGTTTTAAAAGCATAGACGACCTTTCTCACAAGAATATTGAAAATTTTAATACAATAGCGAAAGCAATGTGCTGTACAAATCGCCCATACTTTTTTTTAAAATTAAATATTACTAATATAAATTTATATAATATATATAATATATATATATATATATATACACATATTTAATTTTCCATGGAAAAGTTAAAAACAATGCGCATTAATGTACATTTATACGAAATTTTGTCCTATTCTGCCATATTAAAAATTTTGAAAATAATGATATGACAGCGCCACCTATTGAACGATTTATTAACAAATATAATCGCCACCAGTTTAGGTCACAGTCCAAGTAAACCAAGTTTGAATAAATTACGTTTATTAGTTCGTGAGATACAGCATCCATAAAATTTTAAAATTTATTAATTTAATCATAAAAATTTAATCAACGCAGGTTCTTATAATTAATATTTTTATATATGAAATTTTGTACATTCTTCACCAAAAGATGCTGAAATACAGATATCTGGAAAATCGCAGAAAGTAATAGCAGCACCATCCGTCGGTGGATATATACTGAAATTGAAGCAGCACATTTTGTCATTATATATATATATCTCATATACAAGGTTCGATAAGTATTCGTATTATAGAAGATGAGGTATAGCCTTCCCGTACCGTAAGCTGAAACGAAACGTAGCAGTGTCACCTGTCATTTGATGTGTACCCAAGTCAATCAGTAAAATTCCTGTAATATCTATTTCACGTACCAATTTTACAGCATTTATAAATCATAGAACATGAGCTATTGCGTTCCCTTGAATGAAATTAAATTGCAGCATACCAATGCCTCCACTTGTCAGATAGGCACGCAAACTGATTCAGCAAAGTTTTATATGATATTAATTTCACATACCAAGTTTAGTGTATTTATAATTATTTATAATACAAAAACTGAATTATTACCATTACGTTAACGGGATTAAATTGCAGGAGGGCAGCGCCACCAGTTGATCAATATACGCACCCGAATTAAATCAGCGTAGTTTTACATAATATCTGTTTCACATATTAAGTTTGGTGCATTTGTGCACTGTAGAAGCTGAGATATAATCTCCCCATAAAAGTGGGAATTTACAGCATAGAAGCGACCCCTATCTGGTGATACATTCCAAAGGCTAATGAGCAACAAAGCTGATATTTAGGTCAATACCTAATTAAATATTCCTGATATTTATCAAATTAGTTTAAAGTCTAACTAAACATAAAGTTTGGTTAAATTCCGTCAATTGGTTTGCGAGATACAGAGTCTACAAAACTTTGATAACACACACACAAAAAGATAGACAGACTGGCATTTTCAAAGAATGGTTGAATTGTGTTCTGGACATCTCAAGAGTGTATAAACATATGGAAAACCGGAGATCGAAAATTGCCAATTATATCCAACACATTTTTTCTTGGTATATACAAAATAAATAAATAAAATAAATTACTTTTTCGTAACTTAATTTATTAGCATTTTAAGAAGCAAATAATAATGAATATCTGCAAAAGTAATCTGGAGTAATGTGTTTGAACAAATTCAACATTATAAAACTTAAATAAAATTATAAATAATTATAATGGTTATAACATATAATTAAAGTTTAAAATGTTGTAATTTTTTCCCTAAAAATCATCTCTATTACATTTCAATGATTATTCTATACTGGCATGCCACCAAAATCTGAAACTGAAAATAAGGACACAAAACTGAAAAAAAAGGCATTTTGTCATATTTGTTATAATCACACTGTTACAGAACGTGTGACGACGGTGATACACTTGAACGTTTTTCATAGAACTAGAATTGTACGTTTTATAGATGGTACAAAGCAAACCTTTTCAGAACGTTCTAAGTAATACTATTTTTGAACGTCTTATCAAACGTTCTCTTGACACGAAACACGGTGTTTGAACGACTGTAACCGTTATTAGACGTTCACAGAACGTTCCCGTGCTACTTGGGAAGATACTTTCTTGAGTTACAAACTCATAAGGTTATTTCCACATGCTAGTTATTTGATTTAGAAATGAAATTATTTTACCAAATTTGCAAAAATGTTTTTTTAATAAAAACCCCTTATAAACTTAAAAATCTTGGTAAAAAATTAAAATATGTCAGAGTTACAAGATTGTAAGGTATTTCTTTTATACAATGCATTTAAATTAGAGATCTAATTATTTCACTTTCACTTAAAAATAAACCTTTTTATGCATTAAAAAACAGCGCCACCTGTACAAATTGCGCACGTTTTATTCAACTGCCACCAATAATTTTAAGAAGTGATATAATCGACGTTTCTTCGATTTCATTCGCCTTTTATGTATATCAAATGCCACTTCTAAAAACTTTTGGTGGCTATTCAATGAAAATTTGGCAACACTAAAGGGTGGGTGGCAAATCGACCAACTAGCGACTACTCACGGGTTAAAACATAAACTTCAGCTTGAATTATTCATATTATATTATTCAATTCCCATATATACACTCACCGCTAATAAAAAAACAGAACTCTACCTTTACTGTAGCTGGAAATAGAGACTTAGTGACAACTTCCCCGGACTTCGAATAAAGAACTGTGCACAACGTTTGCATTGTGACCTTACTATGTCTTTACGTTTCTTTATCCTTCGTAATGTTAAAGAACATATATTTTCAAACATACATGTACTTCCCTCTGTCATTATGACTAATAACGATATTGCTTTCCTACCTCCTCAAGTTATATCAGGTTATGAAACACTTTGTATACGTCAAGTAAACTTCTAAAAAGTGTCTTCTGTGCATAAATTTTTAACTTTCACTATTTTACTAAAATTTTAATATAACACATTTTCAGTTATCTATTTAAAAAGAGCCCACTTTTTATAAATTTCAATATGTAGTACGTTTAAATGCAATTTATTATTATACCCTATTTAAATTATGTGTAATCAATTCAGCAAGCCTCACCAGTTTATTCATTTTTCATTTATTTATATTTACATGTAATCTTAATTATATTCAATGGCATATTCATTATTTATAACGTTACTCATATATTTTTCGTACATCTTATTTTCCCTGTTAGTACATTTGATTGTGGTAGTAGATTTGAGGTTAGAGACAATAATCTTAAAACTCGAATAAACTACTACGTCAGAAACGCCAAAGAAGAAAATATTGGAAATGCATACAGCTGTTTCGGTAGCCTAAAGCGTACCGTCTTCAGTGCAAAAAGGATTCTGAAACCGGAGAAGTGCTCGTATTTATAGGAGAGGGGCCGGATTTAGTTCAACCAATAGGATTACGGGAAAGGTGGGGAGAGTGGCCAATAGGAATTTAGGAAAGTTAGCTGTGTAAACAGTAGAAAAATTAAGAAAATGTGGACTGAATATAAAATTTCCAACAGTCAGACAAATAGGGAATAGCGAAATCACAATTTACAAGGTTTTTAAAATTTTTAAAAATATGAAAAGCTTCAAAGAAATCGAGTTCATGAATGGATTTAGGTCTGCAAATTGTTTTAGCTGAATTAAATTTAAAATTATGATTTTCCTCCCAGCAATGTTTAGAAATAGCCGATTTATTGGTTTCTTGTTTGCGAACGTAATTCATATGTTCTTTTAGACGAAATTGAAGACTGCGTTTAGTTTGACCAATATATGATAAACCACACTGACAGGAAATACTATAAATAACCCAAGAATTACGCATATCAATCGGATCTTTTAACTGAGAAAAGGTGAGTTTATTGGAAGGCGAAAATATTATTTTAAAATCATATTGTTTGAGAATTTTAGCTATGGTCTGACTGGTTTTAGGAAAATAGGGTAAAACAATACTGATATCAGAAGAGACTGATTTAGTAGACGAAATACGAGGGAGTTGTAATTTTTGGATAGCTTTGTCTATAATGGAAGGGTCATAACCTCTGTCAATTGCAATGGCTTTCAGGTATTTAATTTCAGAATTTAATAAAATAGGATTTGAACAAATATTAAGTGCACGATTTACAAAAGTATAGAAAGCAGCCATTTTTTGGTTAGGTGGGTGACATGAACGCGCATGGGGAGGAAGGGAGACAGCAAAATTTTTTTGATAGGCGGTGGTTGAAAATCCATTTGCAGTGCGAGAGACGAGGGTATCAAGAAATGGGAGCCATTATTTTCTATTTCATATGTAAATTGGATATTACTGTCAATTGAATTTAAAGTTTCTAAGACATGGTCAATATTGTGATGAAATATGTCGATAAGCGTGAAGGTGTCGTCAACGTAACGGGTCCAAAAAGGAAAAGAAAAAAAAAATTAATTTAATTTAATTCAGCTAAAACAATTTGCAGACCTAAATCCATTCATGAACTCGATTTCTTTGAAGCTTCTCATATTTATAAAATTTTTAAAAACCTTGTAAATTGTGATTTCGCTATTCCCTATTTGTCTGACTGTTGGAAATTTTATATTCAGTCCACATTTTCTTATTTTTTCTACTGTTTACACAGCTAACTTTCCTAAATTCCTATTGGCCACTCTCCCCACCTTTCCCGTAATCCTATTGGTTGAACTAAATCCGGCCCCTCTCCTATAAATACGAGCACTTCTCCGGTTTCAGAATCCTTTTTGCACTGAAGAAGGTACGCTTTAGGCTACCGAAACAGCTGTATGCATTTCCAATATTTTTTTTCTTTGGCGTTTCTGACGTAGTAGTTTATTCGAGTTTTAATATTCCAACGCCAAGTCTCCTGTTATTATTAGACAATAATCTACTCAAGGGTCCCAGGCCTGGATAGAATGCGCTCCATGTATATGTCTGTACATTTAAAAAGTATTGTGTATTATAGGGTTTGTCACATATTTATAATGAAAGAAGTTTCGAATTACTTCATTTGTTTGCTGTGCATAAAATATTTTGAATTTACACAAGTTTTTATTTTGATTATTACATTTTTATTTTGAACATTAAACTTTAAAAATATTTTTAAATTATTTTTAAAAAGAAAACATATAAAAATGTGTGTTATTTTCTTTATCTAAAAGAGGTTAAAATAGTAATCGTCAATAAATAATTTAATTGGCTGCATTTATTTTAGTACAGAAATTTTGAAAATAAACTTGCAAATGAAAAGTAATCTTTGCGAATCTTTTTCCCGTGCATTCGAAATTTTAACAGGTCGACTGAAATGAGTAATTCTCAATTACTTCCGTCAGGAAAGGAGAGGCATTTCTTGAAATATTAATCATGGTGTTATTTCCCATTAATTTACTAATGAGAAAACAGCGGATTGAAGATTTACTTATAAAACGAAATTGCATGTATTTTCGTAAAGAATGGCTTTTCCTGAGTACTTTCCAGAAATTCATTAATTTTAATATTATCAATGTGCCTATATATAGTTGAAAAATTTATCTATAAACAATTTATTATGTTCTTCTTTTGTTTTGATTATTGAGTTTATTTATTTATTTTATTTCTTTTATTCACAGACATAATTAGAAAAAAATAAATAAACTTTCAATTATATCATTACGAAGGTGTGAAAGATCGTAAATAGAATTCTATTTAAAAAAAAAAATCATAATGATACTAAGATTTATTGAAAATTTGAAGACAGAACTGAAAGAGAAAAGGAATATACATATATATATATATATATATATATATATATAATTGATGCAGATGTTCTTCAGATAAGTACAGTCGGTAGCAAAATTATTCGAAGACCAGCGAAAATTCCTATATAAAAAAGTAGAGTTAATACTGTTTTGTTAAATAATCCTTGTTTAATCATATTCTTATTCAGCCTAAGAACATGATTCAACAAGGATGTATTTAACAAACCACTATTATATCTACTTTTTTTATACAAGAATTTTCGGTAGAGTTCGGATACTTTTGTTACCGACTGTATAGTCATCCTTGTGTTACTTTTCCTACATACAAAATTCCTGTGCTAGGTGTATATACTGGTGACAAAAAAAAAAAAAAATATATATATATATAATATGGAATATGGAATACTAGCAAAGCCCCCCCCCCCTCCAACAAACACCAGCCTTTCGGCATCGCGTCGGGCCGGATATTTAAAACCCATAACTTAGAAAGTTCAAAATATCTTCACTCGATGGCAGATCTAAATTTTTTCAGAAACATGCTTTTGCGACATGCTTTTGAAACATGCTTTTTATGCCTAAAAAGCACATACGTAAAACATGGAAACCTAAAAGCACATGCCTAAAAAGCACATACGTAAGCATATATTTCATTTCGGCGCGGATATTAGGCATTACTATTATTCACATAAAAAGTAATAAAAACATACAGGAAAAAATGTGTTCCGATAGAAACAAGTTAAGAGTAACGAATAATATTTATATTTTTGCGTATACTGATAAATTTGTGTATTTGTGTAAAAAAAAAAAAAAATGTAGTTTTTTTTTTTTTTTTTTTTTTTTTTTTTATGATGCAGAAATACATTAGTATGCTTTTTGGAAAAAAAAAAAAAAATCTTTTTTTTTTTTGTGTTTGTGTGTGTGCGTGCGTGTATTTTTCTATTAACTATACGGATATCGCGGTTGATTTTAAATGTAATCTATTAAAAAAAATCTTGCATTTGTGGGTTAAAAAATACATTAAGGTAATGGGTACAGTCGGAAAAAAAGTATCCGAATACTAGCAAAAATTCCTATATAAAAAAAATGTAGAGTTAATACTGTTTTGTTAAATAAATCCTTGTGGAATCATGTCCTTAGTAAGTCTAAGAACATGATTTGACAAGGATTTATTTAACAAAATAATATTAATTCTACATTTTTAAATATTTTGCTAGTGTTCGGATACTTTTGTTACCGACTGTAGTTTTAAAAACAAATTTCTGCGTACAGAATGCCGGTGAATTTTGGTGAAGTATCTCCTTAAAAATATCAGCTATCAAAACTATCACTGTTTCAGTCTTGATTAAGTTTCATAAGGCTAAATATAATTAAGTAAGTTTCAAACGAATGCATAAGTAGATTGTTATGTCCAAATGTAGCTTACCAAATTTGCTACAATCCGAGGTACCACTTTACTCTACATGTCTCCCTCATAGTACTTTTCCTTTTATTATATACTAATACCTACTTTTCATAAGTAACGTTATTTTTTAATAAATACTAAATATATCATAGTTACACAAGGTACCTCGCAGCATTTCTAAAGTTTTACTCGAAGTTTTTTTTTATGGTCATTATTATCGCCAATAAGAATTTTTTTTCCTCCAATATTTTAATGTCAAAACATGAGTAAACAAAACATTATGTAAAGAAAAAATAAATTACAATGGGAGTGAAAATATAATAAAATGAGCGTAAAACTTTTGGAACGCCGTGCGGCTTGAAGTTAAATTTTTCTGATAAAATACTTAAAATCCTTTTCCTCTAAAATTAAGAACAAGTTTCATTAAAGAAAAAAAAAAAATCTGTATCTTATTGCACTTCAGTTACACAGATTATACTAATACAATATTAATACTTAACTTTAAGTAAGTAACTTAAGTCTCTGTAATAGTAAGACTTTAAGGTAAGTCTTACTATTACAGGTGTTACTGCAAAACATTCCGTTCAGTCAAATCATACGTTTCCTGTGTAAAAAAATTATGTAATTATTGAAAAATGTGTTAATTTAAAACCGTAAAATAATGTGATTGTGTTTCATATAACAACATGATTAAAACCAGGTTCCAAAAAATTATTATATATTATCAATTATTTAATTGTTACATTTAATTAACCGTAATTTTGGTAACAAAAACTAAATTTTTCACATGTACAAACAAACCTTTTTTATTCAAGACTGAAATAACGCAAATTAATCCAGATGTTTCGACGTTGCAAAACCTCGACACCGTGTGCTAAATATATGGAAAGAATATAATTTATTTTATATTATTTCATCTTTAACTAAGTTTTTTAATCAAATACGTATACTTAATAAAATGAAATTAAAACAAAAATGTTTCTGTATCAACTAAAATAAAAATATTAGCAAATTCGCTTTGAAACCTTATTTACCTTCTTAAACAAATATAGCATCTAGTAGAATGGCACAAGCAAACGTTTTCTTTAATTATTTAAAAATAAATTTAACGGTTTCCTTTTAATTCAAAAATACTTTTCAAGATTACTGAACATGTTTTATTAAAGAATCGACTTTCATTTGAAGTTTAAATGAAAAATAAAATAATATCAAAGGACTTCTAAGTCATTCAAATCCATTAAAAGAGTTTGCATAAACCATTTTAAAACTGTATTTCCTGAGTATTTGTCAACAAAACATATTTTATAAGAAGCCTTTTATGTTATTTCAAAGCTTTGGCAGTTTATTTACGTGCTAAAAAGCACTATTAAATGCGCTCAATGGTTTTTTTTCTAATTTATTTGCCGTTTTATTTATAAAATCTTAATTAGCGCAGTTTTGTTTATTTATATCAGGAATTCTGGTACCATAAAAATATCCAATAAATTATATAAAAAAAAAAAAAAAAAAAAAAAGAAAAAAGAAAATCTTATTCACTTTTTTGAGAAAACAAAGAAAAGAGATTAATACAAATATATTTATTCCATTAAATTAAATTACGTTAAATTAAACTTTATTTGAAATGAAATTATAATTTGAAATAACAACTTACTACTTTTATATAAATTTAGTTTTGCTTTCTTCAATCCGCATGAGATTTAATAAATGGATTATGCATAGAATGCAAATAACAAACGATTATTTAAAAACATATTATTATAAAGAAAAATTTTATGATATATATGTATATATATAACATCACTGTTGAAAATTGAACATCCCCATTAAATAATTTAGGAATTTAAAACAATGTTAAAAATTAATATAAATCTTTCAGTTTGAATTATAAGTGTATTATTTCAGTTTCATAATATGTAAAAGAAACATACACAACGTTTTGACCTGTACAAATATTGTACAAACATTGATATCATGTTTGGAAAAGCAAAAACTTACATTGCGGCTAAACCTCTTTTAAAGATATTCTATCCATCTATGGACGTCAATATAGCAACCGATTACGTACCTCATGTTTTGTAATATTTTTTTGTATGTGTACTAGTTTTTATGGTGTGTGCCTTATTTTAGGTATGTAAACAATTTTGTGCCTGTTCTCTTACTATTTTACCTAATCAAGCATTTTAATAGATGAAATTATTTATTAACAGCTGTACCCCTTATATTTAAACATTTTGGAGTAGGTGGAAAGGTTTTGTAACAAATGTTTTCCTGAACATATTATATTTGAGAAGAACTATTCAATGAATTTTATGTAATAGGAAAATACAAACGTATTTTACTCATTTTTGGTTATCCCTTATATTGTGTTAGAATTTTATAAGAACTAAATTGTGTACGTAAATATACTTAGTAAAACTTACTGTACTTAAATAAAGTATTGCTGAGTAAAGATTCATAAGACGGCTTGAAAGGAACGTTGGGAGCATTTTCAACTTTTACCCCAAATATAGCCGAATTCTTTCATACGTGGCCCTGTATATAAATGATAGATGATTCTCAGACTCTATTTTTTAGACTTTGTATATATAAGAAATGGATGTTAATTTAATTATTTTTAGTAGCGTCTATAGTTATTAAAATATATCAACAGAAAGTATTTCCCAGAGATGTAGTAAGGTATTAAAAATATTTTTACGCTAAAAATTAGAGCGTAGTTTTTTTTTTTTTTTTTTTTTTTTTTTTTTTTTTTGACAAATCATAATATGCCCTGCTGTCAGTCTTGCTTTTGCCTCCAAGGCAGTAGCACGTGTTTGCACCTGATGAAGAAAGGCTACGTCCTTTAGAAACCGGTTGTGCTGACTTAAAATTTATGGTGTGTGAAGAAGTTTCAATATCTTTCTATAAAATCATAATATATTTTACTCTAGCAAACTTTGCCTGGTTCGTTAGTCACTATATTTAAAGAGATTTTCCGAAAACACTAATTATTATATTTATAATCGCTTTATGAATAAAAACTAAGAAAAAAATGTCATTGAAAGGAATTAAAACTTCCCTCCAGGTTCCCACTGCATTCAGTAGTGTCTTCTCCGCTCGCGCTATATCAGTTCCGAGTCCCCAATTCCCTTGCATTTGCGCCTTAACGGGACATTTCAAATTAGATGCTAACTGGATGATAGTGGTGCTGCTGTTATTTAAGAACTACATTTTTCGGACAGGCATTTCTCAGACAGTTTATCAACGTTACTATATGACAACAGATGTTAGCACCAGATACTCACCTCAGCTGTAAAAAGTTTATGTAATTAAAAAAATAATAATCGAAAATTCGAAAATTCCGTTTCGAGTTGCATGAGGACAGTTCAAATCAGAACTCCATACGGAATTCTATATTTCTGCGATTATATACCTCTGCGTTTGTCAATAAAGCGACCAACACACCTCTAAGTTTAACTTTGTTTTTTACCACCTTCTCCATACGGTTTAGGAGTCTGTAAAAACACTGAAAGGTTTTCTTTTATTAATTGACAACTTTTCTATTAATTATATGCAAAAAGTAACACATTGCACTTGGTTGATCAAAACCACGAACTTCGCTTAATGAGCAGGACGTTACGACCAACTGAGCTAGTGGGCCATAGAAAGATATATTACATTTACATTTCTATCACCAGAAAAGGTCGTTTCTAAAGTTTATATATATTAATTAAAAAAAGAAAAACCAATCAAAAATTCTGAAATCGGGCTTCGTGTTGCATCAAAAGAGGTTCAAACGGACCTCCTTGCAGGATCCTCTAGCTCTGGGATCAGCCGTTTGCCTCCAATACGACCAACATAGACATACACACGTCTTATTTTATTATGTGTAGAAATTATATTTTTGAAAATAAGCAATTTTTTTTTCAAATAAATGTTAATAAAATTCAGTTAGAGTATTAAAAGAAATATCTATACAAAACTTAATTCTTAGTATAAGGTTAAATTAAAAACTATTTAAAATTTGTTTAAAACCTATCTCATCAATTTAATAAGTCCTTAGCTATTTAAGACTTAGTAATTCTAAGAACATTTCATGAAAAATTGATGTCTGTAGATTTGGCGTTCTGAACATAAAATATTAACGAAAGTTTCAGAGATGTAATTCATCTTATCTGAAATATTAATATAGTTAAAGTTTTGAAGGTACTTTCAAAAATTCTGTGATGAAATACATAATTTATAGACTTGTGTTTTCCTTACATAAGTCATCAGAAAGTACACTTAAAGAGAGAAGTTAGTTTGATTAAAAATTGAAAATAATCGACGGAAAAGCTAGATTGAAAATCAAGCAAAATTTTTAGTGTTTGCTTCACGTGATAGATTTTATAAATATTTCAATCTACTGCTAGCGCTAGATATAATATATATTACTTTAAATGAACTTACTCTAGAATAATATCACTTAAGTTTGGAAATTTTAAATCTGGTCTTTCAAAAACATAATTATTAATGTATAGGTTTTCTTCGAATTTTATTAAAACAAAAACTGAAGTATATATATATATATATATATATATATATATATATATATATATATATATATATATATATATATATATATATATATATCATAAAACTTGAAAACAAAAATCATATATAAAAATGTAATGTTTTTTTAAAAATGTAAGATTTGACTGTATTGTGACTGTAATGAATCAAAAATTGGGTCCACTTTTTAGTTCCCCATCATACTACAGGTATGGGGAACTTAGGTAATCGTGAAAATTTTCGACCTCGGTTTTTTGACTTTTTTATACGTTTTCAGATGTGAGTAATCCGAAAATGACAAAATTTGTATGGTGTCTGTCTGTAGGGTGTCTGTTAGTGTGTCAGTATGTCAGTCCGTTAGTGTGTCAGTCCGTTAGTGTGTTAGTCCGTTAGTTTGTTAGTCTGTTAACACGATATCTCACGAACAAATTGTCGCAGAGAGGTCAGATCAGTTTTAAAATATTACTTTTGACACTGGCATGAATCCTATTTATTTGCAACATTCGAATTAAAAAACCTCGTAAGTTATTCGAAATTTACGATTTTCTTAACATGGGAGAATAGGACAAAAATTCACTTAAACGTGCATTAAATGGAAACTTTTTACTGTAAAAATGTCAGACCAGTTTTAAAATATCAGTTTTGATGCCGGAATGAACATCAGTAACTATAAATAGGCTACTTTGAAAATTTCGCAAGTTATTAGACATTTACGAATTTTTTAACATGGCAGTACAGGGCAAAATTTCACATAAACGTCCATTTTGGGAGATATTTTCATCGCAAAGATGTCAGACTACTTTTGAAATATTATTTAGGACACTGGCATGAACATTAATGACCATGAATTTTTCAGTATAAAAATTTCGTAAGTTATTGGAAATTTACGAATTTCTTAACATGGCAGAATAGAACAAAATTTCACATAAACGTCAATCTTGAGGGATATTTTCATCTTAAAGATATCAAACCACATTCGAAATATTATTTAGGATACTGGCATGCATACCATAGAGTATGAATTTTCCAATTTAAAAAATTCGTAAGTTATTTGGAATTTACGATTTACTTAAAATGACAGAATAAGGCAAAAATCGAGCATAAACGTCCATTTTAAGGATCATAAATATATCAGACAATTTCAAAATAACATTTATGATACTTGTATAAACATGATTGACTGCAAATATTCTAATAGGAAAATTTAAGATTTTATCAACATAGCAAAATGGGGAGATATTTCATAAAAATACGCATTTTTAGGAAAGTTGCATTGGAAATAGTGGCATGAAAATAAACTACGAAATTGATCCCAATAAAATAAATTAATAGATTAGAATAAGATATCGAACTGAATGGTGGGTAGCCTATTAGGCGAGGATTTCGTTCTGTCACTGTGTCAAGCGTTTGGTCAAATTCATTTCTCTTAACATGTATATAATAATAAGTCCTGTACAAGAAATTTATGAGAACATACATATGATGGGGAGCTGAGCAGAGTCCACCTATGCCAACTAGTTTTCCTTTAAGAAACATTTAACTTATTCTAATTTACTGAAAAAATTTACTCCTGTGAAATTCGTATATTAAATTTGAAGTAATTATCTACGCTGTTTTTTTGTATTTGAAAAAATCCCGGAAGGTATTTTTATATGAAATATTGTCATATACTACAATGCAATGAAAAATTAATTTCAATTAACCCACGTACTTTGTAAAGTAGCATATTTGAACAATGTAAATACTAGAATCATAAAAGGGCTTTTTACTATTTTGAAATTTTTACTATTTTGACTTCGCTGTTATGAAGATAATCATTATTACGGACGTTTATGAGAAATTTTACCCTATTCTGCCATGTTGAAAAAAAAAAGAAAAAAATAAAAAAATAATAATGAATAGGTTTTAAAGTTTTTAAAATATAATGTTGAAGATCTCAGTGTTCTGATTAATATCATAAATGATATTTTGCACTTCTTTACAATCTTTGATTCTTGAGAAAATGTCTGCATAGACTAATAGATTAATTATCTAATTAGCAAACAAAAAATCTAACTAACTAACTAATTCATTAGCTATCAGACTGACACCATATCGATTTATGATCTTTCATAATCCTAACAGATCGAAATGTCTTGGAAAATATAGCTGAGATCCGAAATACTATTATTAGTATAAATGTATTAAAATAGGTTTAAAAGGAACATTACCGGTAACCCATAATGTATAAGAATTCTTTTGTGCATCTTTCACCGCATGTCTTTGTATACAAGCTAGTACTTTTATCTGCATTGCTTTTCACAGTAAACATGTTGCATTGAATTTAAATGACCTATATCTATATTAAAGAATTCTAAAATACTTTTTTTCGAAAAGCAAACACACAAACAAAAATATAGACTGAGAAATCGAAGTCACAGAAAGTTTTTAAGACTTTTCACTTAAGAGATGACACAGTCTCCGTCACCACGCATTTTGTTGAGGTAACTCGAGCGGTGATTATCATTTACGTCAACCCGCGGTCATCACTTACTCTGGTGCAGAAACACGAAATGTGTCTCTCTAACATCATTCACTTTGGCATAAGACAATGAAAAACGAGCGTTAACATATATTATATAAAATAAATCGGCGGTATTTATCGAGCTATATATTATGGTTCGACATATTGTTTTTATAGAAAATCCTTGAAATTATGGACATTAGGAAGTATCGTTATTAAATGTTGAAATTATACATTAGGAAGTATCGAGATATGAGATATATTTAATCGATTCCTATATTATTTGTAAATCAATAAATATGCAAAGAAAAGAATGGCTATTTGCTCATTGTCTGTTCGTAAACAAAGTTATTTAATTATCCATTTGAAAGATTTTTACGAGATATAAATTCAATATTACACTTCGAATTTCTTCGATTTTTGGTAAAATCGGAATGAATTGGATAAGACAAAGCAGAAGCAAGATGGACCTAAATAATTACTTATAAAGCACATATTAACACACTTAAAATAATTATATATGTATATATATATATATATATAATATTTCTATTTTTAAACTGTCAGACAAGAACAATAAATCCCCCCCCCCAAAAAAAAAAGGGCATTTTGCAACTGCCTTTATAACCTAAATTCTTAGCAATATTTTATTTTAAAATCGTTTTATTAGAATTAGCTTTAGAACCGTTTTATTAGAATGATTTACTTTCCGAACGCTATAATGAGCAAAATATTACAATCATGTCAAAAATCCGAAATTGAGATTTTGGTGTTTCTATACGTTTTAAGATCCTCTGATTTAATATTTACTATTTTTACGATAATATGTGTGTGTAAGTGTGTGTGAGTGAGTACGAGAGCGACTAAACGCTTTGTTCGAATGAGCTGAAAGTTAGGATATATGTTATAGGTCACCATAGCACGAACCCTATTGATTTTGGTGTATCAAGCAGTTATTTATTTATTTATTTTTTTTTTAGAAGGACACACACACACACAAAAAAAAAAAAAAAAAAAAAAAATCTGTATCATTATGGTCTATAGACCAAAATTTTATAAAGTGCGATAGCGTCTAAAAGCCTTATTCGACTAATCTGAAAATGAGTCACCGTCACACAAACTGTATAAATGTTGCTGAATCTAGCGTTTATATGTTTTTTACAGGCACACCAAGAAAAAATCGTTATGAATTATATGGGCCCGAATTCTTTAAACTGCGATAGCGTCTAAACTCTTTATTGAATTAAGTTGAAATTTTATACACATGCTGTAAGTCACTGTTGCACGAAGTGAATAAATTTTGGGGAATCTAGCACGTATAGTGTACAGGAAGACAATGAAAAATTATTTATTATTTAGCAGCAAGGGTTGAAAACATTTATAGTGCAATAATGTCTAAACGTCATATCGGATTGAGCTGAAAATTTATATAAGTGTTATAGATCGCCGTCATACTAACTATATCTATTTTGGATCATGTAGCACTTATAGTTTTTTGGAGGAACGCAAAGAAATATTTTTTATCATTATGCCTTATGAACTCAAACTATTTAAAATGCGATAGCATCTAAACGCCTCATCCGATTGAGTTAAAATTTGCATACATATTATAGGTTACCGTCGCATCAGTTGTATAAATTTCGGTGAGTCTAACTCTTATAGATTTTTATAGGGACATAATGAAAATTTCTTTATCATTATGATTTTTCGAAGTTCGATAGCGTATAAACGTCATACTCGATTAAGCTGAAAATTTATACACATTGAAATAAAAATAAGAATAATATGTAGATATAACACAAGAACATTTTCATGATTCTAAATAATAATTCCAGTTTATCAGGATTCAAGTATTTTTATTCAAGATCGGAGCTTCACGATGCTCAATTACTCTAATCCAAACTTTTCGAACACTGAATAGCTGTTGCCATTCTACAAACATAACATAGAAAAACATAGATGCTACATATGTAGACAATCAATCAAAAAAATTAATTATCGTCTGCGACAAATATTTATAACACACTGGGCCCGGCTGAACAAGGTTCAGGACAAATAAATTATCCAGTGCATCAAAATTTAAATACCAATGTAATTCAGGTGTAGATCCAATTCAAATATGAATCAAGTGTCATACAAAAAAAAAAAATCAAGTAACTTACCAAGTTCTTCAAGTATATCAAGTACATCAAGTTTCCACAATATATCAAGAATTGTTGTTAAGTTTTCATTTTCAAGTATCAGGTACATTAAAATCAAGAATACTTCTATAAAAACATTAATAAAAAATAAATAAATAAATAAATAAAAACAATTTACATTTTAATAATTAATTTAAATAGGAACTAATTTTTATCACGGAAACCTGTTTTTTTTTTTTTTTTTTTTTGGATATTTTAAGTATAAATATTTACATTTAAATAAAATTCTATAGCATTCTATACAAATTAAAATTCCTAAATATGTACATTTTTACAACTTATATATAATATTTAAATATCTACAACATATAATACTACAATCAAAGAATATACAAACAGTTATTCTATCTATGTAAATTAATATGTACACTATGAAATTAACGTTATGCTAACTATACATAAAAAAAGAAGAAATATTAATTAACACTCTAATTTCACTAGTAGCTGTATAGGCCTTTTAATAAGGCCTTTTTCAGTTTTCACTTTACAGCTTCGAACTAGACCATCTCTTCCTGTGAAAGTTTTTAAAACTTTTCCAATTTTCCACATGTTGCGGGGTAAATGTTCATCATGTATTATTACTACATTATTCACTTTTAAGTCCAGTTTTTGCGAATGATTTTTACACAGTTTGCTGATTTTAGATTTAATAAATAATCCTTGAAAAATATTTTCCAAAAGTTATTCAACAGTTTTTTGCGATATCTATATGACTTAAAAAGTACTTCTTTAGTACTATTCACATTATCAGGATAATTGGTGGGTGGTAAATTCATTGGCTTTTTTCCCAGCAGAAAATGTGCAGGTGTCAAGATTTCTGACTCATCATCTTGTACATACGTTAAGGGACGATGGTTTATCATCGCTTCAATCTCCACCAGAATAGTTTCTAATAGGGCTGGATTATTTATCAATATATCCCCAAGTATCGATATTTTTTTAATATCGCGATAACAGTATTTAAGTTCTTGTTCTATCAATATATCCCTCTAACGATATTTCCTAACGCGCACAGCTAATTTCTCTAACACGCGCACAACTAATTTCTCTAACGCGCACAGCGCGATCAAGTTATATGCGATAAACAGCGTCCAAAGCCATATCTTCAAATTCTGCTTCCCCGCCTCACCGTACCCCGTACCACCCCGTAAACACCCAACAAACAGACCGCCGAATATCTTATACAAATACACCTTCTCTTCCTTTCCTCCTATTCACTGACTAAACTCGAAAAAATAACCCCAACCGGCTTCATTTGTGCGAACTGCGCACTCTCAAATCGAAACCACTACTTGAACCACTACCTAAAAAGTATGACCTTGAACGATAACATATAAAATGTTTCATTCCTCATTCATAAAGTTATCGCAGTAGTATATTATTTCCCATTCGATAATATCTCCACACCAATAATATCGAAGTTGCTCATCGCTCGCAGGTGAAAAGTGAAAACACTGCAAACAGTATATCGCGTTTAGTTCATGGCTGTAGTATATTATTTCCCATTCGATAATATTCCTACACCAATAATATCGAAGCTGCTCTTCGCTCGCAGGTGAAAAGTGAAAACACTGGAAACAGTATATTGCGTTTAGTTCTTGTTATCGGTTCGTTGACACATTGTTCGGAATTGCATGGATTTTTCGAAATATCGTCAAGTGTTTTTTTTTTCTTTTTTAAGCAAAGAATTAACTGAAATTGATTACTTATTTTTTTTAAATTGGATTTATTATTCTATCTTCTGCACATATAAGAAGAAAATATAAGATTTGGATAAACGTTTTTCCGGTTTTCGATGAATTTACACGTTTTGAGATTTCCTTGCATTTTAATTAACTGAAATTGTCTACTCATTTTTAAAAAGTTGATTTATTACTAGTTTCTGCGTACATAAGAAGAAAGAAGATACGAAATAAATTTCAATTTCCGTTTTTTGATATATTTATACGTTTTGGGATTTCCTTGCATTTCATTTAAGTGAAACCGATTACTTATTTTTTTAAAAGTTGATTTATTATTATATCTTCTGCATATACAAGAAGAAAGTGTAAGATTTGGATAAATTTTGATTTCCAGTTTTCGATGAATTTACACGTTTTGAGATTTCCTTGCTTTTCAATTAACTGAAACTGACTACTTATCATTTAAAATGTGGATTTATTACTGGCTTCTACATGCATAAGAAGAAAGTAGAAGACACGGGGAAAATTTCGATTTCAGGTTTTCGATGAATTTACACGTTTTGAGATTTCCTTGCATTTCAATTAACTGAAATTGACTACTTATTCTTAAAAAAGTGGAGAAAGTATAAGATTCAGAAAAAATTTAGATTTCCAGTTTTCGATGATGTTACAAGTTTTGAGATTCCTTGAACTCTAATTGACCATTTTTAAGATTTCCTTTCTTTCTTTCTTTTCTTTTTTCTTTCTTTCTTTTTTTTTTTTTTAGTTCGAACGCTCTATTTCATGGACGACTCGTGCCTATCGGCCAACAGGAGTCGCTGCTGTACTGCAATTTAATTCCGTTTATGAGAAGGCAGTTGCTTTGCTTTGCAAAAAGTGATTGATCTTCAACCACTGGGCGGTACTAGTATATAAATATAGTACAATTTCCAAATGTTATAAAAACATTACAAAATATGAATTCAATATATATATCTTAAAAAAAAAAAAAAAAAAAAAAAAAAAAAGAGAAACATGATATGGTAAGTAGATAAAAAATAAAATAAAAATGGCAGGAAACTGACCTTTAGAATACCTATGAGTTATAGGGTCTCAAATTAATATTACTCTACAACCGAGAAAGTTTATTCGGTGGCAATTCTAAAGAAAGTTTATAAACAGTATTTCTACTGTGCATTTCTTATTCACTGAAATTAATTTAATTACAACCATATCGCTATCAATGACTGACAGGAATATTAGTAAATGAACTTTCTTTATACTCAGGAATGGGAATTAGGCGCAAAACTCATACTAATATTTATTTTTAAAATTTCCGTATATAAATGAATCATTGATATATATATAGAGAGAGATAGATAGATAGATAGTTAAGTTACGACTTCTGCGCAAAATTTTATTAATCATCTACATTCTAAGTACAACTTCATTTTTCTTAAGCTTATATTTTTATTATAATTATGTATCTAGATGATATACTTTGTGTAAATAAAACACATATCACCCATTAGCTCTCTTAAAATGTGATTTTGAAATAATTAAATCTTAAAATAGAAAGAATGGAGGACAAACTATTCAGAAATATACTTAAAAGTAATGGTATAAATTAAAAGAAACACAAAACATTGTGTTGCTATTTATGCATTTTCTTTCTTTCTTTCTTTTTTTTTTTTTTTTTTCTTTTTAATAAAAAAGATTTGGAAGTAATATACCAGAAAATATAAATATACATATAGAAAACACTCCCCACTTGTATACATTAAAATTGGTGTTCATTTGTCTTTAAAAAGTAGCAAATATCTATTTTCCTTCTCTTGAAATAAATATCGCAATATATCACCAATATCGATATTAACTTGATGATATATCGCGATATTTAATTTCTGATATCGTCCAGCTCTAGTTTCTAACTCATCAGGGATACATGATGATCTGCCTAGAATTTTTCGTAATGTTGTTTTTACTTTCCGTACAAGTCTTTCATAAAACCCGCCCCACCAGGCTCCGCGTTCAACAATATATCTCCACTCAATACCTTTAGTTGCATAATAGTTCTTCACCTCAGGATGACGTAAAACTTCCCACATTTTTTTGAGTTCCGCGTCAGCTGCCTTAAAGGTACGAGCATTGTCTGAATAAATAATGGAGCATAGACCTCTTCTTGAGACAAATCTACGGAAGGCTAGTAAAAAGGTTTTTGTTGTAAGATCTTTTGTTAGCTCAAGATGAATTCCTCTAGTCATTGCACACGTAATTAGTAGAATGTAATACTTTGTATCTTCATTTTTTACAAAAAGTGGACCAGCATAATCCAGTCCCACAACATCGAATGGATTTGTCTGTTTTATTCTAGCTGAAGGCAAAGGTGCCATAGCTTGTTGCATTGGTCGAGAATTATATCTTTGACAAATAACACATCTTCTTATAACACGCTTAACATTTTGTCTGGATCTAATTATCCAGTATTTTGTGCGAAGGAACATGAGAGTATTTCCTACACCTGTATGAAGAACGCGTTCATGTGCATCACGCACAAGTAAATCAGTGAAATGGGTTTTAGAAAGTATAATTATAGGATGTTTTTCATGAAAACTTAATGATGACTTCTGTAGTCTACCCCCAAATCTTAGTACTCCTTCATCACTCAGGAAAGGGTTCAATTCGTTAATTTTAGAGTTTTTGGAAATCAACTGTTCAGATTATAAATATTTAATTTCATTTGGAAAATGTTTATATTGAACTTCTTTAATTAAGTGTAATTAAGTGTAACTCTGCAGCAAAAAGATCTTCTGCAGTCAAATCACCCTTTCTTTTTTCATTTTTATTTCTTAAATTGTAAATAAATCTAAATACCCATGCAGTAATTCTAATTACTTTACTTAGTTTTTTTTTTTTTTTCAATATTCAAGATTGTGTTAGAATTTTCTGCCAGCGAAGGTAAAACCGATGTCTCATTCACCTGCTTCTTCTCTTCTAATTCAGAATGAGAAATTTTTATTGATGAAGTAATGTTTTTAGGCCAAGCATTCATAGGTTCAGTTAACCAATCTGGCCCTGAACGCCATAGTTTAGATGCTAACAAATATTCAGCAGAACAACCACGTGATAAAATATCAGCAGGATTGGTTTTACCACTACAATGTTTCCAGTTGCTTGGGTTCGTTAAATTTTGTATACTCAATTATTCTAATCCAAACTTTTCGAACACTGAATAGCTGTTGCCATTCTACAAACATAACATAGAAAAACATAGATGCTACATATGTAGACAATCAATCTGAAAAATTAATTATCGTCTGCGACAAATATTTATAACACACATGTTTTAAGTCGTCGTTGCACGAACTACAGTGATTTTGATTAATCTAGCACGAATAGTTTTCTTTACAGGGACAAAACGAAAACTTCTTTATCATTATGCCCTACAGGCTCAAATTCATTAAATTTTAATAGCGTCTAAACGCTTTATCCGATAAAACGGAAATTTCATATGCCTGTTTTAGATCAATTACAAGTGAGTTGTACAAGTTTTGTAGAATATATCACCTGTAGTCTTTTTACAGTGACACAAATAAAAATTCTTTATCATTGTGCTTATGGGCTCAAATTATTTAACGTGCGATAGCGTCTGAACATCTAATTCGATTGAGCTAAAAATTTATATAATTGTTATAAGTGACCATTGCGCGAACTGTATAGATTTTAGTGAGTCTAGCATTTCTGCATTTTTACAGGAACACGACGAAATTTCTTTATCATTATGACCTATGCTCAAAATATTTGAACACCAATAACGTTAATTCAAAAAACATACCACATGGAGAAAAACACATATATGCTTTTTTTTTTGTAATTTTCTCTTTTGTTTATTTAATGATACTGCTTACTTTATTTATACAACCATTAATTACTTAATATTCGGAAAATTAAGTAGAACCATTCCAGATTTTTTAAATTTGTTTTATTTTTTATTCCTTGTCTTACTTTTTATTTCGTTCTTCCTTCATATTCTTTTTTTTTTTTTGCATCATTCTATTAATAATAATAATAAAAAAAATTATTAAGTATATTTTTAGTTATTAATCATTAAATTGTTTTTGTAATAGAATAATCTAAATATGCCCTGTGAAATATATGTCGGTAATTAAATTCTTAACACGTTCACATATTTATGTCTCTTTCATCTTTGCTTATATTAAAAACTCTTCAATATTTATGTATCATACGACGTAAAATACATCGAAAAAAAATTATACATCCTCTCGTATATTAACATTAAAGCAATTATATTTGTTTAAAATTTTTGTGAAGATCATTTATTTCTTTCGTTAATCTATATCCAGTATCTGAAATATGTCACCTAAAAATATATATTCAGCTTAAATGTAATTGTAAAAGAGAAAATGAAAATAAAATATAAAAGGTGTGCATTATTTTAAATGTCTTTTATTGTATTTATTTTATGCACATACAAAAAAAAGTTAGATTTATTATTTAAAAAAAGTATTTAAAAATTAAGTAAAAAAAAAAAATAGATTTTTTTCAAAGCATTTTAATATGTTAGTATTGTTAATTTTTTGTTCTTGTCAGAAAACACAAAAGGTCAGTGATGACACTGCAATTAAGAAACATTTTTAAAAATTTAAAACCCTTAAATCTGACAAAAGAGTGATTACATTTTGTAATTAATCGAAGTTCGAAAATCGAACAAAAAATGTTTTTCAACAACTTAAAAAATCAATATATTTAATCCTTGATTATAATCAGATGAAATAAAAAGTATGCAATTATCCTAAAATTAATGAAAACTTTTTATAGGTAAAAAACGCCAGCTGAAATCGCCAAATGAAAATATTTGCTAACGCTAGCAAATAATTATTTTGGAAAAAGAAGTTTCACTTCTACGATAAAATTTAATTATACTTTTTATTACTTTTTTCAAAAACAAAATTGAAATTTCTTTAGTAAAATAAAATAATATTCTACGCGCTCACGATATAGTAAAATATGTGCTTTCCCAATAAATAAATAAATAAGTAGAGGGGAATTATTTTATCTAAATAATTATTTTAAAAATGTGATTTGCATTACATATTATTATTCCTTTCAATTTATTAATTCTATAATTTTAATCTTTACAACATTTTTCACATGTACAATTAATGTGAGTTGCATGGTTTGATTCCTTCTATATTAAAATTTAAAATCTGAGTTGACTGGCATGGTTTGAAGTAATTGAAGACTTTGTGACATTTAAATTTTAATTATTCAAGTTTTAACCAGCTATTTTACAAAATGTAAACTGTAAAAAAGTTGCAGTAAAATTAAAGGCAAAGTCCGGCAGCAGAGTTTTCATACAAAGCCCGCAAAAAAACATTTAGACGATGAATGATTAATCGTCAGTAATTTTACTTTGTGACGAAACATACAACCAGCTTGTAAAAAAAAAAAAAAAAAAAAAAAAAAAATAGTATTGACCGTAAAATTAAAAGTTAAAGTTTGAGATTCTCGAATGCTTTAAAAATATTTCCTGTAATTACTGCACGTGCGTGCAGGGAGAATGCACAACACTGAGCAACGTAATTATTTTTTACTTATATAATTTACATTTTCATGAGAAGCAAGCGTTCTTGGGTAGCCAGGGATTCGAACTCACAATCTCCTGTTCTAGAGGCCAGGCCGGCATTTTGCCAATCGCGTCGTTGGGTCCCCAACGACTTTTCTTTACAAAAACAGATAAGGTCAACATCAGCACTGATTGATTCATAAATCATGTCATACGCACCAAAAAAATTCTGGAAACATTTTGATACCGATTTACAGCAGAATGTAAATTAACCAATCTTCAATTATTTTTACAGAAATTTTTAACAGTTATTGAATATTGTTAACGTTCAACTCATTCATAAAAATTATTTTTTTAAGACTACTTTAAAATCTAAATTTGCTATTTTTGACAAAATTAAGAAGTCAGTCAGTTCTCATATTGGAAAAGCAAAAGACATTTTTTTTTTCTATAAAGGCTATGATACTGATTTTTGAGAAAGAAAATCTAACATAATTTTTGAAATCATTTTTATTCGTAAACCCTTGCACTAAAGAGGTAGCCTTAGTTCAAGGTTCTCATTAGAGGAAAATAATGGGTGAAAATTTCTCACCCTTTTCAAAAACAAAATGTGAGATCCATGTGAAAACTATGTGAGAACTCTGAAAATTAATCGAGACCCCAAATAAACTTTGAATAATAATAATAAATGTTTTACACGGACACAGAGAATCTGTATCTCAAATTAATACGATTTTTGTTATGGTTTTCTAGCTTTATGGTTTCTGTAGTAGGTGCAAAGCAGAAATAACTAGACCCTAATCCTTACTCATCCAAAAAGGTTTTCATTGTAGGACCGATTTCAAACTGTGTTTATGAAGTGTTAGGCATATTTGCACTTTTTAGAATAGCAGTATATTTTTTTTAAGCTGTATTCCATTGAATGTAGGAAGACTTAAGTATTTCGAGAGCAGAACCTGTTATATATGATGTACTTGTACATATCTGATGGTCATATTCAGATAAAGCAGCTTTGTTTTTTAACAGTGAAAATCATACATAATAATCATAAAATTTATCTTCAAATGGCTAATTACATATTCATATCATATTGAAATGTACTTTTTTTTAGCATATTGTGAAAATTGCATTGTGGAAACAACATTTAAATTTTCCCTTTTCTAAGGCTTAACTAAAGGTTTAAAAGCAATTAGGATGCTGTATGTTTAAAAAAAAAAATGCTTTTAATGGATAAAACAACTATTAAGTTGTAATTCGTATTTTACAAATATGGTTTCAAATGAAAAAACAATTTTAGCTTTCTTTTTTGATGTTTTCGTGTCAATACACAAAGACAGTCAATTTCATGAATATCAATTATTCCGTTTCAGTCAGATGCAAATTCGTGAATTAAATTAAGAAAACAATAGCTTATTAAAACCAATTTATGTTTCTATGCGCTATGCGTGCATAATTAAACTCATTCAATCAGTGTAAATAACAATCATAGTTTCAGTTTGAAAATGGAAGCGCTCTCTCATGACGTCACTGAAATGATAGCATTTGAAGGGATAAGAAAATCGTTTGTTTGAAGATAAGAGCAATTTGCGTAGACTAATGGTTTTTACTCATAAAAATTCAAAACATCAATTTACAGACTACGTCCATTTAGCTAGCAAAACGGTCATTTCCCGTAAAATTATACAGTCATTTCCTAAATTATGCTTTCAAAACATTAATTTACGGATTATGACCGTTCAGGTAGCAAAAAGGTCATTTCTCCTAAAATTATATGGTTAAATGCTGTGATTTTACATTTTTTTTTTTTTTTTTACAGTGTATGAATCTAAAAAAAAATAATAATAATCGAGCATGCGTCCCGCCCGATCAAATGCCTCCTGCACCTCGACCTTGGAATATTATCTTTTTTGTTAAAATTCTTACTAAGGGAGAACCCCTCATTTCTCGTTAAAACTTCCATTCGTTGAAATGCTTCAGAACATTGATATTGGTATTTTCTCAAATCATTAACATCGATATTCGTATCATTGATGTCTTCATTGATTTTTTTTATCGGGGAGAAGGGTTGCGTTATTTATATATATATACTTTAAAAGAGAGAGAGAGAGAGAGATAAATAAATACTTGTCTATTTGTATATATATATGCACAAAGGGGCCAGAAGTCCCGGACACAGTTGACTTCCGACATTTTCTCATAAATGGCGCTTTTAAAACAACAAAAATCATTCAGCATGGAAAGCAAGCACTAAAAGACAACATTTTTTGTGAAAATTGTACGTTATCTGAGC
Source organism: Salticus scenicus (assembly GCA_963930645.1). Classification (NCBI taxonomy): domain Eukaryota; kingdom Metazoa; phylum Arthropoda; class Arachnida; order Araneae; family Salticidae; genus Salticus; species Salticus scenicus. The sequence goes on from OZ005648.1 coordinate 377,587,213, forward strand.
ACGTGAGCCTTTTACATTTCGAATCATGTTAGACAGTAACCTGATTCAATCCAACGTTTTCCTCAGCATTAATCGATTAAAGACTGGGAAATATTTTTTCCTTGCATGTTTACTACCAAAATGTCAGCCACAGGTGAAGCCAACGATTTATTCTTTACACAGTAGGACATGAGGAAATCCAGGTGAGTTATACTTGGGGGTTGAAATGGCCATGGAAAAATTACAAAAAAAAAAAAAAAAACCGTAAAGAAAAATATAAAGACAAGTAGCACCACCTGAAGACAAAATTTGGAACTATTTCTTTATCTCATTTAAAGAAAATAAAATACAAATAAACTTTTTATAATAAGAAGCAGTATAGCTTAAAGCGAACTTACGCGTGCCACTTCAATTTTTATTAAAGATCAACTGGTGGCCATCCTATATATATAAACACATACACACACATACACACACACACACACATATATATATGTGTGTGTGTGTTTTGGAGTACGACTGTGTATGTGTCATTCCTATTGGGTTGTTCGAAAAATACACACACACACACACACACACACATATATATATATATAATATATATATACGTGTGTGTGTTTTTTTAGAGTACGACTGTGTATGTGTCATTCCTATTGGGTTGTTCGAAAAATAATTTCGTTATAATGGTAATGAAGCTTAATTGTGAAGATGGTGTGAAAAAAATACAATTAAGTCCTCTGCTTAGAAAAACGAAATTACTTTCCGAACAACCCAATACAAATACAACTCTTAACTAACCATAAAAAAGCCATTAAGTTTTTTTTTTCCTTTACAAAATATAATTGGCAAGTTTATTTACTCTTTTTTTCCTAAAATGTGCTATGCAATAATATGTAAATTTTACTTCCTAAAGAATCTAATTAGCTGAAGTAAATCTAATTATTTAAAAATAAATGAAACTATTCTGTGTTTCAGAATGTTACTGTAGAATTTTTAGAAATAGAGTGCTCACTTTGTCATATGTTTGAAAGGCATGCAAAAATATTCAGATACATTGCAGTTGATTGCATAAACGTATAAATTTCTATAGAAAATTTCAAACTTCTTAATATAAATTTTGCTTGTTTTAAATTTCTTTTTTGAATGATAAAATTTGTTTAAACACATAAAAGTGCTTTTCCCCCCATTACTCAATCCTATTGATACATTGATAGTTTATTCAACGTAATATAGTTTCGGTAAAAGCGACGTTATTAAATTTTTATTCCAAATGAGATTATAAAAATTAGAAATTTGTGTATATATATATTTTTTTCATTGATTAATATTGTCGCGTGCAGTTAGAATAATTTATTAAAAATTTAAAATTTATTCACTTGCGATAAATAAAAATAAATCTCCAAGTTAAGTTCACCATTAAAATTAAAATATATTTTTGAGAGGTAATGCCAAAGCGAAACTTTAAACACTCTTTAAATACCCAAGATATATATATGTGTGCGTGTATATATATATATATATATGTGTGTGTGTGTGTGTGTGTGCGTGTGTATGTGTATCCAAGATATATATATATATACATATAGCGATATTCGAGATGTACCCGGCGTTTATATTGGGCTTTTAGGTTTCCTCACGATACTCAAATCCTACAGGTTGTGTAATAAAAGGGGTGTAATACTGAGTGTAGATACTTGGAAATGATGAAGAGTTTGTTTCGGGTTACTAATAATCTTTTATTTAAGAGAACGAGATAGGTAGAAATGTGCAGTCTGGGACGTTGTCTAAGTAACCTGTTTGGACCGGAGTTCGCCGATACGCCGTGGGCCTGGGAAACCGGAGGTTTCGTTAGAACGCGGTATATATATATACAGGGTGAGTTTGGCATAATCTGCCAAACGAAAAGAGGTGATAGAACAGCCCATGGTGAGCATAAAACACCATAGAAACCCTGTCATATCTCTAACCGTTTTCGAGTTACGGTAGATAGAAGAAAAATCTGTTTTTTTTCCCTCCCGTCTGAAAAAACCCAAATTTGTGAGCTCCATGGAAGACTTACACGCAAAATAAGCACATATTTGGAAAGAGCAGAAAAAATCCTATCGGGTGACACCATTTACACCAGAATACCTTAATCTGACGGCGAAGTACAAGCGCTAAAATATTGGCGAAGTTTAAAATCGAGTTGTTGCCAAATTCTTTAACCGGCAATTCTGCAAACACCGTTCAAGCTACAATCGGTCAAATTTACCAAAAACTTCTCCATTCCACAAACTTTATAATGAGCTTACAATAAACCATATCGGTGTTCTAGTTCAGGAGAAATTTAGCCTTTTGTTTGAAAAACATTCATCACTGAACTCGATATTCGTCTAGAAGGAGACTCACGGAGTGCCATGGTCGTTCCTGATTTCATGTCCGCCTTCAGCCCACTGTTTTGTCAGATCCAAAAAGAAAGTTTTAAAAACAAACAAGAGAAGTAACAGTTGTATTAAGTTTACAAACACAATGGAATGGAAACAAAAGAAGTATGACGTTTCTCACGTCTTTCACAAAGGAAGATGCAAAAAAAAAAAAAAAAAAAAAAGACGTATCTCACGTTTATGATTAAAGCACATATGCATTCGAAAGGATGTGTAAAATTTAGTGCCGCTGTTGAAATTGGTCACCCCCACACCTGATACATGCCCTTGCCCTCTTACGAACGGAAACCACAGTAGCGCTTAACGAAAGCTCATCCCTCAGTTTTATTATTGCATCATCGAGCCGGCTTCTTAAATCTTGCAAACTGGCAACTTCTGTGCGGTACACTTCTTGCTTCAGGAAACCCCAACCATAGAAGTCCAATGGAGTATGATCTGGCGATCTAGGTGGCCAAGAAACTGGTTCATTACGACCAATTCATCGCGGATACTGCTGAGTCAAGAAGTCCCGAACGGCACTGAAAGAATGTCAGGGGCTTCATCGTGTTGGAAAAGGATTTCCGCTCGTTGGGGTACAGGAATGACATCAAGTAATCCTGGAAGATGATGTTCCAGAAACTCCAAATATGTATTGCTTTTCAGATGACCTTGGAACACATGTGGACCTATCAAGCGATCGCCAACCACACCAAGCCAAACACTGAAGCTGAAACGCGTCTGGAACGACAAGTTTCGTGTTACAAATGGATTTTGTTGAGCGTAATGATGTCAGTTATGTAAATTTAACATACCATCGCGAGTGAAAAGTGACTTATCTGTCCACAGTATCGTTTTAAGGAAATGGTGTTCCTCAATATCTCGCTCCAAAAGCCAGCGGCAGAATGTTTCCAGCTTTTGGAAATCTGAGCGACGTAATTCTTGTACCGGTGTGAAGTGGTATGGATGATACCGGTTTTTAAGCAAAACATTCATCACTTTACTTTGTGAGATTCCACCTTCTTTCGCAAGTATGCGTGAACTCATATTTGGATTTTCCTCCACTCGGTCGAGTACGGACTCCTGAGCGGTGGCGGAGCGGCGACCATGGCCTTTTTCGTACACGCTACCGGAAGACCCATTCTCCCTAATCCTTCGATGAACTGCGGCAAATACAGAACGGTTGGGCGCACGACGATGTGGATAACGTAGACAGTACTCTTTTTCGGCTCTCCGAGAGTTACCATCGCAAAATCCATACACAAAATGCATATCCGCGTACTCTTCATTTGTAAAACTTGGCATATCTGTTTTCAGGTTGGAAAGTATGACAATTTGATCCCTGTGATGACTTCAATTGAAATTAAAAGTCAGAAAGGTAAACAAAAAGGGATAAAATTTCAATATTAATTTACAAAAGCAGAAGAAAAAAAGCGCAACGGAATAAGAACCAACTTGGTTAATTCGTACCAATGCACGAAAACATACTAGGTATGAACTAACAGAGAGCAAGTAGATGTGACAGCAGCGTGAAAGGAATCGGCCGAGCTCAGGCAAAGTCTAGAAAATGCTAAAGCAAGAAGCAGCATAAAACATAAAAGATGCTGACGAGCTAATGAGCTGTTACAGATTGGCTCGCCTTTTAACCCGCGAGTGGGATGCGCGCGCAGGAAGGTTGGAATACATCTGTGTATCACTAAGAGTCCATATGCAGATAGTCACGAATTTGCATACGTTCCATTTACTCATCATCGTTTCGTTTGCCGAATTTTAACGAACGCCGTTTTCAGTGTTGTATTGCAAACAAAAGGCTAAATTTCTCCTGAACCGGAACACCGATATGGTTTATTGTGGGTTCATTCTAAAGCTTGTAGAATGGAGAAGTTTTTGGTAAATTTGACCGATTGTAGCTTGAACGGTGTTTGCAGAATTACCGGTTAAAGAATTTCGCGACAACTCGATTTTAAACTTCGCCAATGTTTTAGCGCTTGTAGCTCGTTGTCAAATTAAGTTATCCTAATGATAACTTAATCATGATGTTATGATGATGTAATGATGACGTTATCCTGATGATGTCACCCGATGGGATTTTTTCTGCTCTTTTCAAATATTTTGCATGTAAGTCTTTCAGAAAGCTCACAAATTTGGGTTTTTTTCAGACGGGATGAAAAAAAGCAGGTTTTCTTCTATCTGCCATAACTCGGAAACGGTTAGAGATAGGACAGGGTTTCTATGGTGTTTTATGCTCCCCATGGGCATTTCTATCACCTCCTTTCGTTTGGCAGATTATGTCAAACTCACCCTGTATATATATATATATATATATATATATATATATACAGAGAGAGAGAGCTTAGAGTTTTGATCATATAAAAGCATGTTGTAACCTTTTACGTATGTCTAAAAAAATACGGGGCATTTTTTGCAGTTTAATTCCCTTTTTCTATGCTTTTGGATTGTATTTTACTTTAGTTTGTTGCTAAAATTTTAGTTTTCATGTAGGTTTTACATAAGTTATTATTGTTTCATATTTTAAATATATTGTATGATTAAAAATATAATTAGATATCTTATATATTTATATATGATTAAAAAATCGAATTATGATATTGGTATTTCTTATACATATAAACATTCTATTTCGTTTCTAATCACACTCACACACACACACACGCACATATATATATATATATACGGATTGTTTAAATATTTTACTGTGGCATTTCCTCGCAAATACATTTTTGAAGTATTCATATTTCTTATACAGGTCATGACTGCCTTGCTGCCTACCTAAACCGCCTTTGACCAGAAGATGTCTGCACTTTATGTAAAGATCCCAAAGATCCTATGCACAGGCGTTACTTGCGCTTCTACAGAGACCTTCATGATGAGGCTGAGGCAGCCCGCTTATGGGAGGCAAGAAGACTCATATAACCTCTGAAATTTAATAAATAAGCATCAATAAACTGGCGTTGTAAAAATATTACTTACAAACTTTGAATAAACACCATACAATGCAATAAACTCGCAACAATTGTTTTCGGGTCGAAAAAACACACGACCCTTCATCAGGCGAATAAAGTAAGCACGCGTGCTGCAGTCAAAGCGGCAACGCGTGCGTTGCCGCTTTGACTGCAGCACTCGTGCTTACTTTATTCGTCTGATGAAGGGTCGTGTGTTTTTTCGACCCGAAACAATTGTTGCGAGTTTATTGCATTGTATGGTGTTTATTCAAAGTTTGTAAGTAACATATAACCTCTGGTTATCGCATGAACTTTTTCAATGTTTTCTTCTGTTTGTCCCTGTTTCACTTTTCTTTGCAGTTCATATACTCCGTCAATGAATATATGTATATATGTATGTACAGTCGGTAAAAAAAGTGTCCGAACATTAGCAAAAATTGCTATGTAAAAAAACTACACTTTATACGGTTTTGTTAAATAAATCCTTGTCGAATCCTGTTCTTAGTCAGTGTAAGAACATGATTCGATAAGGGTTTATTTAACAAAACCGTATAAAATGTACTTTTTTTACATAGGAATTTTGGCTAGTGTTCGGGCACTTTTGTTACCGACTGTATATATCATTTAAAAGAAAATAATATCATAGAGATAAGAAAAGACCGAGGAAGAGACCATTATGTCGTTGGAGATAAAGGGCAAAATTAACGGTCACCACCGGCCACATGGCGGCTAAATAAAAAAGATGGAGATTAAAAATTATGCATCGATCGCCACTAAAGTCGCCACTTTTGTGATCATTAAAAGTTTTTAAAAATCGAGCAACGATTGACAATCAAAGCCTTGTGATTTCCAATCTTTTTCCATCCATAGCATAAATGTCAATGTTCATTTTAAACTTGCTTTATTATATTCTACAACCTATAAAGAAGTAGAATTGTTTAATATCTCTCACTCATACAATCTTTTGGACTCCCTTTCCTTCCACCTAACGGTGATCACACAGCTTACAGAAAGCTTTATAATTTCTAATCTTTCTCCATTTCCTGCATAAATATAAAATATCTATTTTAAACTTTCTTCATTAGATTCTAGAATCTATAAAGAAGTAGAATTGTTTAGTATCTTTTACTCATAATTTTTGCTATCCTCCTTCCGCTAACGATTGGTTTTTAGAATTAAGGAAAAATAATAAAATTGCTAATTTACACATGACCATGTAAAAGTTATAGTGATGGTGTTGAATCAGCTGATTCATTTACTAGAAAATATCAATATGAATTGTGAATGATAACAGATTATTTCCTTGAAACAAATTTAAAAAAAAATTACTACTGATTGTAAAGTTGACTTAAAAGTACTATGAATTAAATAAAAAATAAAAACTTTTGCTCTTATTATTACAGCCTTATTAGAAACATATTTTAATTTAGGATGTGCAGTTTAGGATGTTTAAAAAGAGCGAAGTTACAAATTACAATTCCATTGTCCATGTGTTAATTTTATTATACCACAAAATGGTGACAAAGCTTTTTGAGATCTGAAAGAAATAGTCTCATCATGTAAAATGTGGCCACTAGCTTAAAAAAGTGGCTACTAACAAAACTGACAGTACCGGTCACTGGCCACTATTGAATTTTCCCAGTTTTGCCCTTTAGTTGGAGAGACGAAATTACGAAGTTTGGATGAGCAAAAAGGAGAAGATTTCCAGAAAACATGGCAGTTTGGAATCACCTAGGAGAGGTCTTCATCCTGCAGTGAATTGAATAGGGCTGAAAATGATGATGATATATTATTTCCAATGGCGGTTTAAGAAATTTCGCAAAGTAAGTTTTTAAATACCAAGTCAATGAGATTCTTTCCTATTTCACTCTATTGAATTATTTAATTGAAACGACGCAAATTAGCATTAGTGTAATTCAACGTACTAACAATACAAAATGTTCAGAAAGACGTGTTTATTTATTTATTTTTTCTTTTTCGATTTTCTCTTGCAGCAATAAACCTAGTCTTCAAACATCTTTTTGACATTTATTTCAATAGGAACTTTTCAGGATTTATTCCTAATTAAGAAGAAACTACAAACGTTTGCATTTGAATACTTGTTTTTTTGTTGTTCAAAGCTTGTATGTTAGTTATTTGCAAACATGAATGTGAAATATAGCCTATTTTATAAATAATAATAATAATAATAATAATAATATCTCTTCATTTATTTATTTATTTATTTATGTTCGATGAAAACAAATATATAATAAATTTTAAGTGACGACTGTTATGGAACGTAATACAGGTTTGCGGTCTTTGTACATAACAATAGTGCGATTTATACCTCTTTGAACAAGAAACTGGTTACACTGATCCCGAATAACGTGTAAAATCAGTTAAAAGTCATTTTAAATTCGGTTTTTGCAAATGTACGAATATTAGATTATGGGCAGACAGCTGAAACGAAGTATAAACAATCTTATTTTTGTTGGAAAATATTAAAATTCACATTCTCGAACTGGAATTAAAATGTCTGGATTTATATAACAATGTGTACTTAAAAAATACTCTACAGTTTTAAAATTCAGAGAAATGGCGTACGTATTCAAGAAAAAAAAATGTACTTTTCAAGTAAATTAGAAAGTTTTAGAAATGGCAGTTTGACACATTTCTAAAAAATGTATTCGAATGTTAAAAAAATTTAAAACTGACATCTTACAAAAAGTATATTTCGAATATAATAATGCCTCACTTCAAATAACAACTTGTTCAAGAGCTTCGAAATGAATAGGAGAATGTTAAAATAACCTATATTCTCAAAAAACTACTCGAATAAAATATCTTGAGTAATATGACAGTTTTATTAGAAGACATTTTTATGCAAATATAAAGAAATCTGGAACTGACGTTTTTGTCATTCTGTAATTCAAAATGAAACAGTTGTTTTATTTTTTAAAGATTGATTAATTAAGTAAAAATATAAAAAAGCATTCGCTTGACTGTCTAAAAATTTCATACATTTAAAAGTGTTTCTCTCATAAAATATACTGATTTAATCTGATCTGAAAAATAACATTATGATTTACCAATCTTAAAAATAAATTCTCTGGTAGAACGACGTATAAAATATCAAAGCTAAATTTGAGAATAAAAAAGGAACGCACTTGATTTAATTTATTCTTGAAACAATTTAACGCAAGTGATATCAATTAGTAAAAAGTTAGTTCATAGTTATCAATTAGTTCTTATCTGTTTCGAAAAAAGTTAAAATCCTTTTTGATTTCGATTTTTCTGTCTTTCCCTACTCTAATTCCTTTAAATATCGTAAGAATGTCTTGAAACAGATGCAAGTTGTTGAAGTTAACTCTAGCAAGTACTTTAAGGAAACCTAGCATCGCCATTAGTCGAAACTCGGCCATTTTTTTTAAGTATGCATATAAATAATGAATAGAGAAATTTAAAGTTTCCGTGTAAACTATGTTCTTAGATTCAATTCTAAAAATAAATAAACAAATAAAATACATAGCGAGTTTCTTCTATACGAGGTCTGTTCAATAAATACTCGAACAAAGACCATAAAAAGTTTATTTTGCAAAATTTAGTCTACATCAATTTTGTCCCCTTCAAAGTACTCTCCATTCGTTGCTATGCGCTTATTTCATCTTTTTTTTCCACTGTTCAAAGCACTCTTGGAAGTCCCCGGCATTCAGGCCTTTTAGTTTTCTCGTCGTGTCTTGCTTTATTGTGTCCATATATTCCCAGTGATAACCCCTCATCACATTTTTGCATTTTGGGAATAAAACAAAAGTCGCATGGGGCGAGATCTGGCGAATAAAGAGGAGGATCAAGGATGGTGATTGAATTTTTTGCCCGAAACTGGCGAACAATCAATGCTGAATGTGCAAGTGCATTGTCATGGTGAAGGATCCATCTATCGCCTTGAGTCAAATTCCGTTGCACACGACTCACGTGATATATCAAACGCTTAAGAAAAATAATTTATTATTTTCGTCAATTTACATTTTCGACACACAGTTAAAACGACAACAGAAACTAACACAACTGGCACAATACGCACAGTTCGACGATCCGCCATGCACTGATGGTTCATTGGGTCTCAGGCAACTAGCACCGCTAGTGAGTGAGGCTAAATTCCGCGTCATGGCCGACAGATGGCACCAGTTCGCGTATTTATTGGACAGACCTCGCATATATAATATAGTAGCTAAGATATAGCTTTTTCGTAAGTGAAAATTAATTGTAACATAGCAGCCCACCTTTCGTCTTTTATTTATAAAGCATTTCTACCACTCTCATGGCTGTTGCATTTTAAAATGAAATATCTGTAGTCGGGGATATAGGGATACTACATCTAAACAAAGTACTGTGTCTATGGCTTTATTGAATTTAAAGAATTTGTCAGGTTAAAACAAATCACTTCTATACGAATTTTTAACACAAAATATTACGAGCACAAAATGAAAAAGTTTGGGCATTTCATAAAAATAAATAAATATATAAATAAATAAAAGCATTTTTGAATACTTTCTTAACGTTCTCAGAGAATAATTCTTTTTTTCTCTAACTGGTATTAGTCATATCTTTCGAATGATACATACACCATTATGTTTATAAATATGTTTAAAATGTACAATAAAATCCCTGTTTGCGTATTTTTATAGAGATAGTATAATTAACATTACTGTTTTTTCATACAGTAAGACAAAATATTTCAAGTGCATAATGGTCCATAACAGGTATTTCTTGGAAGTCTGTTTTAATATTTATATGCAGGATAAAACACAATGAAATTAACAAACATTATCTACATAGATCCACATAACAATACTATTAGTATAGTAGCGTATAATTAGAAACAATGTGCGCTGTACAAGGACACTTAAATTTAATCGATGTGGATCTAAATTGAAATTTGAAAGGGAATTACTCGAAATCATTGATTTTATATTGTAATATGAGGACATATTTTGTATTCTATAATTTTCTTTCACAATCTATATTTAGGGCATATTATATATTCGGAAATATTCAATATTAAATATATTTTGTTGTTTCTTTTCAGCAGGAATGCTAAAATTAAATTTTGGGAGATTCCGAACTGTAAAATTCAAACAAATGGCACAAATGCGCTACTGCTTTGTGTACACGTAATCCCAAAACAATTGCCGCTGTGAAGCATTTTATCTTATTTGGCCTGTCGTATTTGCGAGGATGTTGAATGAAACATAGTAGCTTACTACCTCTTCGCCGTGTCGATGCATTGTTTATAAACAATATCGTGCAGCATTGCAGTCAAATTACTTCATAGTATTTGTAAAAATCAAATGACTTAATTTGATCTTCTTAAAATTTATTTTAAATCATTGTTCCTTGAAGAATAAATAAAAATGAATGAATTTAAATTAATTTTTCTAGATAATTTTTTTTTATATTTATTCATTAAGATAACAAAAAGTGTTAAAATTTTATAACTGTAAATTCGAAGTGAAATTTTAATAAATATTTTAAATAAAGTTATATTTTACACCATTTTGCTTGTGTAATGAAAATTCAGAAAAAAATAAAGATGTCATGTGGGTACCACATGATTTCCCTATACTCCCACTGGAATATATATAAATATATTGTTTTAAAAACATTCACATTTTTCTGAGGTAACTGGTTCGAAAATAAAGATGCAAGTTCCAGCTGACGAAAAATTCTGAAATCAAGCAAGGGAAAAAAACGCTACACCAGCCACAAAATTTGTTATAATTGGATTATATATAACGTAGAGATAAATAAGGAAATGACTCAAAGGTGGCCATAGTTAAGCATTGAGATTTTTTTTTTTTAATTTTCTGGTTGGGTTTATGTGGCTGGACTTATTTTCGTAAAATGCTGTACTTATGTCTTACACATATCAAGTATAATTTTCTTTGTAAAATCTAATTTAGATATTTTTATAATACGATTTCAAAATTGTAGCTTGTGGGCCACCTTTGGAGCATAGTGTTCCAAAGTTGGCCCATACATTGAAAACACCTTTAAAATGTGCTTATATGACGCTCTTTTGTTATGTTTTGGGTTTTTCTTCTTATTAATCTTACCTTTTGACATAAAAAGCTTTTAACCACCGTTTGTGAAAAGTAGTACAGAATTTTTATTCTGGTATTCATTGACTTCTTTCGGAAGATCTCCGGTATACTCAATAGTGTAGAAATTGTTGGAGAGTAAACGATAATAAGATTTTTTTTTTTTTTTTTTTTTTTTAAGATATTTAAGCAGAAAGTTTTGAAATTTACCCTTATTGCATTAATTTTCGTTTTCATTTGCTGAGTTGACTCATGTGTCCCAAGGTTGCCAGATATCTGGGAGACCTTGAGAACATGCATATGGTCGCAATTTGCACGGAAACAAACTTTTTATCTGATAAATTTATTAATAATAAAATGAATGTGGTTAACAAGAAAGAAATAAGCTTTTAGAGAATTTACCATAACTCAACGTTCTAAGAAATTAAATATATGTAAATTAAATTATCTTCTTAACGGGAACTTAGAATGACTAATTGTCTAAAGTTAAATTACTGCATACAATGGCGGTCGATCAAGATAATCTCTTTAAATTCAGGCACATACACTCGAAATACATAATTTACAATGCAGTAGCGCCATTTTGTGATTCAAAATAAAATTTAATTTTTTTAGTGTGGTGGGCTACCTTAGGAACACTGGCCACCTTTGGTTACCTACCTTATAGTAATTTCTTTTTTCAGGAATAGTGCTTCACAGTTTATTACCGAATCTCTCATTGTCAAATTAACAGCCCGAGTTCAATAAAGATCATTCCAGTAAAAATTGCATACTTTTGTTCTCTTTGGGGAAAATTAGTGACGAAAAACGATATATTTTACCCAAAAAATTAATTCTGTTAAAATTGGGAATAAGGTTCAGTAATTCTAGCTATCCTAAAACAACATTTGCCGCAATATTTAATCGGTAATCTCTCGTCATGCCTCCAAGTTTGTATCCAATGCATATTTTGGTTCTAGCATTGAATTTGAAGGTTTGACATCGAATTTGGCGACTTAGCGACCAAATTTAGCAAAAATTTGTAGTTTAGGATTGTCAACGTTTGGAATCTTTAACTTCAACAATAACATAGTTCTGGATTCCGTAAACGTTCATCGATTTATAGCGCAGTACCGAATTCTTCGAAAATTCTATTAGCGACTAATAAGACCATAAAAAAAAAGGAGAGTGATTATTGATGATTGTAGACTAAAACTTGCATATATCTTTACGTGCAACTTTCTATACGATATTGCTGTAAAAACGGAAACAGGTGATAGGTTTTTTATTTTTATTTTTATTGTTATTATTTCCCCGAGGGTGCGCGTTGACTCAGCGTCAAATTAGGCATTCAAGTGGAGCGAAAAAGGGTAGTAAAGGATTACCAAAGTTTGGAAACTAACTTCAGTGTGAGTCGAATTATAGAACCCTTTGTGCTATTTCATTAGTTTCTAGCTCAGAAACTAATGAATCATTTCCTCGAATGCAGAAACCAATAAATCATTAGTTTCTGCATAAGAATTTAATCTCAAGATAATGAATCGTTACCTGGAAAATTCTCTAAATCACTATGATGATACTCTCGAAGTTTACAAATTTCATTCAGACTTCAAAAATTTCGGTTGTTCTAATTTAGCAAAAAACTGCTCTGTAGTGCAATTAGCAGTGTTTATTTTATTTCTGTAATAAGAATGACTGTTCCATTGGATTGTTTCGAGAATATTCATTGATTATTGATTTCTGTAGCCCAAAAAAGAATTTTATTCAATTGTTTCCTGAATATTCAATAAATATCATTATAAATTACAAACTCTATTTACGGTCTGAATATTTATTAAATGGAGTGCATTCGTCGACTAGAACCTGCTTCTGTCTTAAAGAAATAATTTGTGCACACTAAAATGTCGACAACTTTCATAACAATGGCATTACGGGCTCTATTTCCGAGCTGAATATTTATTAAATTACATGCATTCGTTGACTAGAACAGGCCTGTCCAACCCAAAACACTTGGTGGGCCGCATTGGAAAACCTTCCCCCCTCCTTTCCCGACTAATTTCGCCGTAATTTCCTTTAGAGACATGCGGCTGATGCCGATCGATTAACAAAAAGGCTTAGTTTAGAACACTAAATTTTGCTTAAGTGGTGTTTACATATTAAAATGGCACCAATTTAATTTTTTTCAAAGGCAACCCCCAATTTCGATAAGCTTTTTTGATTATTTGGATTAAATCAGCCCAAAAAAAGGAATAGTTTGTATGTTTCTCTCACTTTTTCACAGTTACAATTTGTTAAAATATTGAGATGCTAATGTTAAATGAATGTTATAAACATTAATTCATGTCTTCCCAAAAAATTAATACATTATTATTACTATTACTATTTTTAAACGTTAGAATTAGGTAAGCTAAATGTATTCCATGCATATTTTTGATTATTATTATTATTTTTTTTTTATGAAAATTATTAATATTCATATTAAAAAAAAATATGAGTTATGACCTACATTTTGTTTGCTCGAATAGAATGGGCATCATAAAAAATATGGGTTTGTAAATTTATATTTCATTCCAAACTCAATTTTTCGCATTATAGTGATATTTCAATTTTTATTGTTATTAGGGGGCTGTCACTTGTTATTATTTATGTCGTATATTACTTTGCTTGTGCATGATTTAAAATAGTTATTCAAGTAAGTTTAAACGTGCACATCATTTCTTAATTGGCATTACTTTACTTAATTTTATAGTTAAAATTGTTATACTTCTGTTTCGGTTATTATCTGAATGGATATAATACTTTTCTCAGTGATATCTTAATTTAATTTTCTGATTTACCCCTGATCAATTTTTGGTTGTAATTCTATGAAGACTTAATATAAGGAATATAAACTATGTCTTTTTCCGAACCGCCTTGACCTCAGAAATTTGAATATGTAGTCAAGTATTGAATATGTATTAAACAAAGTGCATTCATCGACTAGAACCTGCCTATTTCTTTAAAAATTACTTACTACATGCAAAAAGATGGACAACTTTCATAACAATATCATTACAGGCTCTATCTACGAGCTGAATATTCATTAAATAAAAGACATTTGTCGACTAGAACCTGCTTATGTCTTCAAGAAAAACTTAAATCCACGCACGAACGACGACATATTTTGTTAACAATAGCATTACAGGCTATATCATTAGCTTGCTTTGAAATCTCTACGATGGTATGCCATATATAATGGTCAAAGCTTTCTATTTTAGGACATTATACGTATCTTCAAAACGGAAAGTCTCAGTAATACCAAAAAGAGAGGTGCACATCTGTATGTTATAAAAAACCTATATACCAATTTACAAAGTTCTACGCGCAATCGTTTTCGAGTTATGCGAGATACGCACACACAGACATTACATACAGATGTCACGAAAAATCGCGTAAAATCGTAGATATCTCTAAAACGGAAGCTCGTATTAAGTTCAAAGTTGCAGGTGCACAACTAGACATTATTACAAACAGGAATATAAATTTGCAACATTCTTCACTTATTTGTTTTTAGCTACGCGAGATATAAAATCCATTTCAGAAAACGAAATTACTATACTTCCTCATACTTTGTATAAGGAAGTAAAAGAATACGCCGTATTGCTATTTTAGATATTGCTGGGAATTTAAAATAATGCTTTAATTAAATATATTAAGAATGTACTGAAAAAAAAAGAAAGTTGCTCTTTTCTTTCCATGCTCCTTTACTATTTTACTTGGGACACAAAATCAAGAATATCCTGAAAAAAAAAAATCGTAATATTTTTTTTTTCTCTGCTACTGATTTTCACGTAAAACAAGGTTTACCTAAAAGGTGAATACTACAACTAGTGATTTTTATTTAATGATTTTTCTGAGAGAGAAGCTAAAAATTTGTGTAAACTGGTTGCTGTATTTCGGTTTTCACGCTTTTTATGATTAATGTAAAATAAACCTTCGTTTTTTTTTTTTTTTTTTTAAGACTTTTTTCGGTGAGGGAAGTTTGCAACATGCATAAAATGGTTATTTAAGTCTTGATTTTCCTGTATTTTATGATCATGTATACTTAAACTGTTATTTTGTGTATTTTGTTTTCCTTTGATTTGCGTATAATCTACATTGTTACACTGTGAAATTTTATTTATATTGCTATTAAATTTTTTTAACCGTGCCTTTATACTTTTAAACATTTTTGAATACAATACAGTAATTTTATTTTCACTTTTCACCAACTTTAGTCATGTGTAGTTTCTTTTGAAATTTCGCTAATTTCCTTTCAATGTTTACGGTATTTGAAACTGGCGTTACGAAACTAAAGTTTTTCTAGAAATAAAATATCATAAGGTCTATTAGAGGTTTTTCTATAAAGGATATTTAATACTTTTTTATGATATAAAACTTATAGAAACTACGTTTTCCTAAAAATCGTCTTTTCAGTAGAATATGACATGATATGTATTAAAGATTAGTTTACATGCCACATAAAAATATTCAGATATGCTTTGAAAAGGAAGCAAAAATTGCTCGAAAGGCATTTCCAGTGACTTTTACGTTTTTAATAATTGAAACAAAGTCAAAAGTTAGAGAGTAAAATAAAAGTGTTTCTTAAAATACTCAAAACCATGATTGTTCCTCTTTTTTATTTATACAAAAGTTTTATTTAGCTTTAAAAGTCTTTTTTTCAAAAAATATTTTTTTTCTCATTTTAATAACACTTTTTTTTTTCTTTAAAAATAAAAGTAAGTACATTGAGCTTGAAACTTCAACAGAACTCATTCTAATTTTGACATTATTAAGTGTACAGCAGTTAAATTAATATACGTAACACTTTAAGATACCTTACCGTGATTTATCATATCCATATATATATATATATATATTTTAATAACTCTTCAATTACACAATCATGAAAAAGTTCCAGAGTTTTTATTTCCAGATTTAAAAAAAATATATATATTAATAACACGTAATCATTTAATTTTGAATTTATTTATTGATTTCGTGTATTCATGTTACAGGCCGATTCTTAATTTAGATAATATTTACATATAATGTTTGTATATTCTGCAAGTCCCGGGTTAAATTTGAGGAAAACGGCTCTGGAAATTGACAGGTACAAATTTTGAAATTTTGGTGGGAGATTGCTTGTGCAAATACGTGAATGCTTGTACAATTAATTTAAAATGAAATTGAATGCATTTAAAATTACTGTGACTAGTAGAATTTCTATTGAATAACTTGATTATTTATTTATTTATATATTTACTTTTATATAAACTCAAAATGTTTTATTGGGCTGTGTTCAAACTTTTTTTTTTTTTTTCTAAATTATTCCGAACAATAAATGGCTGAAGGGATATTATCTACGTAGTTATTGCGCAAGATGTACAACTCATGTCATGTTTCAATAAAAGAATTTCTCAAATGACTTCGTAAAAAACGTAATTCTATGTTCTTCTATTTTTTCTCAATAATAAAAGAACTACCAGCAGCCGAGAAGTTCTTCTGTCGAAGCTGAAAGACGGGAAGTAACTGGTTGGATTTCAGCTCGTGTTCGTACCGAAGACTTTTACGTGGTGTTGTTCTCAGAAACTGGAGTGAAAACTCTCTTAGATAACTTAGAAAACTTTCCACGGAAGATATTTCCTCTTAGGTACAGATCCCTAGTGTAGACAACTGGACTTTATACGAGCACTACATCAGGGCGTTATAATAATAATAATAATAATAATAATAATAATAAAATCAATTAAAGCGAGTGTTATTAAGTACCCTTATGTTGATTGCAGCACTTTTTAAAAAGGCAGGATTTAAAATTTTGCCAAATAGTCTACACTAAACTGCTTTAAAGGCCTAAAATATAAAATAAATCAGTATAGAGGAAGCACATTAATTTTCTAGGCAACAATAGACCGAACTATTGAAATCAATGGTACCAAACTCCGTAACCATGAAGCCGTTAGTTTACAGTCAAATATTATTCCCTCGACAAGGAGTACAGTTTTATGAACAATGGGAAAAGTTTTAAAAGTTTTATTTGTCTCTTTGAGAGATAAGGAGAATCTCGAGTTACATTAAACTTGTGTATCAACAGATCAAGAGCCTGAACGTATGCCAATAGAAATGGAGGCAAAATTCGGATTAAAATCAATGCTCAGAAACAAGAATAAATTGAAAGTAATATATTGTTGCGTACTTGGGGGTTCGTGAGTTGTCTGAGAATGAAAGGCCAAACGTACAAAAATTCAGTAATTTATTCACAGAAAGTTCCAGAAAAATACAGGTCTATAAACCAAGTATCAGCTTCAATTCGACCAGTAAACACAGCTTAAACAACAGCTGTCAATAGCAAATCCACAGTACAAACTGTATAGCAATAACACTTGAAGCAAGTCTCTCTCAAAGAGGCTCAAGAGCAATCCAAGCACTAGCGAAGCTGGCTGAAGACTGAACTGAACTGACTGCCTTGGCGAGGAAGCGCTCCTTATCTGCTGTTCCATGGAACCCAGATTTTTCGAGAAAACTCTAGAAAGTGGTCAACCAATCAACTTACAGCTTCCATATTTGGTATATCCCATATAAGGATTTTCTCGCCAAGGTCGCCAAAAAAAATCGCCAAGGTGGGAAAAAGTCGCCAAATTTGGCGCCAAATCCATTACCTGCATTACTGGGGCTTTTTAATGCGTTTTTAAGGGACAATAAGGCTACTTCAACGCTAAAACGACTAGAAATGCACAAAATTAGCACTTTATGAACTTACTAAGCCTCTTTGAAAGAATTTATACAAAAATAAACACAATTATTTACAATTTCGTAACACTGCCCCCCTCCCAAGGACTGCACGTCCCGGGCAGTGCAACCCTTGGTCAAGAGGCGAAACTAAACAAATTTACACAATCTAAAACACAAAAACTAAGTTGCATATAACGATAAAATAGAAATACAAATCAAGCGAGAAATATTTACAAAATTCACAAATATGTTCAAATATTTATATACAAATATTTACAAAATTCACAAATATGTACAAATATTTATATACAAATATTTACATTACGCATGCGCAAATTTTACCAGTATTTACATTTTTAATTTTTAATATTACCGTTACTTGTGGTACTTGGCTAGCCTATTATAGTGCACCACCTTCGGTTTTGATGAAGGTGTTTTAGTGATCCGCACCACTACATCATTCAGCCTTTTTAAGACTGTGTATGGTCCGTCCCAGTTGCACTGTAACTTGGGAGAGAGTCCTTTGCGTCGAACAGGATTCCACAACCAGACCTTCTCTCCTTTCTGAAACTCATGTTGCGTGGCCTTTAGATCGTACCTTGTCTTCATTTTCTCCGATACAATGTGAATTCGCTCCCGAGCAAAGTTGTGAACGTCCTCAAATCGTGCCTGGAGATCTTGGATGTACTCCTCGGGCGATGAAGGCGCATCGGGTGGACAACCAAACAGGAGATCACAAGGGAGACGAAGTTCACGTCCAAACAGCATCTGGGCTGGAGTATAGCCGGTGGTTTCATGGACAGCACTTCGATAAGCCAGCAGGAACAATGGCAACTTCAAGTCCCAATCTTGCTGGTTCCTTGATACTAGAAGGGAGAGGTTATTCAGAATGGTACGATTAAACCTCTCGACCATGCCGTCCGACTGGGGATGTAAGGTTGTTGTCCGGGTTTTGTCTATGCTGAGTAGTTCACACAGTCCTTTGAAAACATCAGAGGTAAAGTTCCTACCTTGGTCGGTATGAAGTTGTAGGGGCGTGCCGTACCTTGACACCCATTGCTGCACTAGGACTTCTGCGACTGTGCATGCCTCTTGATTGGGAATGGGATATGCCTCAGGCCACTTGGTGAAATAGTCCATCACGACGAGAATGTATTTATTTCCATTGGAGGTCCGTGGCAAAGGACCCAAGATGTCGATTGAAATCCGTTCAAATGGTGCTCCCACGTTATACCGTTGCAGTCTTCCTCGACTTCGTTTCTGAGGGCCTTTACGTGCCGCACAAGCATCACAGGATTTACACCATTTCTCCACATCCTCCTTTGCCTTGCACCAGTAGAAGCATTCCCGAACTTTCTGCAGAGTCTTCATTACCCCAAAATGGCCTCCGGTAGAGCTACTATGCAGTTGTTCTAAAACAGCTGGAATTTTTGATCTTGGTAATAAAATCTGCCATCTGAAGCTTTTCCCATCATCAGATTCCCACTTTCTGTATAATACGCCGTTTCTGATATGAAGAGAGTCCCAAAGGGCCCAATAACTTTTCGTAATGGGACTAAATCTGGAAATGTCCTGCCAGATAGGTCTGTTGCTGGTCGTCTCCTTCAGCTGTAATATTGGCTTTGTGTCAGGATCTTCCAACTGGGATTTTCTAAGTTCTTCGTCACTCCATGGATCGGGATCTTGATCTGATGGTGTTGAGACAGTAACTTGGCAGGCAACCGGATTTATCGGCAGGTATTTCTGATCGGCTCAAGAGCAGTACTTGCAGCTTCCGTGACAAGGCATCTGCATTACCATGTAGAGTCCCTTTACGATGACGTATCTCGAAGTCATATTCCTGCAGGCGTTGTATCCACCTGGCAATCTGTCCTTCCGGGTTCTTGAACTGGAGCAACCACGTTAAAGATGCATGGTCAGTCCGGAGCAGGAATCTTATGCCATAGAGGTAATGATGGAAATGTTCTATGGCTTTTACGATGGCGAGTAGCTCTTTCCTGGTGGTACAGTAATTTCGCTCCGGTTTAGACAGGCATTTACTCCAATAGGCAATGACATGTTCTTGACCATCAATTTCCTGCGACAGAACAGCAACGACACTCTCATGGCTGGCATCTGTATCAAGTATGAACTGTCTGTCGGGCTGTGGATACGTTAAGATAGGCGATGATGTTAAAGCCTCTTTAAGTCGCTTGAACGCATTTTCACATTCATCTGTCCACAGGAATTTTTGTTTGGCTTCCGTCAGCTTGTGGAGTGGTCTAGCAATATTTGAGAAACCCTTGACAAACTTCCTGTAATAAGTGCATAACCCCAGGAAACTTCGTAGTTGGTGTACATTTTCAGATCGACTCCAGTTCTCGACTGCAGAGATCTTCTCAGGATCAGTTCTCACACCTTCGGCAGAGATGATATGGCCGAGGTAGCTCACTTCACGATGGAACAAGTTACACTTGCCTGGATTCAATTTGAGGTTAGCCATTCTGAGTTTCTCCAGCACCTTTCGGATGTTTCGTAGATGGTCTTCAAAGGTGCACCCCACAATGATAATATCATCCAAATACACCAGACAAGCCTCATAGGAAAGTCCTTTTAGCACTGTCTCCATCAGGCGTTCGAAGGTGGCAGGTGCATTACATAATCCGAATGGCATAACTTTAAATTGCCACAGTCCTTGTCCTGTGGTGAATGCAGTCTTCTCACGATCATCAGGATGTAATTCTACTTGCCAGTAACCGCTCTTCAGATCCAAAGTCGTCCATTTATTGCCAGCAAGTGTGTCTAATGTGTCGTCAATTCTGGGAAGAGGGTAACTGTCTTTCTTCGTGATGTCATTCAAACTACGATAATCCACACAAAATCTTGTTGAACCATCCTTTTTCCGCACCAGTACTATGGGAGAGGCCCAAGGACTCGTTGATGGCTCGATGACATCATTGTGCTGCATTCCACTTAGAAGTTCAGTGACCTCTTCCTGTTTAGCAAAGAGAAGTCTTCTTGGATGTTGTTTGATTGGAGGATGATTTCCTGTATCAATTCTGTGCTGGGTGATGTTCGTTCTCCCGACGTCTTCAGGTGTTCGAGAAAAAAGGTCTTTAAATTCTTGGAGTAGCTTCTCCGCAGCACATCTCTGTTCCTTTCCTAACTCTGCATTCTTTAGTAATTCTGTTATTAATTGTTCTGAAGACTTGGAGGCTGTTGATTGCGTGGGACGGTTGACGCATGTAACAGGAGTGCAGGTTTCTAACACATCATCCTTCTTCACTGTCCGGACCTTATCGCTGATGTTTGCGACTCTCACAGGAATAGTACTCTTTGAGAGATCAACTAGAGATGAAGCTACCAGAACTCCTCTTGGTCTATTGTCTGTATTCGGGTATTCAATCAGTCCATAGCGGAAGTATTGCTTTGTAGGTGGTGTTCCTGTAACTATTGTCTCTGTGTGTGGAGGGATGGAAATTTCAGACTTGGCTGTTATCTGGCAAATTGTCTGAATGTCTTGATTTTCAGTGTTGAACACAGCGATGTCTTCCGAACTCGAATGCAGTTCATTATTCTTGAAGTCCAATTGAAAGTTAAATTTTCTCAGGAAATCAATTCCAATGATTAAAGGATCTCTTATATCAGCCACATATGCCATATGATGGTAACTGGCATTCCCAAAAGTGATGGTCAAGTTCATTTTTCCATATATATTGATTTCGTCTCCGATCACAGTCTGGAGTTTAACACAGGGCGGCGTCCAGATGATCTTCTCTTTTAGTTCTTGAGCCAAATCCGTTCTAATGATGGTCACGTTGGCTCCTGTGTCCAGAATCATCCGGCAGGTGGTGTTGTTGACTTGGCCATAGACGTGAAGTCCATTATCGCCGCCACTCATCGATGAAACATGAAATACTGTAAATTGGGGCTCTTTAATTTTAGGCAACCTCCGCCCCGCGAGATGGCCTCCTCTTAGTTTCCCTGTAGTGATGGTGAAGACGGGTGATTTCCTATAGTTGGTCGTACAGGGCGGTTCCTCTTCACGTGACCATCCCCTCCACAGCCCCAGCACTTTATCTTCCGATCCTTTATCTCCTTATTTTTTTCCAGGCTGCGCAATCTCTTTAAGATCTCTTCGATACTTCTCTTCACTTCATTTTAACCAGCAGGCGTATCGTTTAATGAGACAGCTCTAATGGAATGGCGGTCTTTACGGGAGGCTTGTTGGGCTGCCTCTATCCTAAGTGCATAGCCTAAAGCTGTTTCTACGTCTCTGATGTTGGAGAGTCTCAGCGCTTTTTGAATTTCTGGATCACGAACAGCATCGATAAAGTACTGAAGAGCTAAGTCGTTTCGAGTGTCAGCATGACAGTCTGAGAATGCTAGGTGTGACAGTCTCTGAATGTCCGCTGCTAGCTCTTGCAAACTTTCGCCCGTTTTCTGGTAACGAGATTTTAGCTGAAGGCGACTATAGTCCTTAGAACACTTCTCTCCGAACCGTAGCTCCAGTGCTCTAGTCAGGGCCTCGAAGTCGTTCCTTTCTTCTTTAGAAACATTTCTCAGGATCTCGGCTGCATCTCCCCGTAATGCTGCTGCTAAGTGGACTGACTTGGCGGTAGAGTCCCAGCCGTTAGCTTCAGCTACGATGGAAAACTGTGTCTTATATACATGCCTGGAGGAACTGCCATCGTAGGTAGATAGCTTAATAAATTCCTGATTCTGGATTCTTCTCTCTTTCTTTTCAGTTTCCTGGGGCATGGATTCTAACTTTTCTTCCACTTTTCTCTCCAGATCTTCTTCTATTCTCTTCAGTTTACCTTCTATCTCTGAATACCTTCCTTTCAGTTCCTGATCAAAATTTTCTTTAACTTTCTCCTCGAAACTCCGTTCTATCCTCGTAACACTCTCTTCAACCCTCATAACATTTTCTTCTATCTTCATAGCTTTCTCTTCAACCTTCATAACATTTCCTTCTAACTTCATAGCTTTCTCTTCAAAACTTTCTTCTATTTTCAAAACTTTCTCTTCAAAATTTTCTTCTATCTTTATAACTTTCGCTTCTATTCCATCCATTCTATTTTCCATCACCGTTAATTTACCCTCGATTGATTCTTTCACCGTTGAAAGCTCTCTCTTCATCTCATCTTGATTAGATTTAATTTCTTCGGTCAAGCCATCTCTCAATTCTTTTTGTCCGGTTTCTATTTTCTCTATCAATCCGGTTTCCATCTTTTCCTGTCCGGCTTTCAATTCTTTCATCTCTTGACTCAGGCTATCTTTCATCTCTCTTTGCGAGGCTTCCATACTTTCTTTCATCTCTCTTTGTCCTTCCTTCATTTCTCTTTGCCCTTCTTTCATTTCATTCATCTGGGTAGCTAAGCTTTCTAGAAGTTTCTTCATCTGTTCCTCCATAGCTCTAGTTATAACCATTCACAGACAATCCCGCTTCTGACACCAGAAATGTTGCGCACTTGGGGGTTCGTGAGTTGTCTGAGAATGAAAGGCCAAACGTACAAAAAGTTCAGTAATTTATTCACAGAAAGTTCCAGAAAAATACAGGTCTATAAACCAAGTATCAGCTTCAATTCGACCAGTAAACACAGCTTAAACAACAGCTGTCAATAGCAAATCCACAGTACAAACTGTATAGCAATAACACTTGAAGCAAGTCTCTCTCAAAGAGGCTCAAGAGCAATCCAAGCACTAGCGAAGCTGGCTGAAGACTGAACTGAACTGACTGCCTTGGCGAGGAAGCGCTCCTTATATGCTGTTCCATGGAACCCAGATTTTTCGAAAAATCTCTAGAAAGTGGTCAACCAATCAACTTACAGCTTCCATATTTGGTATATCCCATGTAAGGATTTTCTCGCCAAGGTCGCCAAAAAAATCGACAAGGTGGGAAAAAGTCGCCAAATTTGGCGCCAAATCCATTACCTGCATTACTGGGGCTTTTAAATGCGTTTTTAAGGGACAATAAGGCTATTTCATCGCTAAAACGACTAGAAATGCACAAAATTAGCACTTTATCAACTTACTAAGCCTCTTTGAAAGAATTTATACAAAAAAAAAAAAACACTTATATTTACAATTTCGTAACAATATATATACAAATAAATATGAATTATATGTAATAAATTGTATTCATGAATTTTAATAATCCCTTTTTACTACAATATTTGTAGCGTCAAAACCTGAAAATACTGTAGAATATTTTTTTCATAGATAGTTTGACTTTAAAATCATCTGCTTTGTTTTAAATAAAAAAATACTTAAAAACTAAAATGTAAACTTTGAATAAACTTCAAAACAGAAATTTACTTACAAATAATAGTTTAATTAAACTGCTAAACATAGGGGGAAAAAAATGAAATAAAAAATGAGAAATTATGCGATCATAGGGCAGGTTATGTCGATTCTTTTTCAGAAATGGGTCAAATATTGTTTAATGTATATATATATATATATATATATATTTCTTTATTTACACTTGCCCGTGGTACAACGCCTATATAGTGTGGAAAGCGACCAGCAAATCAATGACTTAAAAAATAAGCCTCTCACCAGAGATCAGTGCGACCGAGTTTATTGCTTGAAAAACTCCCTAATGGTTAATTATATGTGCTTATATCAGATGATTGAGCAGACGAAACTGGAGAAAGCCAATCAGCTCTTTGATTTGAGCAAAAAATTCGATCGCAGCACCATCTGAAAAGCTCAATTTTTTAGCAGTATTTTAAGCGCTTGCCACACTTTATATTATAGGCGCTGTACCCGTGGTCATTTAATAAATGCCATGATTTATAAACGAAAGAAATGATTAAAAACTAAACTAATAATTTGGAAACATAAAAAAATTGTTAACATAAAATTTGTTAATCCTCTTTTTTGGTTAATCCCCTTTTTAACACTTTCCAACAAGGTTGAAAAGTGTTTATGACTTCGGTTTGTCTGTCTGTCTGTCTGTCTGTCTGTCTGTCCGTCTGTGTGTCTGTCCGTCTGTCTGTCTGTCCGTCTGTCCGTCTGTCCGTCTGTCTGTCTGTCTGTCTGTCTGTCCGCGCTCTAACTCCCGTAAAGATTTATGGAATTTCTTGAAACTGATATATGTTACTCAAGTTCACTATCGGACGGTCCCTATTGAAAATAGAGATTATACCTCTACTGGTTTGTGTACAGGGACACCCGAAAGTATTTCAAAGCATTGTGTTCTATGAGAGGTATTTCTGTAAACCATATTTTCATATCTTTACTCTAGACATATCTTAATGAAATTGAAATATGTTAATCAAGTTCACTATCGGACGTTCCCTATAGAAAATGGAGTTTATACCTCTACTGATTTGTGTACAGGGACACCCGAAAGTATTTGAAAGCATTGTGTTCTATGAGAGTTATTTCTATAAACCATATTTTCATACCTTTACTGTAGACATATCTTATTGAAATTAAAATATGTTATTCAAGTTCACTATTGGATGTTTTCTCTATCAAATGGAGGAAATACCACCATCGGTTCATGTACAGGGACACTCAAAAGTATTCCAAAGCATTGCGTTCTAGGAGAGATATTTCTATAAATCAAACTTTAATAACTTTACTATCCACGAAGTTTTAGGAAATTGAAATATGTTATTTACATGCACAAAAGAATTCTTTGCATAGAATGTAGCATGATTAGCAATAGATTTACAGGGTGGCACAAAAATATCCAGTTATATTAAGAGGTATTAATAGAAAATTGCTAGAATTGTACTTTCGTTTACGTTAAGCATTTTAAACTTGTTCTAGCATTTTTTAAGTGTGAATATGATTTCAGTTTTGTGTATCTGCCTGTCCGTCCGTCTGTCTGTCTGCCTGTCTGTCTGCCCGATCTCTAACTCCCGTAAATATTTATGGAATTTCTTAAAACTGATATATGTTATTCAAGTTCGCTATCGGATATTCCCAATTGAAAATGGAGTTTATACCTCTATTGGTTTGTGTACAGGGACACTCGAAAGTATTTCAAAGCATTGTGTTCTATGAGAGCTATTTCTATAAACCGTATTTTCGTACCTTTACTGTAGACATATCTTAATGAAATTAAAATACATTATTCGAATTCCATACTGGATGTTTCCTGTATAATATGGAGGAAATATCACCACCGATTTATATACAGGGACACTCAAAAGCATTGCGTTCTATAAGAGAGATTTTTATAAATCAAATTTTAATTACTTTACTTTCCACGAAGTTTTAGGAAATTGAAATATGTTATTCATATGCACAAAAAAATGCTTTGCATAGAATATAGCATAATTAGCATTAGATTTACAGTGTGACAGAAAAATATCCATTTATATTAAGAGCTATTAATAAAAAATTGCTGAAATATTACTTTCGTTTACATTGAGTGTTTTTAACACTTTCTAACATTTTTAAGTGTGAATATGATTTCAGTTTGTGTATCTGTCCATCTGTCTGTCTGTCTGTAAGCCCGCGCTCCAACTCCTGTAAATATTTGTGGAATTCTTCGAAACTGATATATTTTATTGAAGTTCACTATCGGATGTTTCATATTGAAAATGGAGTGAATATCTCATCTGGTTTGTGTACAGGGACACCCAAAAGCATTCGAAAGCATTTTGTTCTATGAGTGTTGTTTTTATAAACATTATGCCTATAGAATTTTCCCCATTTAAAATGACATTAATAGGTCCTGTACAACTAGTTTGTTTACAGGGACAAAAAAAAAAAAAAAAAAAAAAAAAAAAAAAGCCAATGCATTACGTTTTAGGACAGAATTGTTTGAAAATTATATTTAAAAGTCTTTCTACTGTAAAAATCATAAAAATATTGAAATTTATTGTTAATACTCTAAAATAATCTTTTGTATAGAATATGATATGATTAACTTTCTGATTTAAAGGGCTACACTAAAGTATTCAGAGAGATCAAAAGCTGTAATTATAATCTAATGGCTGCATTTTCTTTTGCGTTAAGCCTTTTTAACACTTTCCAAAATGCCTAAGAGTAATTTTAAAATCAATTAGTCTATCTGTATATTTTTCAGTCCTTCTGTCTTTTGTGTGATAACGTAGGCAAAGAATATTAAAGGTTATTCGATACAACAATTACGTACAGTTGGAAAGTGTTACTAATCAATGCGTACTGCATGGTTTTTCTTTCTTGTTTAGTTCTAACTTTGAAATTCATTTGAGGCGTATTAATTTTTCCTTCTTTCAAAAAAAAAAAAAAAAAAAAAAAAAAAAAAAAAAAAAGGAGAAAAATATTTCTTGTACAAGTGAAGAATGAAAAAATGTCAAATCAAAAAATGTATATCAATGGGGAACACGATTAACTATCACACCGGATGATTTTCTAAATTAATTAAATTAATAAAAAGGTTTCAACGAAAAGGATTAAAGAAATACACAATTATATATATATATATATATATATATATATATTATGAAATATTTTTTATTAATAAACAACTATTGCAGATATATATTCGTAAGATAAGTAGAATAATGAAAAAATTCTTATGCATATATCCTGTTTACTAATCACTTGGATTTTGAGAGCTGATAAATTCTACTTTTACTGTGACATGAATAACCGCTTGAAGTTTATAGTCGACTGTTATAGTGCAAATGCAAGATGAATAATATGAAATGCAGTTAACGTTTCGAAAATGTTTTTCATTTATAGAATCGACATTAGCTATTTATGCTATATATTTTTTAAGTATTTATGATTGTCTGTTGTCTATTTTATGATATTAAAAGTAGTGTTTTTAAAATAAACTCGTGGCTGATTTAAAATATCCTAGTGGATCAGTCTGACCTTTGTATCATATGTTTGGCAGAACTGACATTAGATGTAAATAAAATAAAATTACACTTTTAAAAATATGAAGAACACGCTTTTATTGAAATGTGAACTAAAAAGCACAAAATATCTATCTTTATATAGTATTAAAATGCAGGGTAAGAAAAAATTGTGTGAGTGACACCCCATACTACAGAGTGATTATAAAAATATTTAGAATTAAACAAAAACCATTTTTAAAAAATCTCCCCTAACTGGGCTCGAACGTTAGGTTCGTGAAGCCTGGAGCTTTACCTTACAGCCACAGCGTTTACGTAGGTAAAGTCTTTTTTTACAATATAAATTTTTTGTTTGCTCCCAGAGCAGTTACAAACATACATACAGGTGAAGCTAATAAAAGCGTGTTAAAAAAAAAAGAGGTTTGTGATATAAACACAAATTCTTAAGAAAAACGAATTGCACTAATGCTGAAATAATTCATTTGAAAAAAATATCCATCGTTACACCTTATATGATCTTAAAGGAAAAAGGAATAGCACATAAATAAATAAAAAATAAATAAATAAAAATAAAATCAGGCTTTTTTTCATTTAATAAAACTCCGATTCGACCTACACAAATTAAACAATAATAGCAATATTTGATACAGCCATATCGGTTCACTGGAAGTTGTCAAAAATTAACCGCAATATTTGTGGTATATATTTTTATATTTTTTCTTTTCTTGTGCTAAACAGAAAGAACACAAAAAGTTAAATAAAATTAAATGGAAAAAGAAGCAGGATGACATGTTATTAAACCAATTATAACCGAGAAAATTAATTTTGAGTTTCATTCTGAATGCATTTTTGGCTTTCTTGATAACTGCAGTGTAAAATAATTTTAAAATTTCGCCGTTCTGTGTGGTTTACTTACAAAATTCATACTGCATATGCCCAAATGTTTTTTTTTTTCCTCATAACTCTAGAACTATTGAAAATCAAACCCTCGTTAAATATTATCATAGTCTCGTATGCAATATTTTAGCAAAATTGAGTCTGTGGAAGAAATTAAATATGAATCGCTATATTTGTCCTAAGAAGACAGATTTTTTATCCTGGAACTTATCACTGGTTAGATAGATCCCTGTAAGTTATTGATATTGTTTTGTTAATGAATAGGAACTCGTGTACAAAAGTTAAGCAAAATCAGTTCAGTGGAAGTGGATTGAATAATGACTACAGGATATCACACAGAAAGACAAAATAACCAAGTTAAAAGAAAACGTCTAAAAATCCTCAAAAATCACGTTGAACTGTTATTAAATCAAATATTTGTCAAAGAGACATTTTTTTTTTTTCATATTTTGAAGGAATTATTTGTTTACTTTAAGTTTGAAACGTCGTAAATCTTAAACATTATGCTTGTTTTACAGACTAAAATCTTATTCAACATGCGCAAAAGTTTTCTGCCGATATATCTAAATTTAATTAAAATTTAGAAATGGACCTGATATATAATTTTTTTGGTTGCAGGCAGCCCTTGCTAAGTGTCATTCAATTCTGTTCAGTCGTTTTTTTTACGTGATGTATATTGTACGTTTTTTAAGTCTAGACAAAGAACCATTATAGACATAGACAGACAGTCACACATACTAATACAAAATAATAGGAAAGCATTTTTGCCTTTCCTTGTGCCTGAAACGGGAAAATATCGCATTTTGTAGATTATTTCCCTGAACAATTTACAAATAAAAGTCTGATTTTATTTAAATAGACATGTAACATACGTTTCAAATTCGGCCGTTTCAATCTTTAAAATTAATAACGTTATCATTATATTTCAGGTTACAAAACATTTTCTAATCACATAAATCTATTTTTCCTGTCATTATGTTAATAAAGGATATGTAAAAAGTTCTCGAAAGCTATTGTTAAAATAAAAT
The DNA here is from genome assembly GCA_963930645.1 of Salticus scenicus. Lineage (NCBI taxonomy): Eukaryota > Metazoa > Arthropoda > Arachnida > Araneae > Salticidae > Salticus > Salticus scenicus. The sequence continues at coordinate 377,617,082 of OZ005648.1, forward strand.
TTAAAAAATTATTTTTTTAAATAAATTTTAGAACCTATCCCACTGATTTTTATTTCTCCCCACTATACTTTATCATAATCATTTTCTTCAAGGATTAGGCTGAGAGTCTGTTTTGGCTTCTTGGTCTAACCACCGTTTTCTGTATCTGGCGCAGTTTTGCTTGCCCCTTGGTTTGTTGTAGAAGGTAGCTCTCGGCCACGGATTAGGATACAGGATGACAAACTAGATAGGGCGGTTAGCGTGGGGAACGGAGCTTTATTTTCCGCATTAATTCAGCCGAAGAGAGTAAGCGATCCGATCGCCGCCTGGTGTAGTAGCTTTGAAACTCATCGGAAGAAAGGGAAAGCCCGCCCCTTTGGCTTCAGTCATCCAACGAAGGAACAGCCAGAAATGTAAAAACCCGCTGTTTGGTGTATTTTCGAGATTGGTCGCCCTCTATATGTAAGATGAAAATTACTACCTTTCCGTAACGCTAGTAATGTATCCTGTAGAATCTCTTAATCCGTGCTCTCGGCATTCTTCCGCATGTCATGCATTTAATATGTTTTTTTTCAATTAGTGCGGTATTCATTGATCTTGACTAAGATACTAAAAACGTTTAACTCTGTTCTATTAACTTCATTTCTGATCTTGTCCATAATTGCTCATCCCTTTAGAGATGGTAGGTACCGCATCTCTGTTGTCTGGATTCTGCTTCTACCTTGGGCCCTCAAGGTCCATGTCTCTGAGTCATACCGCAAAGTGGGCACTGCTATAAACCTATAAAACTTCAGCTGTGTTTCTTTTTTCATTTTTTTCTTCAGTGTTGTTATGAGAGGGCTAAAAATATGTAATGGAATATGTGTAGCTTTTTTGAGGAATCGTTATCATAGTCGGAGGTGATGTCACATCCCAGATAGAGGAATTATTTTATCTGTTCGACAATACTATTATCAATAACAATTTTTGTTTGATTGAATCCCGATCCGGTCATCTGCAAACAGTAGTTTATTTACACATATTGGCATATTCAAATGGCTGCCAGCATTTATTGATTATTTCGACATTCGTATAATGTCATCACTATAAATATTTAAGAGGATTGGGAATAGACCACAACCTTATCTAAAAACTTGGTTAGTTTCTGCTTCCTTCGTACCCGTTAGTATTTTTTGTATTTTGGTATAGTGATTGGCCTGCTAGAATTAAATGTCCTGGGATTCCTCTCTTTTTCATTATAATTCACAATATTTATCTATCGACACGATCAAAACTTTTTCATAATCTAAGAAGATGTTGTACGTTTCAAGGTTGAATTCTCAGCATTTCTCAATTATTTATTTCAGAACAAAAACATCATCATTACAGGATCTGTCTTTTCTGAAGCCAGATTGTTCCTTTAAAAATAGTGAATCCATTATAGTCATTATTCTATTATTTTTAATTTTACTGTATGGTTTATAGATGCTATTAAGCAAACTAATTCCTCTATAATTTCCACAGCAGTTTCTATTTCTTTTTAGAAGATAGAGATGGTTTTCGCTGTTTGCAAATCTGTAGGTATTTCACATTTTTTTCTAGTAGATGTTAGATAAATGCAGTAGCTTCTCATGTAGTAAAGCACCTTCATGTTTAATAGGTTCAGAAATTTGATTATAAGTGCCCACGGCTTTCCTGTTTTTAGTAGTCTTATCACTTCCTGTAGTTCACTCATTTTGATATTGTGTATATTTCTGTCAACTTTTCCGATTTCCACAATCATAGGAGCAGCAGGGATTTATAAGAGATCTCTGTGATGTCCAACCTACTATTTCTTTCTAATAATGTCAATATTTGCATTACCTCTTTCTTCATTATTTAATTTTCGTAGAATTTTGTAGACCATAGTCTGTTTTACATGCACACCATTCTCGATATTACTAATGAATTCATTCAAAGATTCTTGGTGGGCTTTCCGAATTACATTTTTGGCAAGATTTCTTTTTTCTTTATTTAGTACTTTCGCTTCTTTTGCAGGTAGTTTTTATAGGCTACTTCTTTTACTTTGTGAGATATCCTCATTCTAGATTTTCAGGCCTCTTTCTCTATAATTTCTTCTTTTATTGCTCAAGGCTTCGAATGCTACTCTTTGTATCATATTCTTTATTTTAGCCCATTCTTCATCTACAGTTTCCTTTATATCTGCTTATTTTATTCATTGTTTCAAATGGTCTTGGTATAAATTCAAAATATTATTTTCATGTAATAAGGACACGTTAAAAACGTCGCATTCAGGCTTTTTAATCTGCTTGGTTTTTATCCATTTGTTCATCAACTTCATTTTAGAAATGATCAAAAAAGAGTCAGAATATATATCATACCCTCTGAAAATACGTATGTCAATAACTTGTATTGCTAACTTTTTACTGACAAAAACATAATCAATAAGTGACTACTCCATTTTATATTATTATATTTTAACCATATATTCTAAACATATTTAACTTTTACTTTGTAAACTAATTGATAATTTTTCAGTATTTTAATTTTTTCTATTTGTTTATTAATTTTGATTTGAATGCTGAAATTTATAGCAAACTAATTGAATTAATAAGTTTTGAACAATGTTTAGCAATAATCAATAATTTTCATTTAAATTTCAAAAAGCAAACGTTTTCTGTTTACCTTTTTTGTAAACGATTTATGTCTAATTGTGAAAAAAAAGTCTAAAACAAAGATAAAAAAAAGGAAATGTTCAATAAAGGAAATACACAAAAGCTTATGAGAAAAAGAAAAGTATTTAAATTTTTATCACTTTGCAATATACTAAGTCCAAACACCTACGCGTATCTTAAATACGTAACTTATCATATTGAGTCATCTTCCATATTTTTTCAAAATGAAATAGAGGGTGCTGTCACCATTCTTTGAAAACTATCGTTATATATATTTTTCCAATTCATAAAGTGAAGTGAAAAATATTTATTCTTTAGTGGATTGTAAATTGTTATCGTTATTTGCAAATTTGATTAACATTCTGTTACTTTGTACATTGCTAGGAATATTTCATACATTATGAGGGTTCACGAAATTATCGATAACTTCGTAAATTCATTCTAATATAACATTTAATAAGAATAAAGGTTCGAATAATTTTTCCCAAGGTCGAAAAAAATACTGCATTTTCTTCTTTCGTTAAAATCTATAACCGCATAAATTACATAATACAACTCCAGCATTATTAATAAAAACGATTCTTAATACTTAGGCTATTCCTTTATAAATACAAGCATGCAGTAATATATTATTCATTCATTATTTATTTATTTTTGTTTATCTTCGTCAGATATCCTTCGAGTTCATGAAGTCATTGGCCTTCATCTTCTTTAGGTAAAACAAAACAATCTCTCTCAATCTCTTTTTTTTTTTATTTCTTCGTGTATTTGAAACTCGGTAATGGTTCTATAGCTCATTCCTTATTTTCGGCAACGGAAAGCTTTATCTTTCATGGTATACTATTAATGTGTACGCTTCCAGATAAAAATGTTTTATTTCTGGAAGAAGATTTTAATTAAAATTTGCTTTCTTTCTTGTGAGATAAAAAATGTTTAAAGAGAAAATATAGATGATATTTGCTATTTGATACATTCTTTACTATCCTAAAAAATAGTTTTTCGCACAAATGCTGCATCTTTCTTTAATATAATGAAAAAATATATATGAGGATAAGTAAAAAGATAAATCCCATTAGACTGCATTTAAGGGGATTTAGATTTTCATTTCATAATGTTTTACTAATATTTGTTATTTAATCTATTATCATGTTTTAAGTATAAACAATAAAATATTTTTCATAGAAATATTGAAAAAGTTTAATATAAAATGATAAACAATTAAAATTAAATACAATGTCCTGTAGATTGTTGTGGTTTTACCCAAAGTGATTATTTTTTTCTGAACAAATACAGAATATTTTACGGTGGTTTGTTGTTTATACATGATAGTGATTTTGATTACATTTTTAAATTCATTTTTTTTTCTCATGTTTGTATGAAAATTATTCCCTGGATCATTTTATGAGTCACCCTTGCTTTTTTTTGGAACTGTCTTAGATAAATAAAGAACAAGATGTAGCGTATGTCTTTTGTTTTCGGTTTGTTAAATCAAGGAACGCCGGGTATTGGGGTTGTAGCAATGTTGCAACCTGATTGCTTGGAGACTTGTTGGCAAGATTTTTGAATCAACTCGTCTGTCTGTTAACCAATAAGCGAGGCAACACTCACAACAAACAGCGATAAATGCACCAAATATGGTTATCCTACTTCAAGAAAGATAGGTGCGTAGGTGCAAGTGTTGACAATTCGCTAATCGGGGAATGTAAGCATTTGAGTACTGGCACGTCCCATCTTATTCATTATTTATCTAAGGTAAGCATATCCCGTGATAGGGAAAAAACTATCATGAATTTATCAGTAATGCATGATTAGACTTTCTTGTTTTTACTTTAAATATTTTCACCTTATGTTCATAAAACATTAATTTGTTTCAAACGTTAGCAGTGATGCATGATTTTTCTGTTGTGTTTCACATTTTCAGTAACAATTATTTATACATAGATAAACAGAAATAGTCTTTAAAGGATAAAAAGTAACTACAATGATAAAAGAAAAATATCATAAGATATTATTTAAGGAAATTTATGAAGAGTTTTTTTTTATGTTATATTTTATTGTTATTACCTTTAAAATTTAACATATTATTTTAACAGCGATTAATAAAAAAAAAATAAATAAATAAATAAAATAAAGATACAGACACGTGATTTCTTAGTGTACCTATTGAATCATGCATATTTTTACCAAAGAATCTCAGTTTATATAAAATAATAATAATAATAATAATAATTAATAAAACAGGAATTTTCTAGTCTATCCCCACTAAAAATAATCTTAAATTAATCTTTAAAAAAAATCTACAGAACAACTTAAGTTATTTGGCCCACTTCTTAAGCCTACATATTCTGCAGATTTTCTTCATATTTCTGAAAAAAATTTGCAGAATATAATCTTAAGATTTTTTTCAAAATATATAGGCTTAAAAGTGGGCCAAATAACTTAAGATATTCTGCAGATTATATTTTTAAAGATATTTTTAAGACGGTTTTAGTAAAATCTACAGAAAATCTGCAATTTTTCACATACATGGTAAATAATTACAAGAAATATAAATAAATAAATAATAAAATACAAATTTTAATTAATTTATTTTTTATTTAACATTCTATCTATTTATATATTAGTTTAAAAAGCTTTTTCAAAACGATGCTCGATATTCAGAATAAAATATAATTTAGTTGTCATGAAATTTTTTATGAAATACGAAAACTAATTTCTTAAAAATTTCCATCAAAAGCTCCTTATTCTGCATACATATACTTCAATGCACAAAAAGAACATTATATTCACCTAAAGTAAACACATTTGAAACTTTTTACTGTATGTTTACAATAAAACTTACCAATAATTGCTCATTTTTGCGAAGCGCTAAAAGGAAATTGTTTTTCACATTTGTTTCACAAAAAACAAAAAAATCATACTCCAAATGCAATTTATATTTACTTTAAACTTTTATCTATTATTTTCTTTAAAATAGAGCAAAAAAAAAAAGCTTTTAAATATATAAATTTTCAATATGAGATAATATGAGTTTTCACGTCCGGGCGACATTGTACGGCGAAATCCGCAAACTGATTTCTCAAAAATTTCCCTCAAAACCTCCTTATTCTGCATACATATACTTCAATGAACAAAAAGAACATTATATTCACCTAAAGTAAACACATTTTAAACTTTTTACTGTATATTTACAATAAAACTTACCAATAATTGCTCATTTTTGCGAAGCGCTAAAAGGAAATTGCTTTTCACTTTTGTTTCACAAAAAACAAAAAAATCATACTCCAAATGCAATTTATATTTACTTTATACTTTTATCTATTATTTTCTTTAAAATGGAGCAAAAAAAAAAGCTTTTAAATATATAAATTTTTCAATATGAGATAATATGAGTTTTCACGTCCGGGCGACATTGTACGGCGAAATCCGCAAACTAATTTCTCAAAAATTTCCCTCAAAAGCCCCTTATTCTGCATACATATACTTCAATGAACAAAAAGAACATTATATTCACCTAAAGTAAACACATTTTAAACTTTTTACTGTATATTTACAATAAAACTTACCAATAATTGCTCATTTTTGCGAAGCGCTAAAAGGAAATTGCTTTTCACTTTTGTTTCACAAAAAACAAAAAAATCATACTCCAAATGCAATTTATATTTACTTTATACTTTTATCTATTATTTTCTTTAAAATGGAGCAAAAAAAAAAAGCTTTTAAATATATAAATTTTTCAATATGAGATAATATGAGTTTTCACGTCCGGGCGACATTGTACGGCGAAATCCGCAAACTAATTTCTCAAAAATTTCCCTCAAAAGCCCCTTATTCTGCATACATATACTTCAATGAACAAAAAGAACATTATATTCACCTAAAGTAAACACATTTTAAACTTTTTACTGTATATTTACAATAAAACTTACCAATAATTGCTCATTTTTGCGAAGCGCTAAAAGGAAATTGCTTTTCACTTTTGTTTCACAAAAAACAAAAAAATCATACTCCAAATGCAATTTATATTTACTTTATACTTTTATCTATTATTTTCTTTAAAATGGAGCAAAAAAAAAAAGCTTTTAAATATATAAATTTTTCAATATGAGATAATATGAGTTTTCACGTCCGGGCGACATTGTACGGCGAAATCCGCAAACTAATTTCTCAAAAATTTCCCTCAAAACCTCCTTATTCTGCATACATATACTTCAATGAACAAAAAGAACATTATATTCACCTAAAGTAAACACATTTTAAACTTTTTACAGTATATTTACAATAAAACTTACCAATAATTGCTCATTTTTGCGAAGCGCTAAAAGGAAATTGTTTTTCACATTTGCTTCACAAAAAACAAAAAAATCATACTCCAAATGCAATTTATATTTACTTTATACTTTTATCTATCATTTTCTTTAAAACGGAGCAAAAAAAAAAGCTTTTAAATATATAAATTTTTGAATATGAGATTATATGAGTTTTCACGTCCGGGCGACATTGTACGGCGAAATCCGAAAACTAATTTCTCAAAAATTTCCCTCAAAAGCCCCTTATTCTGCATACATATACTTCAATGAACAAAAAGAACATTATATTCACCTAAAGTAAACACATTTTAAACTTTTTACTGTATATTTACAATAAAACTTACCAATAATTGCTCATTTTTGCGAAGCGCTAAAAGGAAATTGCTTTTCACTTTTGTTTCACAAAAAACAAAAAAATCATACTCCAAATGCAATTTATATTTACTTTATACTTTTATCTATTATTTTCTTTAAAATGGAGCAAAAAAAAAAGCTTTTAAATATATAAATTTTTCAATATGAGATAATATGAGTTTTCACGTCCGGGCGACATTGTACGGCGAAATCCGCAAACTAATTTCTCAAAAATTTCCCTCAAAATCCCCTTATTCTGCATACATATACTTCAATGAACAAAAAGAACATTATATTCACCTAAGGTAAACACATTTTAAACTTTTTACTGTATATTTACAATAAAACTTACCAATAATTGCTCATTTTTGCGAAGCGCTAAAAGGAAATTGCTTTTCACTTTTGTTTCACAAAAAACAAAAAAATCATACTCCAAATGCAATTTATATTTACTTTATACTTTTATCTATTATTTTCTTTAAAATGGAGCAAAAAAAAAGCTTTTAAATAAATAAATTTTTCAATATGAGATAATATGAGTTTTCACGTCCGGGCGACATTGTACGGCGAAATCCGCAAACTAATTTCTCAAAAATTTCCCTCAAAATCCCCTTATTCTGCATACATATACTTCAATGAACAAAAAGAACATTATATTCACCTAAGGTAAACACATTTTAAACTTTTTACTGTATATTTACAATAAAACTTACCAATAGTTGCTCATTTTTGCGAAGCGCTAAAAGGAAATTGCTTTTCACTTTTGTTTCACAAAAAACAAAAAAAGCATACTCCAAATGCAATTTATATTTACTTTATACTTTTATCTATTATTTTCTTTAAAATGGAGCAAAAAAAAAGCTTTTAAATATATAAATTTTTCAATATGAGATAATATGAGTTTTCACGTCCGGGCGACATTGTACGGCGAAATCCGCAAACTAATTTCTCAAAAATTTCCCTCAAAAGCCCCTTACTCTGCATACATATACTTCAATGAACAAAAAGAACATTATATTCACCTAAAGTAAACACATTTTAAACTTTTTACTGTATATTTACAATAAAACTTACCAATAATTGCTCATTTTTGCGAAGTGCTAAAAGAAATTTGCTCAACGTTCAAAATTGTGCAAAACATAAAAATCTTAAAATATCTCTTCACTTTTATTTCACAAAAAACTGAAAATTCAGCAATAAAACTGAATTTCAATTGTTTATAAAATTTGTATATGTTATGTATTTCAAAATTGAATAACAAAATCCATTTTTAACTAAAAGATTTCTCACTAATGGCTTAAATTAATTTCTGGGAGGGGGCGAATATAGGTGATGAAAATAAGGTGTTATTTTTTTTTATTTCCATGAAAATTCCTGTATTATTCAATATTTCATCTGAATAAGGCAAAATAATCATGAATTACACATCAAACATGCCTATATGCACATTTTTACCATATGTTAACAAATAATTTGCTAAACATTACAAATTTTTACAAACATAATATTTTGAAAGGTTTGTTTACATTTTTTGAAAATACACTGAAAATTCATGAATTAAACTAAATTTTAGACCTTTAAATACAGTTATGAACTATTTATTTCAAAATTGAGCATTAGAATTCACCTTTATAAAAAATATTTCTTACTAATGTTTATAAATCAATATTTGCAAACTACCGAATGTTGGCGATGAAAACCAAGTGTTATATTTCAGAAATTTCCAAGAAAATACCCATATCCATATTATTGCATATTCCACCTTAATAAGGTAAAACAATTATGATTCATACTTCAATTAAACCTAATTATGAATATTGTAACTATATTTTTGCAAGAAATTTGTTCAAAATCCAAAATTATGCAAAACATAAATATCGTAAAATATCTGTTTACTTTTTTTCACAAAAAACTGAAAATTCCTCAATAATACTGAATTTCAATAGTTTATACAACTTTTATATGTTAATTATTTCAAAAATGAGTAACGAAATCTATTTTTAACTAAAATAATTCTCACTAATGGCTTAAATTAATTTCTGGGAGGGGGCGAATATAGGTGATGAAAATAAGGTGTTATTTTTTTTTATTTCCATGAAAATTCCTGTATTATTCAATATTTCATCTGAATAAGGCAAAATAATCATGAATTACACATCAAATATGCCTATATGCACATTTTTACCATATGTTAACAAATAATTTGCTAAACATTACAAATTTTTACAAACATAATATTTTGAAAGGTTTGTTTACATTTTTTGAAAATACACTGAAAATTCATGAATTAAACTAAATTTTAGACCTTTAAATACAGTTATGAACTATTTATTTCAAAATTGAGCATTAGAATTCATCTTTATCAAAAATATTTCTTACTAATGTTTATAAATCAATATTTGCAAACTACCGAATGTTGGCGATGAAAACCAAGTGTTATATTTCAGAAATTTCCAAGGAAATACCCATATTATTACATATTTCACCTTAATAAGGTAAAACAATCATGATTCATACTTCAATTAAACCTAATTATGAATATTGTAACTATATTTTTGCAAGAAATTAGCTCAAAATCCAAAATTATGCAAAACATAAATATCGTAAAATATCTGTTTACTTTTTTTCACAAAAACTGAAAATTCCTCAATAATACTGAATTTCAATTGTTTATAAAATTTGTACATGTTATTTATTTCAAAACTGAATAACAAAATCCATTTTTAACTAAAAGATTACTCATTAATGGCTTAAATTAATTTCTGGGAGGGGGCGAATATAGGTGATGAAAATAAGGTGTTATTTCTTTTTATTTCCATGAAAATTCCTGTATTATTCAACATTTCATCTGAATAAGGCAAAATAATCATGAATTACACATCAAATATGCCTATATGCACATTTTTACCATATGTTAACAAATAATTTGCTAAACATTACAAATTTTTACAAACATAAAATTTTGAAAGGTTTGTTTACATTTTTTGAAAATATATTGAAAATTCATGAATTAAACTAAATTTTAGACCTTCAAAATACAGTTATGTACTATTTATTTCAAAATTGAGCATTAGAATTCACCTTTATAAAAAATATTTCTTACTAATGTTTATAAATCAATATTTGCAAACTACCGATGAAAACCAAGTGTTATATTTCAGAAATTTCCAAGGAAATACCCATATCCATATTATTGCATATTTCACCTTAATAAGGTAAAACAATTATGATTCATACTTCAATTAAACCTAATTATGAATATTGTAACTATATTTTTGCAAGAAATTTGCTCAAAATCCAAAATTATGCAAAACATAAATATCGTAAAATATCTGTTTACTTTTTTTCACAAAAACTGAAAATTCCTCAATAATACTGAATTTCAATTGTTTATAAAATTTGTACATGTTATTTATTTCAAAATTGAATAACAAAATCCATTTTTAACTAAAAGATTTCTCACTAATGGCTTAAATTAATTTCTGGGAGGGGGCGAATTATAAGTGATGAAAATAAGGTGTTTTTTTTTTTTTTTCCATGAAAATTCCTGTATTATTCAACATTTCATCTGAATAAGGCAAAATAATCATGAATTACACATCAAATATGCCTATATGCACATTTTTACCATATGTTAACAAATAATTTGCTAAACATTACAAATTTTTACAAACATAAAATTTTGAAAGGTTTGTTTACATTTTTTTGAAATTATACTGAAATTTCATGAATTAAACTAAATTTTAGACCTTCAAAATACAGTTATGTACTATTTATTTCAAAATTGAGCATTAGAATTCACCTTTATAAAAAATATTTCTTACTAATGTTTATAAATCAATATTTGCAAACTACCGAATGTTGGCGATGAAAACCAAGTGTTATATTTCAGAAATTTCCAAGGAAATACCCATATTATTGCATATTTCACCTTAATAAGGTAAAACAATCATGATTCATACTTCAATTAAACCTAATTATGAATATTGTAACTATATTTTTGCAAGAAATTTGCTCAAAATCCAAAATTATGCAAAACATAAATATCGTAAAATATCTGTTTACTTTTTTCACAAAAACCTGAAAAATCCTCAATAATACTGAATTTCAATAGTTTATACAACTTTTATATGTTAAATTATTTCAAAAATGAGTAACGAAATCTATTTTTAACTAAAATAATTCTCACTAATGGCTCAAATCCATTTTTGCAAGCTACCGAATACAGTCGAACTTTGTTAACGTGAACACGCTTAACGTTAATTACTTTTAACGTGAACTGTTTGCACAATCCCTGTCAACAGGAAGATTGATTTTCGAGTTACTTATAGTATTAACTACTGATAACATGAACTGTTACCACCCTTGAGGCTCATGTTAACGAGTTTCGACAATATTGGCGAGTTTTCGACAATATATGAAAACGAAGCGTCATTTTTTTAAAATTTCCATGAAAATTACTCTATTATTGAATACGTAATCTTAATAAGGCAAAAGAATCATGATTTATACTTCAATTAAGAATGTTATCAATCTTGAATATTTTTAATATACTTTTGCAAGAAATTTGCTCAACATTCATAATAACAAAACATAAATATCGTAAAATATCTGTTTATTTTTTTTTCACAAAAACTGAAAATTCATCAATAATACTTAATTTTAATAGTTTATAAAACTTTTATATGTTACTTATTTCAAGAATGAGTAACAAAATCTATTTTTAACTAAAAGATTTCTTACTAATTGTTCAAATCAATTTCTGGAAGGGAGCAAATATAGGCGATAAAAACAAAGTATTTTTTAATATTTCCATGAAAATCCCTTTTCTATTGCATATTTCATCTGAATAATGCAAAACAATCATGAAGTAAGCCTATTATAAACATTTTTACCATATATTTACAAAAATTTGCTCAACATTCCAAATTTTCAAACATAAAATTTGGAAATTAAAAAAAATAATACATTGTTTTCATCGCCAATATTCGGTAGTTTGCAAATACTCATTTTTAGCTCTTAATGAGAAATCGTTTCGTTAAAAATGAATTTCAAAACTCAATTTTGAAATAAATACTACATAACTGTATTTTCAAGGTTTAAAATTCAATTTTCACTTTACAAATTTTATGTTTGAAAAATTTTGAATGTTGAGCAAATTTTTTGTAAATATATAGCAAGAATATTCATAATAGATTTATTTAAAGTATAATTCATGGCTTTTTTGTACAATTACAATGCATTATACACTAGTACAGGGGTCTTCATAGGAATTTCAAATGAAATTTACTAAATTTTATGAAAATATTTAACACTTACTTCTAACTATAATATGGAAAGGTTGTTGTTGATTGGATTTTTTAAAATGCTTATTATTTCTTATAGGTACATCCAAAGTTTGAAATACGGTATTAAAATAACATATAAAATAAAATATTTTTTAACAAAATGCAAGCGAATTGGAATTACTGCCATTACCGTTGTGTGTGCATACTTACATGTATAAATACGCATAATAAGGTGATTTTTATAAAGATCGAAATAAATAAATAAATTGTCATAAGTTTTTACTTTTTATAAAAACTACCAATTGTTTTCTTTAAAATATAGCAACATACATGATTTTGAACTAAGCGATTTTTCAGTATGAGCTGATATTGAAATTTTTGAAGTGTGATTCTAGAAGTTTAAATGATTTTTTAAAAGCATTGATTTCCTTTATATATACAAAAAAATTGGTCATAAATGAAAATTGCTATAATTGGCATACACAGGAAACACAATATATATTAAAAAAAAAAAAAAAATGCAAACGATCAACTACGCTAATCGCCATTTTAACTAACTCCAGCACGCTCGCTGTTAGTAAACAAACATTTATTATTTTTACCTGGTCACATCTTCGAGTTGAGTTGTAAATCTCTAAACTTGAATGAATTTCATTGCAGCAGCTTGAAGCAAATACATGGTCGTTGTTTTATATTTATTTAAATTTTAATAAAAGCAAAGAAATGGATTATCATTTCACACACGCACCACACACCATGCACAAACACGTACGTAGTGAAAGCTGTTTATGATTCAAAATGCCCATAAAAGTTCTACAAATATTTTTCAGATCTAATTTTAACTTTTTGCTTATAAACTAAAATAATAAAAGTGTTCGTGTTAAAACTTCAAAAAATCTGAAGTTATTTTAATGATGAAACAAAATCTTTATAATGCCTATAAAACGTCGTAAAAAAATCTGTGGTTATTTTGGTGATAAATCTAAATCTGCAAAATTTATTCAGATTATTTTAATATTTCTGTAGAAAGTCGAAATTTTTTAAGATTATCTCAAGATAATTTTTAGTGGGGATGAATGTATTTTATTCGATGAATATTACAAAAATAATCCTATAAAACTATTACTTGCATTACAAAAGTTTCAAAAACTGTGTTACAGTCGGTAACAAAAGTCTACGAACACTAGCGAAAATTCCTATATAAAAAAAGTACACGTTATCGAGTTTTGTTAAATAATTCCTTCTCCAATTTTGTTTTTGGACTGACTAAGAACAGGATTCGACAAGGAATTATTTAACACAACCATATGAAATGTACTTTTTTACATAGGTATTTTTGCTAGTGTTCGGACACTTTTGTTACCGACTGCACATATATCATGGAACAAAAATATTGCTTCTTCATGAACGATGATCGACAACATATTGCATAATATTTCCTTCACAGATGAAAAACTCGTAGTTTAGTGGAATTCCTTAGAAAACAGATGACCTCCTCTTATATTTTTCTGGAAGATTAGTGGCGATAAATCGGTGAATTAAATCAAAAAGCTATTTAAGCTAATTCTGTTTCATATTAAAAAATGGCTTTCAGATTCTAGCAATTTTAAACGGTTTTTCTTGACAAAGGTCGTCACGAATCACTTCATGATGTCAAAAACGTCGCTCTGCTCCGTGACAAGGACACCTTTGCTGAAGCCAATAGACTGAATTACGTTCCTCATACCTTTGAACGTAATTTCACTACAATAATAGTTATAATAAAAGTAATGAATGTTATAATTTTATAGAATATTAATATGATCATTCTTGTTAAGGTTTGTTGAAACGTTTAAAACTTGAGGGTGCATAATGACAATATAATGACACGTAATAATATCAAAATACACGTTTATAAAATTGCGGCATTTTTAGAAAGCAGACATTCATGATTATTAAATGATTCGTTATTTACTAGCGGTCTTCAGTGATGGTAAAGATCGTTGTTAGTCACTTTCTTAAAATGAAACACACACGGCCATATGCCCCATTAATTCTAGCTCCCGTTTCAATGCAAAAACCTCAAAAGCGTCTAAAGTTAGGGTGCAGCTTTCCGGCAAAATTTGGCACGCTGCTTCTGCAATGAAGATTTTATATAATTTTGATTGGTTATTTTCATCTAAAAAATCTGACAATAGCAATATGCCGCTAGATGGCAGAGGCAACGTGTCAAATTTTGCTGAAGATTTGTTGCTTAACCTTTTACGTTTCTCAAGTTTTCATATTCAACCGAGATACGAAGACATATTGGTTAATACAGCCGTTATAAATACAAAATCTGAGAAAAAAAATATATATATAATTTTAAATGAAATTTCAATGAATTTATTCTAATCCTTGGTTCGGCGCTGCCTTCGATATTATTTTCCCTGCCTGCAATGTGCCGAAATCGAATCCACAGTGCATGTGACTGCTCCTTGAAGGGAGCATGCAAAGCCCGCATGCAAAGAGAAACGAATGTACACATAAACCTCTCCTGAGTTCGTATTGCCTTCGCATTGCCTTTCCCGTTTCCATTTCCTCGCTTATTTTAGTGAGCAAAAATCGTGGCTAAATCAAAACGTTACCGTGAGAACGAGACAATGTTAACTTCGAATAAATCTCAAAGCGATAAGTTTAATAGAATGAAGGATAAACACGAGGAAGGAAGTAAACAGAGTTCCGGCTTAAATGATGACATTAGTATGTTAAAGAAAGGAAAGTAACCGTGTGACAAGTTTCAGTGATATTCCCAGTACGATGAAAGATAGATGCAGATATAAAAGACAAAACTGCGGCTTACAGCAATTCATGTTACAAAAATATTTAGGCACCAAACTTTTTATGTACTGTAATCAGATCAAGGATGATTTGAATTCCTTTAAACTCTTCCTTTTAACATGAATAGTTTTATTTAAAATAAATAAATAAATAACACGTGGTAATAAACAGGTAAAGTAGATTGAAACAGTTCCTGACAAAATTGAGAAGAGATTATGACTTCGATATCTCTGTCTTTCTGTGCTTTAACGTCTATAAATATTTTCCGAATGTTATTGAAATTCACTATAGAATGTTCTCTATTGAAAATTGTAGAAACAGGGTAGGTGATCCAGTTATTGGCATGCTCCAGTAATTGACATCTATCCCGAAATAATTAAGAAATAAGAAAAATAATAAAATCATTTTCTTCACATATAAGAATTTTAGAATTTTATGTCAAACACTGGAGCATAAGATGTTGACAACTGGTAAAATGAATAACTAGCAGTGTCAAACACTGTAACATAGGGTCCTAATTACTGATAAAAGGAAAAACTGGCAGTGTCAATTACTGGAACATTGAGTGAGTGTCAAATAAAAATTCATTAAAAAAATTATCAAATGTATATATTTTAACACATATGTGGTTATGAATGTCTTTCATGCCATATGTATTAACTTAAGATTTCTAAAAATATTTTCTGATGACTAGAACATAAAAAACATCAAAGATTGCTCTAAAAGTGTCAACCACTGGTGCACTTACCCTACTACAATTGATTTATGATTAAAGATATCCTATAAAAATGCTTTTACATTGTGTACTATGAAGTGTATTTTTATAACTCAGATTTCAATTCGTTTATATTTCATAACTCATAAGGGAATTTTTTTTTTTTTTTTTTTTTTTTAAATCCTCAAAAAGTATTTTCTATAGATTATTATCAGAATAGCATTAAATTTTCCAGGGATCCACTGAAATATTCTTGTATATTAAGGACTATAATTAGAAGTTATTCAATTGCATTTTCTTTTGTATTAAATGTTTTAACACTTTCCAACAATGTGTTCTGACTTCACTTAGTATACTTGTTTGTGTGAAAATTGTAATTATTTAGTTTAGAGAAGATTTTTTTTAGTAAACATATTGTGCGTACGTAAAGTTTCGAGGATGAACAAAGCTACATGAAAGCAATATTATTAAATTTTTTGACTAAAAATTAAAATATAAAGATTCTTTTATAAGACTCTTTAACGCGTAACTTATTATGTATGTATATTTCTGTAGACTTACTGCTTTAGACAAAAAAAAAAAAAAAAATACAAAGTCAATAGCTATATGACGGGTACAGAAATGTAATATATTGTACGCCTTTTTTTTTTCAATAAATTAATAAATATAAAAATAATTTTTGCAAACTTTGTTCCTTTCTAATTAAAAAACAAAAATAATAAAATGTCGTCATGCAGATTAATTCATAGATGGTTAAATGATTCAACAGCTACGTTCAGGTGGAAGGTGTTTATAATCTATGCACCTGCTTGTTCGACAGAATGGTAATACTCACAACCTCCATTACAATATTTAACAAATTATCGTTCTTGTAAAAAATTAAGAAAGTTTTAGAAACTTATTCGTCTTATTTATGAAATCATTAATTCCCATACTTACTTACTTCGTCCAGACAAAACAATCTTGATACGTTTTACTTATAGTATTTTAGGAATTCTTGTAATGATTCAATATTTCATTATTTTTGGCAGCGGAAAACCCAATCTTTTATACAATCATATTAGTCTGTGTGCTTCCACAAAAAAATTTAATTTTTCTGGATGAAGATTTTAATTAGAATTTGTTTTATTTCTCAGGAAATAAAAAATTCTTCGGCGGTTTAGGAGGTTTAAGGAGGTTACGGTGAACATTTATTGTTTAGTACTTTTGCTACTATCATAAAGCAAATTTTCCGAATTAACGTTGTTTCTTTCTTAGATATATTATATATATATATATATATATATATCGAAAGATGAAAAAAAAATATGTATGTATATCTATATTTATATCTATATATATATATCATTTTTGTACGCCTGTATTTATGGGAGTTAAGAGTTTTATTTCATTCTATCTGGTTTTTCCCGCTTCGCTGGTCACTATATTTAACTGAATCCTTTTTATAATAGGTCTCATTTTAAATACATATATATCCCTGTATTTGTTAATGAACCTCAAAAACTTGAATAGTTATCGTTTTCTACAAATTAATTATTAAAAAGAAAAAAAAATCTGGTGTGTTACAGCAACACGACTTCCATTACCCTCTATTACCGTATTATATGCACTCTTTGGAGACAATGTGGTGAAGCTCTAGTTTAACGGTCACCTGTCGCCAACTGATGACCATTACATTGAAAATGGCTACCAAAAATTGAAACCTTAGTAACCAATATGGCGATCATTTAATAGTTTATATTTAAATAATCAAGAGCAAGGAATAAAATGTCATATCGGTCACAACCACGGAATCACCGTAATTTATAAGGGAAGCAAAAGGAAATTACGGACCTATTGATTCCCAAGTTAAAAAAAATAAAAATAAAATCGGAATTCTCTCACACTTAATAATTATTTTTCTATTTGTTTACTTTTTAACTTTAAACACAATCTTTATTTAAAAACTTTTTCAATGAAGGAATAT
Source organism: Salticus scenicus (assembly GCA_963930645.1). Classification (NCBI taxonomy): domain Eukaryota; kingdom Metazoa; phylum Arthropoda; class Arachnida; order Araneae; family Salticidae; genus Salticus; species Salticus scenicus. Next base: position 377,635,147 of record OZ005648.1, read on the forward strand.
ATATGGCATCTAAATATTAAACTGTCTCATTCACAGAACGCATCACTACTGACAATTACACAGATGGGTACAAAAATAATGTTGGCAAATTTTTTTTTGGTGATATTACTGATAGCTATATCTTTTGGTGTGCTCAAACCAAAAATAAAGCCAACTTTTTTCTATCATGTATAGATTTTAGAGATGCAAAGAAGATACCGTCACACTTACTTCATTTTCTGTAGTTCATAATGTGTTTTTATGTACTAATTAATCATGGAAACGTACTTTAAATCATACAGTTATACTGGTTAAAAAGTCACGTAAAATATTATGTAAGTAGATACCCTGTATTGACAAAAATCTATAAGTGATAGAGAAAACTGACTTCAGTTTCGGTTTCAGTATACGGAATAATATAAAGAAAAGTCAAAATTATCAAATCAAAATTTTAGATATAGACCTGTGTTACCTATCCATAAAAGAGCGAAAGAAAAAGGAATGATTTTCTTGACTAACGACCAGAAATAGCCTGTTTTAGCAATTAATTGCAATTAAATAAAAATTTTGGCAACGAACGGTAAAATGTCTCCTATTATTAATAATAGGCCTCAAAGTTATCGCACATTTCAGGATAAGGTTCAAAGAATTGCGAATTTTACGAATTAGTGACAAAATAGTTGTATATTTTGGGAATAACTTCCTTTATAAAATTTAAACATTGACAATTAGCCACAAAATGATTACGCTTTTTAATTATGAGCTGGAAAACGGTTGCATATTTTGGTGTATAACTTTGTAAAAAAGTTGTATTTTATCGATAATCGACAAAATAACAGAGAATTTTTGCAACGATTTGAGTCATCAAGCGTAAATTTTTATAATTAGCAGCTAATTTTTTTAATATTTTAATAAAAAAAAACAAAATTGTTGTATATATTAAAAAGTAGTATTTAAAAAAAAACGCGATTCTTGTCGAATAGACTCAAAATATGACACATTTCGGGAATCAGGTTAAAAAAAAAAAAAAAAAAAAAAAAAAAAAAAAAAAAAAGCGCAAACTTCATTGATTAGTAATATGCATATATATAAAAGTGGCTACCAAATGTACAAAGGTGTCTACTATTTTTTATTCATATGATAGCAAGGAATTACTATTCATATTTGTTTGTTCAGAGTGGGTCAGAAAATGTGGTCAGGCATAAAATTGACGTAAAACGACATAAAGTTGACCAAACAAATTAGGCACCTAACAATTTACTGTAATAGAAAATTGATCCAAGCATAAAAACATATAAAGCAGTGTTTACCTCACTAAGAATAATCTCAAGATTTCCTTTAAAAATAATATCTGTAGTACACTGGTTCTCATAATTATAAGGACAGCCATTTTTCTATATTAACTAAACACTGAACACTAATATTTAAAGAAATATAATTTTTATTAATTTGAATTTCATTAATAGACTATATTTAAAAAGTTTTATCGTTTTTCTATCTTAAAAAACTTTAAGTACGGTTCAAAAGATGATTTTTCAGGTGTTCACAATTATAAGGACAGCTCGAATCTTACTATTTTTTTTTTTCAGTTATTCTTTAAATTTATACTTTATGGGGTCTCTTTTTAGGGTGAAACAGTCACACATTCTCTCTAGTATATATATATATATATATATAAATTTTTGTTTTTTTAAATATTCAGTTTTTGTACCATTTCATACAGCATAGATGGTATTCTGAATACATTTAAACTATTTAAAATTGCTTTCCTGTTGCATGCATTTTTCTAAAATGATAAGTTAAGGTTTTTTGCACCTTTTAGGCCATGGGAAAGGTAATAAATACAGAAGTTTCTTTCTTCAAACTATTTCCTATTGCTCTAGAAGTAGAGCAAAAATGTAAGTGTTGTTGAAAAAAATATTATTACCCCCAAAATCTAAAGAAAATCTGAGAATTCCGCGTTTAAAATTTGTGGATATTCTCTTGATGTTCATAATAATAGAAAAAATTACTAAATCATTCTGCCTTTAGTAGAAACAGCTCCCCAGAGCACCATAGATCCACCTTTAAAATACCCGATTCATATCTGCCTTTAAAAATTTTTGCTCTGTCTTTCGCTATCTTCAGATCGTGCCAGTAACTGTTAAAATCATTTGGTTAATCAAGAATAAAATGTTTTTCATCCGAATATGCAACATTTTACCATTTAATATTGTCTTTATTCAACTTTAACACAGACGTTCTTTCCCCCATTAAATGTTTATTGATTGATTATATTACAGGTTTGTTATTCATTTTAACATATTATTAATCATTTTAAACATGCATAAATGTGGACCCAGCCTTTCGTTAAAAATTACAAGCAAATTCAGCAGCAGTCATTATGAGTAGAACAGTAAGAGGAATCATGAGTCTTCGATCTCTGTAAACTAACTCTGATTTTGCATCAGATCTCTCTCCTATCGAACCAGCAGTTCAACGTTTGATCACATTTCCTTCAGCAATTTTAAATTTTCGAATTTTATTAGAAATTCGGTGGATTGAAATTATCCTTCCACTTAAAAAACACATACTTCACTACATGAAAGTTCTTTTTTTCGAGGAATTATCAGTAATGTCCGTCCAAGAAAAGTTGAAGGCTTATATACGAATAAATCTAGCCCAGTAGTTAACAAATTCGCAATTCAACTGTAATTTATCCGCTAGTAAGGTAAATAAAACGAAAATATTTTGATTGTCTCTATAATTATGAACATCTAAAAACGTGGAGAAAAAAATATTTTGCCTTATTCTTTATTAATTTTGTTTCATATTAAAAAACATTATAGCATTTTGGTTTTTAGAATGATAGATATATTAAGTGCACTTAGTATAATCTTGTTCACAATTACTTTCACATTAGTTAACTCAAAACATAAAGTGTCCTTATAAATATGAGAGGGAGTGTATATCTTGAACTATTTGACACATTCTTTAGTAAATTTACAAAATTTTTTTATAATGTCTTTAAAATTTCTGCAGATAATTTCTGAAAAAAATAAATCGTCTCTTAACTTCTTTATGTTCAATAAAAAATAAACGTATTGCTATGGTTATTTAATCAATAACTTTTATAGACCTTAACATTTGCAAAATCGTTTTGCTATCTTTGTACATATCAGTAGAAATTTGTTAGAACATTTTGTAAACGAAACAGGCTATGTCAGTAACAAATAATATATATGAGTTTCAAAGTAATCCTAGTAAATTTACATGTAAGAGATAATGGACAGACAGAGAAAATAATGTCGTAAACTATAACTGACTAACTTGTATTAAAAAACATTAAAATAAACATTCTCAAATTTAACTCAAATAAAACATCTAGATTTATATAAAAAATTATACTAAAAATATATTCACCACTACAACATTTTTGAACATGATGTACGTTATGGAAAAAGTATATTTCAAATAAAATAACACGTTTTAAAAATGTCAGTTTGACACGTTTCTAAAAATGCACTCGTATGTTAAGAAAATCTAAAACTGACGTCATACAAAAAGTACATTTCGAATAAAATAATGCCTCATTTAAACTAACAACTTATTCAAGAACGTCAAAATCAATAAAAGAATCTTAAATAATTACAAGATAAAAAGAACTTATCATATACCATGCTTTTAAATTTTCTGTTTATTTAACTTTAATCACTTTTTAGTCGTTTCTACTGCGCACAGACTTTATAAAATTTTTTTTTTTTTTTAATTTTTCAAGTTTTCGCACAATATCTTTGAACACAAACTAAATTCACATGTATTCTGTTTTCAAAATCGTTAAAAAAAGAAAATTCGTGTTAATCTAAATCATTTTTTTTTTTTTTTTTTTTTGTAAATACATTTGAACAGAAATGTTTTGTTATAGCAACACATTTCTGTTACTTCAACAAATCTTTTCTCTGAGTATGAGCTCTTATTTAAAAGTTAGTATTTTGAAAATACCTTTAAACTTATATTTGTAATATAGGTTCACTGTGTCATGTTTACTAACAAAAACAGTTTAATTAACACCATTGCTTCTGTATAGATGCAGACAATATAATTCAAATACATTATGGTCTATAATAGGTATTTCTTTGAAGTTTGAAATTTTCTTTAATAATCTTATGCTACACAGAGCATAATGAAGAATATATTATCCAGATTTGAAAATTTATATTCCTAATACAATAGAATAGGGTATAATTAGCATTAAGAATTCTTTAAGACTGCCCAATAAAAATTTTATATATAAGATCCAAGGGAAAATGCCTCGAAATTATTGATTTTTAATTGTGTTATAAAGTTTTTTTTTAAATTCCAAATTTTGTATTTTTTGCATATATTCTTTTTTTTTTTTTTTTTTTTTAACGTTATACTATTCAGTGCTAAACAGTACAGATTTATACCACGCTTTCTCAATAAAAGGACAATTTTAATACAATTTTGCGAGATTTCTTCTTCAAAAACTCAAAAAAAAAAAAAAAAAAGATATTAATAGAGCTACTGTTTCGTTCACACTTACTCATAAAAGAATTGGACTTGAAATGTAGTGTCGTATCCCGATATGGGCGCATTTAGTTTCCGAGAACTCTCAATAAAACATACCGGCCGTCTGTGTCTACGTTAGATAAGTGCATTTGTCTAATTGTAATGTATGGTAATGTTGTCAAATTGCATGAGTAGTATTTGTTTGAAAAAATAGGATTTAGTTTAATATTTTCAAAATTTATTTAACTCACCTGTTCATCGAAAACTAACAATCGCATACGTAGGATATTTAAAAAGGAAACAATATGGCAAGTCTGCAAAAAAGTCGCTGCAACATTTTTAAAAGATGCCCTTGCCAAACCTAAAATTGAACTATTTATATAGGACATCTACCCATTTTCAGGAACTAATCATCTAAACCTTACGAAATGTTACCTAAAAGCGTGTTTATACAGCAATTTCGAAGAAAATCGCTAAAATTGTGTATGAGATACAGTCCTACTTCCAGTTTTGAATATCCCACTTCTCATTTTTGAATTTTCATTAAAATGTGTAAAAAGTATCTCTATTATAGACCTGTTCTAATTCTAAAGTTTTGTTGTTCCACCTTGATCAGTTTAGGAGCTATAGTAGGCAGAAAATTTCCCACACAGAAACACATATAAACACATATACATTGACTAATAGCCGAAAATCACATTTTCTGGACAAAGAGCCTTGAAACACGTAAATCAGGTAAAAACTCATTATTAAAATTTTGATCGATTGCAGTGCTTCCATTGAGTACTGTAGTCGGGTAATGGGAGTAATAAAAACAAAACACAAACTTTGAATACAGGTATAGAAAATTAAGGATTAAGAAATAAAGTATCAGACTTATTAACACTGTTTTTCTTTTCTTCTGTTCCCATTCCATTTTTTTTTCCTTATTTTTTTATCTTAAAAAAAGAAAAATATATGGCATAAATAATATAACTAATTGAAGTAAATAATTATTACTGACTTTTAAAAATCACCAAAAGCATAAAAGGCATATTTTTTATCACCAGGTTACATTAACCTAGCTATAAAAAAATCTTTAAAAAATGAAAATATATTAATATTACATGTAAAATTGTGCTTCTTCTAAATATAATTAAATAATTTATTCTTTTGTGTATTTTCTCCCAAGTCTTTAGAGTTCGCATGCATTTGGGTGATGTCCTTTTATTATTTATATAAATACCATTTAATGTTTGCAATAGAATTGCCTGTGCACAAAATTAAATATAACTTATAAATTCTGATGATCATTACAGTGACATTAATCGAGTTTTTCTTAACATGAAACCCAATTATAAATTTTTATAAGATTATAATATAATGAGAACTACTTATATTATACTACTTATATATACCTACTACTTATATATAACTTTTAAGAAAATGTTAACAGAAATGTAACTTAAATATATTTATCTTGTCCTTCAACTTTGCTACATATATGTTTGGTTTCCCACATGCCAATTTGATGAGATGTCAATCACGTCTTCGTTGCGAATGTAAAAAAAAAAAAAATTATACAACTTCCAGCATGTTTTCTCTGATGTGAGAAGGCTTCTAGCAAAGCTCGCAGCTACCCTAAAATTTTACGTAAAATTTATATTACTAAAAGGTATTACAATTCATATTGTCACCACTATTTAAAAAAAAAAATCCTGGAGGTTGCTATAATATTATTTATAAAATGCCAGTCATGAGATATCAGTGCCAATATAATAAAATGCGCATAAAGTTTTAGGAATGTTGCGAGCCCTATTTCTATGATTAGAATTCTTGGTCGCCAAACTCTTAATTCCTGTATAAGGTGTCTTTGATCGGCGCAAATACCTGTAAATAATTATCACACTTCTTTTTAAAATAACTCGAAAAAAAAAATTAATTTTGAAAGATGCAATTTTTGAGATGTGTTAATAAAGAATTTGTCAATCTATTACAGCTGTTAGAACAATTATTCATATTTTTAATTTATTTATTTTTCTTAAAATTGTCAAAGCTATTTCTTTTTGCCCATATAATTATTGCAAGCAGGATTACATTCAAATGACACTTCACATGAGTCTAAAAAAAAAACTAGTATGTTGTGGTCACCACAAGACTTTCTTCTATATTTTCCTATACAAATTCACTCAGTAACAATATATATATATATATATATATATATATATATATAAAGCAATTTTTTTTTTTTTTTTTTTTTTTAATTGGTAACTTTGTTTGAAATTATCACAGATTTATAATTCAACCATTCGTTTTAAAGGAATTGACGAGACCTTTCGAAAGATACCCATCTTGAAAATTTACCCCCCAGGGGGGGAAGCGATGCCCCCACATGCACAGAATTTTTTTCCTAGTTAAAATACTACTATTATCAATAATTCATATTAATTTTACAATCACAAGTTAAAAATAACTCTCATTATGTACATTTATACAAAATATTGTCCTATACTGCTATGTTAAAAATTTAGAAAAAATGAGATCACAGCACCACCTGCTGAGCGATTGATCCCCAAATGTAATAAGCACCAGTTTATGGCGGGGACCAACTAAATACCATGTTTGGTTAAATTTAGTTAAAAAAAAAAGTTACGATTTTTTTTTCGTTAAAAGTAAAAAAAAAAATCTATAACTTTATTTTAAATTATCACAGATTTATAGTTCAACCATTCGTTTTAAAGGTATTGACGAGACCTTTCGAAAGATACCCATCTTGAAACTTTACCCCCCCCAGGGGGAAGAACCGATGCACCCACATGCACAAAATGTTTTCCTAGTTAACTACTACTATTGTCAACGAGACCTTTCGAAAGATACCCATCTTGAAAATTTACCCCTCTGGGGGAAGAACCGATGCCCCCAGATGCACAATTTTTTTCCCTAGTTAACTACTGCTATTGTCAATAATTTATATTAATTTTACAATCGCAAGTTTAAAATAACTCTCATTATACACATTTATACGAAATTTTGTCCTATACTACCATGTTAAAAGTTTGCATAAAATGCGATCACAGCGCCACCTGTTGAGCAATTAATTCCCAAATCTAATCAGCAGCAGTTTATGTCAGGGTGCCACTAAATACCAAGTTTGCTTAAATTTCATTTATGGGTTCGTGAGATACAGCGTTCACAAAAAAGTAATACAGACAGAGAGACATTTTCTAAAAACTATCAATTCGTGTTCTGGACATCCCAAAACGTGTAAATCCATCAAAAAACGGAGGTCGAAAATTTTCATGAATCCAATACTTTCTCTATATTACATGCAGAAGAAAGTAAAAATGTGCTCATGGAAAAAAAACCCTATGATTAAAATGACGAAAATAATTTTCTGGAAACTCCATTATTTGAATATATATATATATATATACATTGTAGGTATTGTTAAAAAAAATATAAATATCACTATTTTTGGCGAAAATATGCTTATAATTACAAAAAGTGTAATGTTAAAATTCTAGTTGTCCGCCATTTCATATACTTGTATGTCATATCAAAACTGTTAAACTTTCCTTAAACTTCGGCTAATCATCACGGAGATATAGTGCTCGCAAGATGATAACATCGAGAAAAATTTCGATCTGATATTTATATAAAAACCGAATCAAATACAAAATCTGGAAATATAGCTTGATATATTTTATTTACATTTTTACTTTCTTCTTTCTTTCTCTCTCTCTCTCTCTCTCTCTCTCTCTGTATATATATATATATATATATATATATATATATATATATATATATATATATATATATGTATATATATATAAACAGAAAGTATTGAAATTGGGAAAATTTTGAAACTCCAGTTGCCGACGGTTTTACACGTTTGGAGATTTCTTGAACAAGATTTGCCTGTTTTTAGTCTTTTTAGTATTTTAGTCTTTTAGTTTTTGTTTGTCTGTCTGTGTGCCTGTCTGTGAGTATTACAAATTTTGTGGACGCTGTATATCACGAGCCACGAACGAAATCTAATCAAACTAGGTATTTAGTTGGACCCTAATCTAAACTGGTGATGATTACATTTGAGATTCAATCGCTCAGCAGGTGGCGCTGCAATTTCATTTTTTTTTCTTATCTTTTAACATTAGAATATCGGACAGAATTTCGTGCAAATGTACATATTGAGAGTTATTTTTTACGCATGATTATAAAACTAATATGAGTTATTGATTATAGTAGTAGTAATCTAGGGAAAAAAAATTGTGTATTTAATAGCATCGCTCTCCGTAATAGGGGGAAATTACCTCCGAGTGGTGTAAATTTTCAATATTGTTATCTTGCGAAAGACCTCGTAAATGCCATTAAAACCAATGGTTTAACTATAGATCTGTGACAGTTTAAAACAAAGGTATCTTTTTTTTTTTTTTTTTTTTTTTTCTAAAGAAATGAAAATCGCATTTCTTCTGATATTGGTACACAATTGACTTTCTTTCTGTATTTTGTGTTATAATTCTCTGAGATAAAAGTTGTCATCATTCAGCATGAAAAACAATTACAATAAATTATCTGGGCTACATGAATTTCTATAAGATTATATAGAAGAAAGTGTTGTGGTAGCCACAACATACTAGTATCCCAGTGTTTTAGAACACCAAAAATAATTCGTTATTTATTTCTTTATTTTCGGCAGTGGGCCTTATCTCTTCCGGAATCCTATTAATGTGTGGGCTTCCGGATAAAAATGTTATATTTTTGGATGGAGATTTTAATTAGTGTTTGCTCTCTTTCTTGGGAGATAGAAATTGTTTAAGAAGAAAATATGGAGGACATTTACTGTTTAATACACTTTTTACTTTCATAAAGAAAGTTTTCCGAACAAATGTTGTTCTTGTCTTAAGACATATTAAAAATTATTATATCTAAGGTTAAGTAAAAACGAAAAAATATTCTTTTGAGACTTGGTTTATGGTGTTTTAGTAATTTATTTCCTTTTATATTTATCTAATATCACTCAGGTTTGCGTTCGTTGTCTGGTCACTATATTTAAAATAATAATAATAATAATAATAAATCTGGAGTGACTCCACTTAACTTTCCGAACATTGAGTAATTAATGGTTTTGTAGATAAAGTAAAGTAAGAGGTGTTGTTAAATAAACAAAAGAGAAAATTATAATAGATTGATTGGGTATTTTTCTTTATATAGTACACGATGTTTAATTTAACGCTATTTTACCAAACACGTAGATCATAATGACAAAGAATAATTCATTGTGTCCCTGTAAAAACTTACAAATGCTAGATTCACCAAAATGCTCATAGTTAGAGCAACAGCCACTTATAATATTTATATAAATTTTCAGCTGCATCGGATAAGGCATTTAGACGCTATCGCATTTTAAATTTTTAACCCATATGCCACAATTATAAAGAAATTTGAATTTTGTCCCTGTAAAAAGAACCATAAGCGCTAGATTTTCTAAAGTTCATAAAGTTCGTGTGACGGTGACGTATAACATGTATGTACATTTTCAGTTAATTTGAATAAGGAGTTTAGTCGCTGTCGCACTTTAATTAATTTAAGTCTATAGGACTTAATGATGAACAATTTTTAATTATGTCCCCATAAAACTCGTTAAGTGCTAGAGTCACCAAAATCCATGCAGTTTCTGTGATGGTGACCTATAACACGTATATAAATTTTCCACTCAAACGGATTAGGCATTTAGATACTATCGTACTTTAAAAACTTTCACCCCATACGCCATAATGATACAGAATTATTTGTTGTGTCCATGTAAAAAAGCTAGAAGTGCTAGATTCACCAAAACCTATATAGATCGTGAAACTGTGACCTATATAATGTGTGCAATTTTTTTTGTTCAGTTGCATAAGGTGTTTAGACGCTATCGCACTTTTTAAAATTTGGTCCCCTAGGCCGTAATGATAAAGTATTTTTCTTTGTGCCCCTGTAAAAAAACTGTAAGTGCCAGATTCTCCAAACTCCATACATTTCGTGCAACTGTGATCTATAATATGTGTATAAATGTTTTGCTCAATTCAAGAAGGCGTTTAGATTCTATCGCACTTTTAAGATTTTGGTCCCATAGGCCATAATGATAAAGAATTTTTCTTTGTGTGCCTGTAAAAAAACTATAAGTGCTAGATTCCCGAAAATCTATAGGGTTCGTACTATGGTGACTTACAATGTACGTACCAACTTTCAGCTTATTTTAACAAAGCGGTTAGACGCTAGCGTGTTCACTCACAGACATGCACACACACATACATGCATCATCGTAAAAATAGTGAACACGGATTCAGGGGACCTCGAAACGTATAGAAACATTAAAATCTCGAATTTGGATTTTTGACATGATTACAGTACTTTCCTCACTATAGTGTTCGGAAAGTAAAAAGAATTACTATTCTTATATAGATTTATAAATGAAAATTTAAAAGAAAAGAAAAAGAAACCATTGAAATTGCCCAAAACTTTGCTTCATGTCCTTGCTTCGAAGTAATAAATTTTGAAATACATTATTATTATTATTATTATTATTTACAACGTTAGATGACCGAGTACTAAATAATAAATAATAGTATCAGTGAGTTAAACATGTATAACACAAGACTAACATATAAATATTTCTGTTTTTCAAGTATATGTAAACTAGCCTTTAAAGTGAAAGACAATGCGTATACTTATTTTTTTATTTTTTATTTTTTATTTTATTTTATTTTTTATTTTATTTTTTATTTATTTATTTATTTTTTTTTACTAACAAAGTACTTTTATTTGACATATTTTGAATTTTTGTTATTTTGAATATCTTTTATAATATTTTGTTTTAATTTTTAATTGAAACGCTTGCCTGTGAAATGCTTGTGTGTATTAGGAATGGTCGTTGATTAGATATCTTATTAACATTATATTTCCTGGCCTGGTGGCTTGGTCGGTAGAGCACTGACTTCTGGGTCCCTAAGTTCCGAGTTCGAATCTCAGAACGGGCATGGATGTTTGTGTCATCCTACGCCTTCAACAATATTGTGTTTGTGAATTTCTGCAAAAATATGGATTAATCGATACGAAAGTCATTGTAACTATAGATCTCAATAAATGTCAAGTAAATGTCCAAACATTATATTTTGTCATTTCTGCCAGTTATAGCTACAATTTGGCCTGAACTAATTTATGTCATGTCTATTATAACTGGGTACAGTGAGAAATATTTCATACAAATTGAAAAATAGCGTTTTACAGTTAACAACTAACTTGGTAAGGATATATATTTTTAATTTTACTAATTTTGCTGTTTTATATTAAATTTCTTGAAATAAATTATAATACTATTATAATTATCGTTTTTTTTTTTTTTTTTTTTTTTTTTTTTATGTAATATAATGTTGTTGGATCAAAGGTTTTCGCTTGAAATACGTTCTTTTTACTATAAAAATTGATTACTTCGTAAAATATGCGAGGTATTTTTTCGAATTTGCTCGCTTGAAATGCGCATATATGTTTTTATTTAAAAAAAAATATTATTTTATAAAAATGCTTTATGAATGTTTTTTTTAATTTTAACACAACAAATTAATATATAATACCGAACTATTTTAAATTGACATGATACCAAGCTAACAAGATTTTGGTTTAAAATTTTATACATCATTAGCTGATTGAATTCATAAACATTTTTAGCATCATTACTTCAGTTATGCAATATTTTTAAAGTCTTTTTTTTTTTTTTTTTCCCACAAAATCTAATCTGATATTATATTAGGATTATTTATTGTTGTATATATAAAAATCTCTATGCTAAGTTTGGATACAAAGAAATAAACTATTTGAGTCTCGAAGTACTCATGCCCATGCGCGCTGGCGAGCACAGTTCTCCAATACCTGCAGGTACGTACACACACATTATATAATTTTCACTATAATTTATTCGTATCATGCTTGCTGATATAAAAATTCTGGTGTGTCACTCACACGACTATCTCTTACCCTGAAATTTAATACTATAAATACAGGTTGCAGATTAAAAGGTAAGACAACGAATACTGTTATGTAAACCAGTATTAAACAATTCATATTAGGCTTCTGATGAGTTTTATATGATAGTTAGTTCTTTATGAGGGGGGCTACCGCCCCCCTCAACACCCCGTTTCATTAATGCACCTACATTTATATGGAATTTAATTCGGTTATTAAAAAATAATTCTGTTTTTAAAAAATAATTTATTAAAATTATTATTTAAAAAAATTATCTTTTATGATCATGCAGACGATTTCCATCTTAGAGAAGTAGTATAACACCAAATATAAAAAAAAAGTCCATATTATTCTCAATATTTAAAAAAAAAAAATACGTTAAAAGAAAAAAAAATCCATAACTTTGTTTTAAATTATCACAGATCGATGGTTCAACCATTCGTTTTAAAGGTATTAGCGAGCTCTTTTAAACGATACCCATCATGTAAATTTACTCCCCTCGAGGGGGACTTCCCCCCCAGGGGGGGGAAGCGAGGCTCCTACATACACAAAAAAAAATTTCCCAGTTAACTATCTGTATTACAAAAAATATATATTCGTTTCATTTGGTTTAGTGCAGTCTATAGACGTTAAACTCTACTTACCTGCAATTTTCCCCATAGACGTAATGTATTAGAATTCTTTTAATTGTCACTGTACACGAACCATTTACTTGATCTTAACGAAAAGCTTACTGTAGCATCCGTATATGATACACATTTAGAATACCAAGTTTGAACTTTCTGCGATAATTTGTTTTTGAGATATGCTGATAACAGACAGACACACACACAGACATACAGACACACAGACACACACACAGACACACACACAGACATACAGACACACAGACATACACACAGACCATTTGCTAAAAACATGATTTTCGTATTCAGGGGACCTCAAAACGTGTAAATATAACAAAATCTCGCGTTCGAAAATTTGACTCCAAAACAATACTTTCTCTACCTTATGGGTAAGAGAAAGTAAGAATACGATTTTCACTATCAATTAGAAGAAAATTGAGTGTACTGTTTTTTCTTTGACTAGTTTATTTAAACCTCATCAACTAATACTTCTAAAATGTGCACATAAAAAAAAAATAATAAATAGATATTAGGATTATTTAACGCTTGACCTCTTTTTTAAAATCCTTTGATTTCATTAAGTTATTAGTCCTCATCCTGTCACTTTTTTCAGGTAAAACAAACTTCTATACTTTATTTAGTTTTATTTTTTGTGTCTTTCAGTAACTCCTGTAATGTTTCGATATCATATTTTTTTTCGGCAGTTAAAAGCTTTATCTTTCACAGTATCTTATAAATGTGTGTGCTTTCGGATAAAAATGTAATATTTCTGGATGAAGATTTTAATTAAAATTTGTTTTTATTTCTTATGAGAAAAAGAAAGTTTTATGGGAAAATATGAGGACATTTATTGTTTGATTTGATACATTCTTTTCTTTCCCAAAGAAATTTAACAAAAAAATGTTGTTTCTCTATTAAATATACTGAGAAAAAATTATATATATATATGTGTGTGTGTGTATAAGGATGAATAACAAAAAAAAAAAAAAAAAAAAAAACTAATTCCTGCAAGACCGTATTAATGAGATTTAGAGTTTCTTGCGTAATACATTTTACTAATATTTTGCTTTATTTGCTATCTTAATGTTTAAGTAACAAATAAAATACAAAAAATACATCCGTTTGTTTAAACATAAGTTTATTCAAGTCTTTATAAAATGCAGTATTAAAATAAATTGCACTTTTTGTATTTATCATGAGTTGTTACTCGTAGATTCGCTTATTTTTTGTATTCTGTTATCTATGTATGATAGAGAAAGTACTGATTTTGTCCTAAATTTTATATGTTGGGATTTTGATATAATAACACGGTTTGAGGTCCTCTGAATCGAAAAATCTTATTTTTAGCGGATAATCTGTGTGTCTGTCTGCTAGCTTGAGAGACTGTTTTCAGCACGATTCAAGAACAAATATCAGCAGGGAGTCTAAACTCTAAATCTGTATCATACGGGATGTTTTTTTAAAAAGTTTTATTGAAGTAAAACCAATAGTTAATGCACATGGAGATACAAAGTGTTAAAACACATTGTACTTGTGAACGAAATTTCTTATAGGTACAGTTCACCCTATTTAGTCTGCACTAAAAAATTACGTTTGCATAGAATTTTCTATGCACAAAATATATATTTTAAATAAAATATGTACGAAAAATGCTTATTGTTTTCTTTATTGAAACACATAAAAAAGTTCCGGTACATCGGTGTTATCCTTGGAAATGACTCAAAATCAATATTAAGTTACGCTCTGTTTTTTTTTTCCCATTCTAGGTTATGTTTAAGTACATTGTTTGATACGTTTATAATTTATAAATATATTACAGGGCTACATACAATTAGTCAAACATGTTTTAGAGATGGATGTGGATGGAAATTATTGAAACGTTTCGAAATAAATTGAACTTTTTAAAAATCATTAAGTCTTGATGAATGTAACTAGAATATTAAAACGATGGTTTGAGGGGGGCGGTAGCTCTATCATATAGAAGAGTGTATCAAATAAAGCTGTTTATAAAACCATTTTCGTTTAACCCATTCCGGCGCAAGACAATTTGGATCCTTTAAATTACACTGCCACCGGAATTCGTGAACTAAATTAAAGCAAAAGAAATTTTGAATTTTAAGGTTTAAAAAACCGGGCTTTTCTGATATGTTAAAAACGTAAGTTTTTTCTAAAAAAATTCTGGGATGACATCTTGCAGTTGGGAAGTGAAATTAGGTGGTATAAAATATATCCCACCGCGCATGAAAGGGTTAATTACCCTAGAAATGTTCAAATAAAAAAGTCATATACTACACTTCATATTGTAATAAGATGACTATAGTAATGCAGGGTAATGGATACTGGAGTACCAAACCAGATTCATTTGCTCATTATTAATCCAATTTAAAATTAACATACATTTTAAAAATCATTTAAGACGATCAATAATGTTACATGTAAATTTATTTTATATTGTATTCAGTAGATACCGAAATGTCAGTTAGGACACATTTTGAGTCTCAAACATTTTGAGTGTTTATATGTATATAATCCCTATACTTCGATTGGGGTTCAAAAAAATATACATATTAAACTGAAATTTGCATTGAAAATTTATGTCTTAAATCAAGTTAGATAAAAAATTTAGTATATATAATCTGACAGAAAATAAAATCTTAATAGCATCAAGATGTTACGATAGATAAATAGACTTTGGGTAGCACATCTGAAAGATGACGCCTTTTAAAATTTCATAAGAGGCGAATAAGAAGGACGCTATTAGAGACACTAGGAGCATTCAAATCACAAATGCAATGAATTTGCAATGCAAACTTCCTGAGCGTTATTAGCAAAATTAGACGTGGTGAGTAGTCTTCAGTAAAGAATTCATTTAAGAAGACGAAGAAGACAGTATCAACAGCCAAAACAGTTTGAAAAAGGCCATATAACAGGACTATTTAAAGGTGAATTACATTTCCCACATATTGCAGAATTACTTTGCAGGAATGTATGTACATGATTGTTTGTAGCAGTTGTAACGGGAAGGCATTGACTGAAAAAATTACGATTGATAAATAGACTTTGGGTAGCACATCTGAAATATGACGCATTTTAAAATTTCATGAGAGGCGAATAAGAAGGACGCTATTAGAGACACTAGGAGCATTCAAATCACAAATGCAATGAATTTGCAATGCAAACTTCCTGAGCGTTATTAGCAAAATTAGACGTGGTGAGTAGTCTTCAGTAAAGAATTCATTTAAGAAGACGAAGAAGACAGTATCAACAGCCAAAACAGTTTGAAAAAGGCCATAACAGGACTATTTAAAGGTGAATTACATTTCCCACATATTGCAGAATTACTTTGCAGGAATGTATGTACATGATTGTTTGTAGCAGTTGTAACTGGAAGGCATTGACTGAAAAAATTACGATTTATAAATAGACTTTGGGTAGCACATCTGAAAGATGACGCCTTTTAAAATTTCATGAGAGGCGAATAAGAAGGACGCTATTAGAGGCACTAGGAGCATTCAAATCACAAATGCAATGAATTTGCAATGCAAACTTCCTGAGCGTTATTAGCAAAATTAGACGTGGTGAGTAGTCTTCAGTAAAGAATTCCTTTAAGAAGACGAAGAAGACAGTATCAACAGCCAAAACAGTTTGAAAAAGGCCATATAACAGGACTATTTAAAGGTGAATTACATTTCCCACATATTGCAGAATTACTTTGCAGGAATGTATGTACATGATTGTTTGTAGCAGTTGTAACGGGAAGGCATTGACTGAAAAAAATCAGCTTCTGCATGCACAGAGGCCACAAATCTAAGAGATGTCCGCCGTGTTTGATGCAAAGTTCTGGCGCATCCTTAAACATTTCTAGCAGATTTTACAGCTTCTATTGGCGATAGAGTAACAGAATTACAGAATTATACGCCAGGGGAACATGCGTAACGGCTTAGTTTTATAAAACACCCAGGGAAGGAGTCCTATCTATTGTCAGGCAAGCAAGCTCGACCGCAAGCTATCGAACGATTCCAACGAAGCTTGAACAAAAGAGAGTTATTTTCTTGAATTAGAAGTTTTATCAACATTTTGTTGTTTATCGTTAATATTGTAATATTAGTTAATATAGTTAATATTAATGATGCTAAGGATTTGGCTGAAAACGATGTTGTAATATATTTTGTAACATAGATGACAATGGAGCAACAAAAAGTACTGTAAAAAGTCAATTTTTTTGAGAGACAGTTTTGTTGGAAATATCCTATAATGTTTATACTAACTAACTTCGAATGACAGCCAACAGCGATTTCAATCGATCTTAATTTTATTGGAGACCGAAGTGACGATCTGTTTTTCGTCCACTATGGCCCTATGGTGGTTAGAAAAAGAACGAAAATAATTATAACTAAGCTATCTGCGGTTTAAACACCCTGGATGATTTCTAATATTTACATTCTGGGGATCTGTTTTCTACGATAGTAGGAGAACTCTCGCCGTCATCTCTAGCACCTTCACTGAAAATGTATACTCTAAACTGGCATATGAACAGGTTGCGCTATTATTCATGAACAATATTTAAGAGGTTTTTATGATCAAAGTTAACGCTCGTTTAATGCTGCTGTTATACAACGCCCTTTGCAGTGTACCGAATCGACATGCTAGCATGGCTTGTAAAACCATTCGATCGTTGTCTTAATCAGAACAATAAAATAACACAACACATTAGTTTACACGTTAAAATCTTAAGTCTAAAGATTCAATTTAAAAATTTACTAGATAAAAATATAAACACATGGCAACGTTTCATCCTAGCGTAATTGCTCATGGACTTCTTCAGGTTTAGTTATTGGAATGTTAGCGTCTTGATCTTTTAACAGGTGTAGAATAGGTTGCCACATTTTCGCCAAGTCTCTAGAGTGTGTGTATTTAATGGCGCGTTTATCATATTTAATTATTTGTATTTTTTCTTGAATTTCAAGTTTAGTTAGGCTATGGGAGGTTGCTATTATTTTAGCTTGATTCTATAATGTTTTTGCTTTTTTATTTCCTAAAATATAATCATGGAAAGCGTAAAGAATATTGATGTTCAGAAATGCGTTTTTTAAGACTTTTTTTTGTTGCTCTTATATAGTAGACGATGTCAACCTCAATTTTAAGGGGTATTTCATAGATGCCTTTTTGGGGAGGGTTAATTTGATGTTGAATTTTTAATAGACTTTGTAATTTTTGTGTTTTAAATGCTAGGTTATAATTGTAATACTTCAACATATTTTGGAATGAATTGTTGATGAAAGTATATGGAACCGATATATTTATGGTTGTCTGTTTTAATTCTAGTTTTATTTTGATTTAACATAGTTTAAACTTGATTATGGATTTTATTGAAAATTGATAAATTATAACCATTTTCAAACATAGTACGTTTAATGAATTTTAAATAACTTTGAATAAGAAATTGGAAGGTATTATGTGTGTAAGCGCATTTAATTAATGGAGTGATGGCGTTTCTTTTATATTGCGACGAGTGTTGCTATTATACCAGTGCTGCAGTCAAAGCGGCAACGCACCACGCCGCTTTGACTGCAGCACTCGTGCTTACTTTATTCGCCTGATGAAGGGTCGTGTGTTTTTTCGACCCGAAACAATTGTTGCGAGTTTATTGAATTTTATGGTGTTTATTCAAAGTTTGTAAGAAATAAATCCAGCATTATCTACAAAGAGTTGCTTAATTTACTGATCAAATTCAAGAAATTCCATGCTACGAAATGACATATGGCATCTGTACAATCGAATGCATGCACTTTTGCAAGTTTGCATTCAAAATTATGGTGATGACAGTGGTTAGTAATGTTACACTATTTCCCATTTGAAATGGCTCTTAAAGCGCACCTTTAATCTGTAAAAAAATATATTATATGTTGACTAGAAAAATGATTTGCCTGAATTTTATATTTCTAAAATAATTTCTTCTTAGAATTGGGATTTTTTTTTTTTTTTTTTTTTTTTTTTTTTTGCGCCACTGTAGTAGTTGCTGCTCGTGTACAGAAATAAAGAAAATAAATTCGATAATATTTAATTTAAACACTGTTATTTTGTATTTTCTATAATAGGATTGACATATACTTATTATGGTCCTCAAAAATACGTTTTTGTAGAAAATGGTGTGGGTACTTATGCTTAATAATTAGTTTATAGTGTTATACAGTATGGTTTCTAAACATTCTTTATTATGTGTATCCTCTATTGGACACGCATATTCGGTAGAGTTATAGTAAAACTAAATAATGAAAATTCAAATGACGTTTGAGGTTCTTTCCATAAAAAAAATTATATTATATAATTCCATGGTCCAATCGTGTATATATTTGTATATAAACAGAACAATAAAAAATAAATAAATAAACTGTTAAATACTTGGTAATACAGACGATACATTGAAACTTCTGATCTGCAGATCATTAGTAATAGACATAAGAACCGAAATATATTAACTAGTCGACTGAGAGATGAAAACAGCATTAGAAGAATATTAATAAGTTTGTAAAGTCGGTGCGTCACCCCTACCGGTAATACGGACCGATGATTTTTAATGTCCGAGCAAAAAAGAGGGGTGTTATAAGTTTGCATTTTTAGTCTCTGAGTTCCTGTCTGACTATGGCCCTCTAGGTTGCACTTTATTATAGCATGAAAACGAACGAACAGGTTTCTATGTAGTTTAATATTAATATTATTATGTATTCTAACGTTGATTTAATGGAGTGGGATTTTAGCTATGTTTAATGAAAATATACTTCATAGGTAAGAAAAAAATATTTATAATGTCATTTTAATCTGTTTATAAGTGAATCTAATCATTTTTTTAAAAATTGAGAGCTAACAATCTACTATTTTCCAATGATGAATCTGCGAGCTGACATCGTCTGACTTATAAAATCTTTTCGTTTACAAACGATTTTTTAAAAATTCATGATATTATTTAAAAACATTCTGTACATGATTAAAAAAAATATCGTGAATTTTAAGTCAATTTTCACAAAAACATAGTATTGCTATATAAAATGATTATAAATTCACAGTCAAAAAATTTCTAAAATGCCTTTTATAGAGAGTTTTTTTAAATTGCTTCAACTCTATTAATTTTGGCTACTTTGCATTGGTATATTAGTATTGAAAAACTGTTAAGTTTTTGTATGATAAGTACTGTTATTTTTATTATTATTAGAGTATAAAGAAGATTTTTTTTTTTTTTAATTGCGACTTTTCAACGATACTGACGAAAAATTAAAATTGGCCAAAACTTGCTATTTTGAGTTGAGAATCAAAAACTGAATTCATTTAAAAATTAAAGATTTAAAGGAAAATAACATTCAATTAAATTCAAAGCCAGACCTGTGTTGACATTTCCCCATTTGCGAGTTATGATTGTTCCTCCAACTGAAAATTGAGGATTTTATAGAAAAAATATATATATATTAATTTCAATGAGATTCTTATAGAATTAGATTTACTCACGTTTTTAATTACTAGCGTATATTACTTCGTTTTTAATTCCAAAGAGGCATAAATCTTCCAAGAGCACAGTTAGTACTGCTTATTTTTTGATGATCTAATGGATTCAGAGCTTTTACTACTGTTAGTCTGTTGTTAGTAGTCAACCGCAGAATATATATATTCTTTATAGTATATATATATATATATAGTAATACAATAATATCAGTGCAAAAATTTGAACTTTAAACATGATTTAATTTCAGTATTAAAGCAATTATTCGGATCATTAGCGAAGACTACCGAAATCAAACCAAAAAAGAAATAAATTACCTAGAAACTTGCTAATTAAGTGATAAAAGTAGTTCAAAATGATCATTAAATTGCAAAACACTGAATGATAATTGTAATACACTGAATGAGAATTGAAATAGTGTTATAAATAATATTAGCAATAATAATAATAATAATAATAATACATAAAATGCGCAGATAGCAGCTATAAAATGATGTATTTCGAAATTTTTTGAAAATTAAAAAACTGCTTAAGTAATAGCAAACATTGTGCATACACATAATGAAATAAAAAATAATAAAAAGATTAACAAAAAGATTATTTACATAATAAATGATTTATAAAGCTTAACATTTAATTTTACATATGCAACTGGAAATACTTCTAACATTATCTGACTTACCTATTTTAAGGATTGTATTCGGAAATTTCCACCAGTGAGTTAATTAACAAACATTGTAATAATAATTGAAATAATAATTGTTTAACAAATATTGTAATACAAGAAAAAATATGGGTTTCGCATTGATTATAGTGCTTTCCATTATTAATTATATTTTATATCATTTAATTTTATATATTCTTTACCTCCTCATTCAATGCATTCTGCATTCGGTGTAATTTCAAATGTGTGATAACAAACTACATTTCAGTTTTTAATTGGAGGGCAACAAAACTCTCAAAAGGTATCTGTAAATATGCATATATATATATTCTTTAATATAAGTATATAACTGATTGTTTTGTGGTAGATTTGTATATTCGCCAATGACAGTTATGCTATTAAATTATAGTTTGTTTTTAAATATAGAGGAAACAATCTCACAAAATATTTATCACTATAACATTTTCCCTAAAAAAAGCATGAAAAATATTAACTTTGTGTATTTAACAGAAAATTTGCATACGTACTACATAATTTTGTTAAATGAATTCTCATAAAACTGAAACTTTATTTTCAAAAATTCTCATTTTTATTCCATAATAGGGGTTCCATACTCCCGTCCCCTTTTCAGGCCGCTTTCAACGATAAAACATATCAGCCATTTTTTCTACCACTATTCTCATGCGAAAATCTCTGTCTTATTTTTATAGTAATTTGCCGCGGTTAAATAGGATAGAGATTACTGTATAAAAATAGTGGCAGTAAAAAAAGGGAAAATTTTTCACCTCTGAAGGCTTTCTGAAAATAAAAAGTTGGGGAATACGACACATACCAACAATACGTCTGAATACAGTGCGTTGAGAAATTATAAGACCAGAAGCGTATTGGTGCATTTCTGAAGAAGAGAACATAATATGCAAATTTTTAGTTGCGTATTTAAAATTGGTAAGAAGACGCATCCTATACTAATTCCGACTTTTAAAATTAAATTAAATTTCATTAAAACTTATCCATTTTCATAGAAATTAAAGACTGTGACTGTTAAGAAATTATAAGGCCACCTGAGAAAATTAGCATATTTTACATGACGTCAAACTCAATATAAAGCGCATGCGTCAGTATTTCGTAAAAGCATTACCTAAGAAGCAAAGGCTTAGGTTTTGAATGTGTTATCTACGATTAATTTGACGATGTCTCGAGGTAAAGAATTATCGGAGTGCGAAGTGAGAAAATTTTTATTTTATAAAGTTTCTGGTAAATCTGAAAGAGATATTGCGAGGTTAATGAACCGTTCTAAAACTGCAGTTCAAAATGCCATAATTAGAAAAGATTATTGAAACAAAATAAAACGATATGGTAGAAAAAATATTTTGACAGCATGTGATAATAGACAAATTTTTCGACTGTCAACTAAAAAGAGTCTTTCAACTCGTGAAATTTCGAAACGTTACAGCAAGAAAACTTCACATGTAACAGTCTGGAAGAGTCTTAAATTAAATATTAATACGAAATTTAGGAAATTGAAGAAAAAACCAAAGTTATTGAAATGCCATCGAGAAGAAAGATTAAAATGGGCTAAAAGTGTCACGTTATGGAATGATGAGTGGAAACAAATTATATTTTCTGATGAAAAGAAATTTAACCTTGACGTTCCCGATGGTTACAAACACTATTGGCATGACTTAATGAAGGAACCAAAGGAATGCATCAGTCGACAAATGGGTGGAGTATCAGTAATGATTTGGGGAGCTTTCAGTTATGAGGGGTTGCGTGATTTACAGGGGATTTCGGGTCATATGGACTCTACACAATATCAGTCTATGCTATATAATCATATGATACCGTTTGGACTTTTATTAGGTGGTGCTAACTGGATGATTCAACAGGGCAATGCTGCTTGTCATAGGTCTAAATCCACACAGGAGTGGTTTAAAAAAGAAAACAATAATGTTTTGCCATTTCCAAGTCAAAGTCCTAACTTGAACCCCATGGAAAACCTATGGGGTATATTATCGCGCAAAGTTTATGCTGATAATAAACAATTTTCATCTGCCAGTGAACTGCAAGATTGTAAAAGAATGGTACAATATTTCTATAACTGAACTTAATCACCTGGTTACTTCAATGAAAAACAGAGTGTTTGAAGTTATCAGGAAAAATGGAGGACCAATATCATATTAATTTTTTATACAATTTTGTTTTTTGACAAGTGGTTTTATATTTTCTTAACAGGTTATTTTTCACTTATTTCTAATATATATATTAATTAAACATTTATTGCATTATACCAAGTTATTGCAAACCAATTATAAAAAAATATAGAGCAATATGTAATTTTATGCATTTAAATTATGATTAGAATCTTTATTTTTCTTATAATTTACAAAATTAAAGTGGTCTTATAATTTCTTAACGGACTGTAATGTTATAAATCCCCGTAAATCAAAGCAGACAGACAAGCCGAAGTCACAACGACATTTATATTTTGTTGTAAATATCAAAACTATGTACAAGAATATAACATGTACGAGATGAACGAACACTTTACTTATTGGAAGTAACGAAATGAATCCTGATAAATGGAACATGTTTTTTAAGAAACTGCTTATAACGCAGTTTATTATATATAAAATAGTTAAAAGTTTCTTACTCAGCTAAATATTTGTTCATGACATAATAATAATTAACATGTTTTAAGAAAATTTTAATAATATAACGGTTCAACCTTTAAATGTATCAGTTAGTAACTTTTTAAAACATAAAATGATATGCGCCATACATAGTGCAAAACAATGCATATTGTAAATAAATTACAAGCATTTCTTGTAATATCGCAACATTTTGTATAATGTAGAATGCCTGACGTAAATGCTGTTCTGGTGTTGAACGAGAATTTGCATTTAAATTTGACCAGATATGTTGCACCCTTTATTTATTTTTTTTCCATACTGAATTCATTCAAGTATGTGCAATCAAAAATGGTCGTGTTGTTATATACAATTATCTCTCTACACATTCTACACAGTTAATCTCATTTGTAATGTACATAAGGAAAATTTATGTATAATCTAGAGATAAAAGCTTTGAAAAATGTTGGTATTCTTACTTATAAGGTTTCAAATACTTTTAAACAACACCCCTAACTTATAAAAAAAGTATATTCAAGTCTTTGTGAAAGTTCTTAAAATAGTTGTGGAATTTCCTGGAGACCATTAAGTACTGTGCGGCGCCCATTTTCATTCATTAAGAGTACTTAAATCTAAGAGGGTCATTCATTTTCAGCTGTCGTAAATAAACGCTTTGAAGTTCTATAAATAGAAGAGTTCAGAAATTAACAAATTCCGGGTGCAAATTTCTGAGTTCAAGCGTGATGAGTTTAATAATACTACGAATAAATGTATCAAACATTTTCTATTTTTGTATCGTGTATCTGATTAATTAACTAATCAGATATTCATTAGAAGTATTTATATCAGTAATTTCTTAGAAACACTAGGTGCAAGAAAAATATTTGTGAAATGCTTTAACTTATTTTGACATTTTTATGAAATTAAACAGCATAGAATTACAAATTTGAAAAATTAATAGTTAATAACTAGATTTAGTGCTAGAACCGCGGTATGAATTATTTTGAGCGAAAACGGAACTTGATTATTTTTTTTAAACAATTATTAAGGGAGCTAAAAGTAAAAAGATTTTTTCCAAACGTATGATAATTATTATCTGTGCAATCAAGATGGTTTTAGCTTTTGTTAAGTTTTAAAAAAATCTATACCCAAACAATTAAAAAAGCACGACAACTTGATGCAAAAGAATTTTTCTTGTAGCAGCGCCAATTTCCAGAAGTGGTTGGACGGAAAAGCAACCAAAGGTAAAGTGTTAAGTGTATCAATAATATTCAGCTGAAATGTTTTTCAGTGTGGAATAGGTTAGAAAAAGTTAAAAGTCTAAAAATCATAGGTCATTCTCTAAATAAATAAATAAATCAAAGTACAAACTGTGTTTTTATATATTCTAAAACATTTCCGGTATGAATTGCATATTACACCCGACGCTTTGTTTTCGTTTTCCCCTCAAATGACGCGTAAATGAAAACGTTCCCTTTACAGATTGTATTTCTTTCTTTGTACATGCTTTGATCTTTATCCTTTACCTAAAACCGAAATGTGTGTTTTTAAAACTAAAACTCTTTTTTTTTCTCCTTTTTTTTATAAGTTAAACGATTTTTCGAAATTTTGTGTTAATAAATAGTTGTAAAATTACAATGTTAATAGTTCTTAATGCATTTATGCTCTTAACATTTATATCTAAAACCGCGTTGTTGGATATTGTAACTCAAACCTTATCACATATGCATGCTGCCTTATTTTAATTACAATAATAATAATCTTTAACTTTAACAAAAATTTAACCTCTATTTAGATGTCAAATAAATGATATCATCATTCAAATACAGTTTTTTTTTCATTGGAAAGTACTATTTATCTATAGGGATCAAATTGACCTAACTTGTGGTTCAAGGTATGTTTTTATATATTGTACCAAAGGAATTTATGATACAATTTTTTTTCCGCAGAATAAAAAAAAAAAAAAAAAAAAAAAACACTAGTTAAGAATACATTTAGCATTTTGTGGCTGAAATGTAGCTAGATATTTGTAATCAAAGAAAACACTCGTTACAATTACGCATATTCTGCGGTTTATTACATGGTATCGTCATCTTCATCATCATTTTCAGCTTTTATCAATCCACTACTGAAGGCCTCTCCTAGGTGATTCCTATCTGTCCTTTTTCTGTAATTTTTTAAGATTCTGCAAACGCAGCAATATCATCTCTCCAAATGACACTATGATCACTTTCTCGGTCTATTCTTATTTCTCTTTATTAAAGATAGGACTTTGGTGGCCCATCTATTGATCCATCGATATTGGTCCATCGTTTCTTCTGACAATTTGCCCAGCCCAACTCCATCTTAACTTCTTTACTCTGCGAATAGCATCAGAAACTTTGGTTTGATCCATACTTTATGAGTGAGGCACAATTTATATTCTTACTTATCAATATGCAACATTTTTTTTTTCATATACCCGAATTATACACAATTTAATTAAATTTTTTGTTTTTATTTTGCGCGAGTTGCAAATATATTTCATAATATAAAAAAATGTTTGGAAATTTATGAATGATATGTTATTCTTCCACTGCTCGAAACATTTTTGATAACTAAGATTTATTTTTATACTGCATGACATATCCATTGTATACTAAAAATATGATTAAAAGATTGACTTTTTTCACATATATATATATATATATATATATATATATATATATATATATATATATATATATATATATATATATATATATATATATATATATATGTGTGTGTGTGTGTATATATATATACATGGAACATATATAATGTATTTTCCCAATTAAATTTAAAGCTTCAGAAATCTCTCTCAGTTCATAAAAATTGAATAATACAGTTTATTTCAGTATTCTAACTTAAAAGTTTCTAATCAAATTTAAATGAAAAGGACTAAAAAGAAAATCGGACTGATTTATTTTATTTTACAGAATTTTGAAGAAATGAAATTGCGTGATGGGAAAGGCTTTAGGGAGTTTTGAAGGATTTGGAAGCAATTTCCTTTAGAAGAAATAAAACCACATTTAATCGAGAATTAAAAGTTAAAAAGGCATAGAACATATGTAGTTAAACGATTTATTTGTTTAAAAGACTTAAAACAATAATTTTATTTAATTTGAAAATATGTACACTCGTATGAATAATTACAATTGCTTATTAAATCAAGATTTTGTTTTTCAGACATTTTATACTCTAAATATGTATATATTTTTAATATTCTCATGTGAGTTTAATTTGAATTAAGGGAGCAAAAGACATTGAATATATATTCAAAGAAAATTCGATTTTTTTTTTTTTAATTATTTATTTCAAATGTGTAATCGATTGTAAGCACAACAAAAAACCCACATAATAATATTCGCATTAGATATCAAGAACAATCTTATTAATAATAAAAAAGCCTAAGTTTCCAGAAGCTAACGCTGAAAAAAAATGCCACAGCTAAAATGATATATTGGAATAAAAACAGGGAAAAATTTATCCATGGTTCTCATGCGTGCATTTCAACAGAATAAAATAATGAAAAGGTATACTTTAACAAAAATTTACATTCGATCGCAATTATGTATTGGTAAAAGAAAAGAAAATTTTATTCATGTTTGGAAGATTCGTTCAATGATGCAAATAATAAATTAAAAATACGAAATTCCTTAGACTATTTATAAAGATTAATTTTAAGAATAATTTATTTTCGTGACTATGCGAAATTTCAATATATGTCTGTGATGAAAGCAATAATAATAAATTAAATATGTAAAATTCAACAACTTCATGAGAAATTTATAATATATATAAATAAATATACAAGTGGTTAAAAATTACTGAATTAAATGATTACAATGTCATTTTTAATTTCTTAGAGACTTTTGGAGTTTAAAATATAGAAATGCCATGATGTAAAAGATGTAAAAGATAATTTATTTTAATTATCATGCAAACCTATCATTAGTAGTTTGAAATTTCAAAGAGAAATAAATTTGGAAATACAATTATAAAAATCGAGCACTAAGCTGGATCTGGTTTCACAACAGTCACTCACCATAATTCAAGTAAAAATTTTAGCTTCAAAATGAGAATTCTCAAAAGGATATTTTTTTTTCCGTTTTGCGCTCATTCTAAGCTGACGATATGTATAATATGTACTCTCTAAAATATGAAAAGTGAGATCTGTCTCTTAAATAGTGGTAATCACTTTTTGAACAGGCCAAAATTGAGCCAACTGCTGAAGAGTGAAAAATGTAGAACTGCGCTCTTCAAACTTCGCTTTTCATAATTTGTAAGTGAGGCGACAATGCCGGTTCGTACTCATCTTCGGGAAAAGCCGTTTCCCTACACAACGGAAAAGCAAACTTATTGCTGCCATATTTAGGTCTAAGTACTCCCATGACGTTTGTTCAAATTATAGAAATATACACATCAACAAACATGATAATCTGTCTTGTATCACATCTATTCTTATTTATTTTCTCCAAAACCTTCAAAAACTGTACAATTGTAACGATTAAAGCTCTAAATTAAATATAACGGATTACTGGCTATTTTAAAGAAGGCAATAACAGACAAAAAGTTACAGAATCTGTTGCCATTCAGAATATATAAATTCCAAACGGTTGATTCTTTAATACAGAATGAACGACTCCTTGAGAGTTTTAATAAGAAAAACTATTAAAATATTTGTAAAAGCATATTAAAGCCTTTAAATATTTTTATCAAACTTCATTGTTTGTTTATATTTATAATGAATTAAGCTCCCGACATACATACGAAAATACCTACATAGGATACATTAGGATAGGAATACATTATACATATGGAAGTATTTTCTATGAATTAAACTAATGTTAGTAATTTTAATGATTGAATTTCATGAGTATTCATATCAGTGATTCAAATATTGTTATTGTTTCTTTTTGCAGCCGATTTTCAGTGTTTACGAAACAGTTTTTTGACCTTTTCACTATGGAAATGATTCATGTTGTTTTCTTTTGTTAGAAAAAATAATTTTCAATGTACAAGTTGTAATGGGTCTAATTTGTTAAGTCAGTTTTATGTCTTTTAACCAAACTATCTCAAAAAAAAAAAAAAAAAAGACTAAATACGTGTAATAGTGCGTAACGAACGTCGCGTGGTTAGATTTTTTTTTTTAATTAATATATATATATATTACCAAAAAAAAAAAAAAAAAAAAAGTGAGAGAGAGAGAATAAGAAGACATTTTTTTTAAAGATGTGTCGTAAAAATCTTCTGCAGCATATAAATGCATTAAACTGCTTATGTGAAACGGCCATTATAAGAAAATGCTCATTTAATTCTGGTGTATATCCGAGCACAGGTTTTATGCTGTCACTTTTCGCATTTGCAGTAAGGCTATGTGTGAGATTTATTTATCTATTTTTTTAACACTTAATTTAATGAAAATCAGAAAGAATTTTAATTTAAGTTTGCAAATATTATCAAAATTATATAAAGTTTAGTCCATGATTTAATGATGTATACGCAATACAAATTTTATGCTCATGTATTTAATTGTGTCATATAGGTGCAAAAACGGCCAACTCCTCAAAATTGAAAAATGCGCATTTTTATTTTCAGTTTGTAGTAAACGTTTCCACCATCTAGAAACAAGAAACCATGTCAAAGAGATTAAATATATGTGTTACATGCCTTTTGAAAATCACTATATGTTACAAAATCGAACAAATCCTCAAGTTGGTTATTTTCAAAATCAGTCATCTCCATATCCGTTAGAATGCGCATCTGCTGCACCCCACTTCAACAGTTCACTTGTTGATTAGGTTAATGTGATTGTGTTTTCTGTCGTCTGTCACAGCTCTCCTTTGGTGCTCACAAAGTTTCAAATAATTGAATTCCGTGATTCCTACGACTATGGAGATGTTTGCAGAAGGAATATCTTCTAATTCATCAAGGAAAAAGAAAAGTGACACAAGGACATTGAAAAGGAATAAAGCCAAAGTTCAAGGGTAATGTACTATCAATTTGTAATAACATAGCATTAATTGATAACATAATAACATCAAAGTAAACATATTATGATTAATACATTATCTTGATGATTTCGTCATAATATATTATTAATTTAATAACATACTTATGATGATTCATCAAGTGATAGCGACGAGCTTATGAAGTTTTTTCGAATGATTTTCCACTGTATTAAAGAAGAGCTCGTGATTCATGAACTTTGGGACCATTTGCGATACATTTTAAAAATTTCTGGAGTGTTTTTATTTTTATTTTGTTTATTTCTTTTTTTTTTTTTTTTTAATTATTATTATTGTTGTTGTTGTTGTAATTTTTATCGATATCAGTTTATTTATTTTTTTTTTAATCAGGAAACAGAAAACAGTTATTTGTTTAATAAAATTTAGTTAAACGAAACATTTTGGGTTTCTGAAACCCTAAAAACCCAATATTCACATTAAATTTAGCGAAAATCAAGTTCTGGTTTGTTTCAAATCCGGGCAATTCCAAAACAAGTTGTAAAGGGGACCAAATTTAAAATAAAATATTAAATAACCTCTCCCTCCAAGTGCCCTTGCCATCTTACTTTGAGTTTTCAAGCATACTGCTCTAACGACTATAAAACTAAAGAATTTTGGTGAACCAAAATCTTATTTGGGATAAGACTAGAACAGGGATAGATCCCCTCCTTCACCACATCTGAAATTGTTGTAGATTTCGCGACTGGGAATTTCAAAATTCTGCTTTTAATATAATGACTATTTGTCTTGGAAGATGTTCGAGAACAGTGCAAATTCAGCAAAGATTTTCTAAATTTCTAAAAAATAGTAGCAAGAAACCCTTTTATCTATTTATTAATAGGCAAGCATGAAATCTGTGGTACACTTTTAACATATTAATTATGGGAGTAGAGGGTTGAAAGTGGTATTATTCGAATTCTATGATTAGCCAGATTTGCAGAATATCAAATTATTTTCTTACGATGTGAAGAAGGTATTTAAAAATACTCTTATTTTTTATGCTCTTTTTCATTTTATACGCATGTTCTTTTGTATTAAAAAACTCCTTTAGAAGAAATTTGTTAAATCTGACAATTTCTTAAAATTCTAATAAAACCATAGATACAATAATTTGTATAGATGTAGCATCACTATACTCTCGACTACAGGTTTTTCGTTCTAAGAGACAACAGTCGTTATAGAGAAGTAGAAATTTGAGTGAATGAGTGGTAGATAGAAAGTTTATACTATTGAACATATACACAAATTAAAAAAGGTTTTAATTTATGAAAGTTTATTTTTTTTCTAATTTATTTAAGACGTAATTTCTTTCTTTCTTTCTTCTTCCTTTTTTTTTTTTTGTGATATATATCAGTTCTAATTTAAAGACGTTTCTAAACTAAAACGTAATGCATTTTAATTAACTGAAATTAACTACTTAATCTTTAAAAAATGGATTTATTATTATATGCTTAGCATTGTATAAGAAAAAGTATAAGATTCGGAAAAAAAATCTTTTCCTTACCGGTTTTCGATGAATTTACACGCTTTGAGATTTCCTTGCATTTCAATTAACTGAAATTGACTACTTATTACTTTCATTACCCCACTACCGTAGGTAATGGAAGTGTTGTATTCAGTCCAAAAATGTGTGTCCAAAAATGGAAGTGTTGTATTCAGTGCATCTTTTCACCTGATTTACATGTTTAAAGTCTCCTGAGTCCAAAAAAGTAGTTTTTGGCAATTGGTCAGTATGTGTGTGTGTATGTATGTATGTGAGGAATATTCTGGCTATCATATCTCCGAAACTTATGAAGATAGAACTACGAAACTTCAGAATTGTACAAGTTTGGTATACAAATGCATTTTCCAAATTTTGGTGAAAATTGGAAAACCGAAAGTAGGTCATCGGAAACAGGAAGTGGGATCGTAAGTCCGAATCTCAAAAACGTTTTATTCAAATTTTCTATATAAACACTCTATTAGGTGTCCTTTCGAATGATATAGTTGGTCAGTTCAGGCAAGTTGATAGGCGTCCTGTATAAATAGCTCAATTTCAGGTTTCGCAAGTGTGTTCCTTTAAAAACGGTTGTACGGATTTTTTTCAAACTCGCCATATTAACTCCCTTTTGTATGCAATTATTGTTTGCCGGTCAATAATTGAGTATACCAAATTTTGGCAAAATTTGGTATCTCAAAAACAGCTCTAACGATTTTTTTTTGAAAATGGTTACATAAATCCATTTTAGATTTAAAAAGAGTGGATTTATTATTTATCTTCTGCATACATCAGAATAAAGTATATGATTCAAAAAAATTTTAGATTTCTGGTTTTCGATGAAACACGACCACTGGGTGATTCTAGTCATAATTATTACTTGTTTCTCCTCATGCACTTAAAATAAAAATTATCTTCGTAATTGGGTAATTATAATGCATTTTAACGTTATTTTTGTATAAAAATAAAGAATATTTTTATATAAATATAATATAGTCATTGTACATTTAAATAAAAAACACCATTCAAACAACAGCTTTATTTAAAATCATTTGTACAAGTGGTCAAAAGCAACATGATTTACACCTTTTCAAAGGAAACAAAAAACAGAAGCACCTTCTTCAGACAAATGGAAATAAGAAACACATTCATCTTTTTTTCTTTTTAAGCTCCGAATATGCAAATGGATTGAAAGCTGAAAATAGAAGAGAAGGGGAAGAAAAAAGACATTAGGTTTTAGAATATATGGATATGAAATATGCGAAATGTTATGAAATATAACCAAGTAAGTTTATTATAATCACAATAGTTATATCATTATTATTCAATGGATCATAATTATTATAATTTATTGAAATCATTTATTACGTAAAGAAGAATATAGTTAATTATACTTTTTTTTTTTTTTTTTAACACCACAGACTTTAGTATTTTTACGAAAATCGCTATTTTTCCTCCACATAATGCGGGAAAGTATTTCTTTATCTGTGTAGGTGTTATTTTAATGAACATTATAAAACGTAATGCATTGCCATTTTTAGGGTTTTCCTATACACAAATTAGTCATAGGAGCCTATTAATGCCATCTTAAATAGGGGACATTCCAAAGTACGATTTAACAGCATATATCCTTCTGAAAAAATTCTGAAAATACTCAGTGACGCTGAAGGCGGGCAGACGGACAGTTAGACAGATGGATATATTAATTCTTATTATATACACTCTTTAAAATTGATAAAAAATATGTTAAATAAAAGTGAAACTGCAATTGCAAACATTTCCTAACATACACCTTAATATATCTTAATATTTTTGTAATACCCTACAAATCTTAATGCTAATTGTACTAAATACTATAGAAAGCAATCTTTTGTGATTAGTTATAAAATATTTCAATTTGTTTAAGGTTTGCGCAATTTATTAAAATATGGTTTATAGAAATATCTCTCATAGAACGCAATGCTTTGAATAATTTCGGATGTCCTGTGCAGAAAGCAATGGTAGAATTTACTCCATTTTCAATAGAGAACTTTCTATATTAAACTTGCATAACAGACTTGAAATTCATTAAGATTTGTGCAAAGTAAAGGTCCTTAAATATGGTTTAAAGGAATACTTGCCATAGACCAGAATGCTTTTGAAATTCAAACCAGTAGTTATATTTACTCTATTTTCAATAGGGGTTATCCAATAGTTAACTTGAATATCACATATCAATTTCTGGAAATTACATTCATATTTACGGGAGCTGGAACATGGAAAGACAGACAAATCGAAGTCATTAAGATCTTCCAGCTTTGTTTTAAAGTGTTAAAACACCCTTGAAAATGAAAATTTACTTTCAATGAATTGTTTATTTCTTCAAAATAAATTACTTAAAGAAATTACAAAAAAAAATATTATGAAAGAAATTCCAAAAGATTTTTTTTTTTTTTTTTAACCTTTTATTTTTTCTCGTTAAATGATATTTCAAAAGAATGCGCTGGGGACTTTGGTGCCTAAAAATTTCGACTTGCTTCTGGTTCATTTTTGGGTCACTGATTCTAAAAAGGTTTTTAATTTTTCTCCATCAACTCTACTTTTTTAGATTTTCCACATTATATCCTAATGAAACTGTTTTCGTTGCATTGTAGAAATCGGTCTAAACGGCTGTGTAGATAATTTAATTTTATGCACATGTTACAACCAAGTGCAAAGTTATTGTGAGCATATACTTCAGTAGTTCTTCATAGTTAGGATCTTTATAATTCCAAAGGAAATTCTTCACTACCGTAAAGAATGACTACCACGCAGCTGTCTCAGTATCATTCATCGAGTTTAATAATATTTTAATAATAATAATAATAATAATAGTAACAATCATAATAGTAATAAAAGTAATAACAATAGTAATAATTATAATAATAGTAATAACGTTATTTATATAATCTCATATACTAGAAGTGTTAGAACAAAACGGATTTTTGGAATCGGCCCCAGAATACACAGAATCAGTTCGAAAATTTCAGGCACCACGAAAAAAAAAGTATATATATATATATATATATATATATTTTTTTTTTTTTTACTGATATGATACAATGTAAGGATGTTAAAATACACTTTAAGCAAATGATGTCTGCGTAGAGTAATGAACAAAAATTCACTACACGCGCCATTCACAATACACACACTTAATACTACACATTTAATGTCGTGTGTCAGTATTAAGTATTTGTATAAAATTTTAAGTTAAGCGGATCATGTTTATGATCAATGTTGCGATAACACAGACACAAATAAAATCATTTTCAACAGCGAGGCCTCACTGATTTTAAGGGAAAGAGCAAGCTACTATATACTACATATATATATACACACACACAATGGGTTATCAATATATTAGAAAACTTAATTTTTGTGTGTGTGTGTGTGTTTGTTTGTTTGTTTACATTACTTGAATAAAAAAAAATACTGGATGAAATGACCTTGAACTTCAAACATGAAAGAATATTTGTGAACTCATATTTTACGCTATCGATTTAGTACCGAGTGTAATTAAAGAGCCAACCACAGATTGAAGAAAAGCACAAATAACCCTGTATCCTGAGAATATTTTATCAGATATTTTCTGTCGTGTATGTTTTCTCCTCGGGCTGTAATATCCTACGGGTATATTGTCGTTTTAAATTGTCGGGGTGATTTTGTCCTTGAACTATTTCATACTGAGGTAAATTTCTTGGGATGATTTCTCGGAAATTGTTTCTTCTTAGGCTATGTTGATACATGCTGTACAACCGGGCTGTTCTCTCGGGGTTATTTTGTCTTTTGATTATTTTGTTAAGACTATTTGTTAAAACTCTAAAATGCAGTATTAGAAAATTTTGAAGTGTTGACATCTAAGCAAGGTGACGTGTTGCAGATAGTGAGGATGTTTATTTATTTATTTATTCATTCCTATCTGAAAAGAATAAGATACCGATCCTCCGGTCATAAAAATTACAAAGAACAGAAAAAATAATAATAGTAATAATAATATATTTGTACGCAGCAACTGAAATGTAAATTATTATGCAGATATATCTGTTTTTATCCCCTATCGTCAAAAAGAAGGGGTAATATTTCTTTCTCTACTATTCCTCGTGTCTGTATTGTCATCCATGAAAGTTTTAAAAATAGCATACCAAAAATATTATAAATAATCCATAATGACGTAAATTTATATAGATTTTTCTTTTTTGTAAACCACATGCTAGCACTATCTTACTGAATGCATAATTAGTTTATTTTAAACTAAATAAATTAAAAACTACTTGGTATTTTTACTTTCTTATATATTAAGAAAAAAACTGGAGTATTATGTTATTTAAAAAAATCAGCTTGCTAAATTTTATGTATTTGAACGTTCTGAGATCGCCAGACCAAGTTTTGACAATTTTTGAAAATGTTTGTTTGTGCGTGCGTCAAAATTATATGACATTTCTAAATAAAAAACAAATGAACAGGACTTTAGAACAAAAATATATTTAATTGCATCTAACATACATTAGTGTCTGTAATCTTTTGCTGCACATTTTTTTCAACAAATAGCACTGTTTTTTCACTTTTTAACACTTTTTTTCTTATTATAGCAGAATAGGACACGATTTCGCTTAAATGTGCATCA
Source organism: Salticus scenicus (assembly GCA_963930645.1). Lineage (NCBI taxonomy): Eukaryota > Metazoa > Arthropoda > Arachnida > Araneae > Salticidae > Salticus > Salticus scenicus. The sequence goes on from OZ005648.1 coordinate 377,671,175, forward strand.
TGATTATTCTACTTCATGAATTATAAAGAAATTTATATGTATTATTTAAAAAAATAAGTGTTAGCAGGCATAAAAATTTGTATGTCATAGAGCCATTGTTTATGTATGTATGAAGTGAATTTTCGGTATTAGTATTTTTCGAAAGATCTCATTAGATTTGAAACGTGTCATTAAATCATAAATGTATGATAATTTAAGGCAAAATGAATGATTATTTTCTTTTCATTTTTAAGTAAAAGAAAACAACAACAACAACCAAATAATAACAATAATAAAACATCCTCTAAGATAAATCATCCAAGATTAAATTTCTTATGTTGAATGCAGCGCAACGATGTTAAAATGCTAAAAGAAGAAAAGTTATCTATAGATTGTAAATCCTCGAGTTTTTTTATGAGCCCCTATACGCAATCTAGCACCACTATATACAGAAAAATCTATGGAACTAACTCCTTGTAATATAAAACTAATTTTTGCCAATTTCAAGTCAATGGTTGATTTTTACGACTGACGACGTGATACAGACGGGCATGCGTAAATTTTAAACCTCAACAAGGAAGCATCACTGACATTTTTGTCAAGCAGAACGTCAATTAATGGAAGATTGGTACAACTTAATATAGAAGTTTAAATTTGTGCTTCCTTTTCTTAATACAAAAAGTCGAAATATCACAGAAATAACTCTCGAAAGTGATGTCTTAGACGTTTTTCGAAATTTCCCAACATCGCTAATTATTATGTTTTGATTCTGGAAGTTGCAATGCTTCATATTCAGATAACAGTAGAATTCAAAAGGAATCGACAACATTTCGAACACTTTTGGAAAAAGAGTAAAAGAGAGCCAAACAGTTTTTTTAAATTAAGCTAAACGTCAATAGCATTTCATCGTCAGTTAATATATATTAATTTTTATCACATTGACAAATTTATGGCCTCCGTACCAAATATTAAAACCAAGACCAAAAAAGCGTTAAATGATAATATATAGAAAATAATATAATTAAAAGATGTGTATAATATCTTAAAATGTGTATATATGTGTTTTAGTTTAAAATGTGCTTGTATATATATATATATATATATATATATATATATATATATATATATTAAAATGTCTGTGGGAGTATGTATGTGAAATTGCGTGTTTTAAAATAATATTATTTATATCTTAATTATTTGTATTATTTATCGCTTAATTTCAATAATTATCGTTTATCGTAACAGCCATAAGCTTACATAAATACCGATTTTTTTCTCATATGCGTTTTTTAATTTTTTAATTTTTTTTTTATTCGTAAGATTCCGTTTTATTACACTTCTTTTCTTTATTTTAAGTACGATTTATTGTAAGTACGATATAGGTAAACTGACCGCAACTTTCAACTTTAAAAGTTCTTTAATCGATTTTGTTGTAATATAGTTGGATGTCGAATTAAAAGATTAAGACATTACAAATTAATTCTTGCAAACTTTTAAACTTTAAAGCATTATGATGTAAATGTAACGATGTAAAATATATAATTACTTTTTTTTAAAATATCATTTAAACTATTGTTAAATATTTTGAACTGACATGTAAACTAAATATGAAAGGACTAATATATTTCGAAATATATTTAATTGAAAATATCTGCCGCCAGACGAGATAACACAAACTAGTACATACTATTAGATATCCTAGTAAAAACACGCACAATACAGGGCCAATTAGCGAAATTAGGAAATATTGTGCAGAACTCTATAATATAATTTAGCAATAAAATAATGCTAAAATTATATATAATAGTTAAATAATAACCAAATAACGAAGATATTCATATAATATTTGCACGTAGCGTAACTTCCGAATAGGATAAATTGTACTTAAGTTAAATATTTAAATGGAATAAAAACCAATAAAAATAATCGAATATTGCACAGAACATTCATTAAAATAACTTTGAAGCATCTGATAGCATGCTCCAGAATTTCAGTATAGCGTAACGTTTGAATGTAATTATGAATTGCACACGCAAGACTACAAAAAGAATAATATTCTTGAATGCGATGGTTTAGCGTGCGTAATGATTACTTTCCTGGACTGCAAATAAGAGGTGGCTAACAACCATTTTGATCACTTTTTCCGCTGCACGAAATGGGGCACTTTCAACAACTGTCTTTTCCTTACTGCTTATTGAAAATTACACTGCATTGTTATGTGTAATGAAATATTCCTTCAGTTCAAATAAAATGGCGTGCAATGTCTTTTTATGTAACAATGCATAACATTAACCCAAGAGTAATCTGTAATAAACGGAGTTCAGATTCAGTTTAAATGACAGTTATTATGGTGTTGAAAAATATACTACGAGGCACGCAAGTCATAAAATAGAAAACAGTGATTTTTCGCTAATTCGGAACTTAGTGGAATGTAAGATACTTGTGAAATCAAGTGATACAATAACTTACGTTTATGAGGAGCACAATAAACGTCTTAAATAATTTTAGTAGACTGGATTTCGTTTTTCTATTTTAATCTTAAACAAAATGGGGTTGAAGTAAAAAGAAACAACGACCACCATACATTTTTTTATTATTTTGTTTTATTTAATCAATTATTCTTAATTCTTGTCATCTTAAAATAAAATAAAATAAAATAAATTTATGTAGCAACGGGTTAATCCAGGGTTTGATATGCAAATTCGGTGGGAAGGTAGGGGATCAAAAAATAACATAACTTCACGTAGTAAAGTATTAGCGGAGAGAAATGCATAACGTTGTAGATTGCAATGTGCTTCTACAACTTTTGCTAACGCGCGAAGCTGTCAATCAACTGCAGGCAATCATAATTTAACAAGTTAATTTCAGAAGCCTACATGTGAACCGTGTGTGCTGAAAACACTTTAAGAATGAAGAAAGATTCATCAGTGAAAAGGACGCACGCTATAAAATGACCAACTAATGTTTTCCGCAGAAAAACGAAAGTAATTTTACACAGGTAGGATAATAGCAACTACGATAGTAAGTGCTTAAAGTATCTGTACACGTTAAAATTGTCCTTTTTGAAGAAAAAATTGAATTTATGTTTATTGTTCTGTTTTATAGAGGAATCTTTGTGGTTTCCAAAACACCTTTACTTTTATTTGTACGATAATTAGAACCGCTGTTATAGCCAATTAAGTTACTCAAATCAAAATTACTTAATTATGCCTTACAAATTTATTTAATTAATTACTTAATTATTAATCAAAATTGCTTAATTATACAAAATTTTTTATAAAGCCAATCAAAATTACCTATTTATAAAATTAGTGAAGGATTGACATATGTGAAGAATTTTAAATGTAGAAAATGAATAGAATGTAGTATTTATTTAAAGCAAAATATTTAAATGCATTTTCTGAAAAACTATATTTTTAATGATTAGAGTATACGATATATACCTGATTACTTCAAAAATTTTGAAGATAATTTAATAAAATTTTTCTACAGTATTTCATGCATTTTTTTTTTTTTTTTTTTTTTTTTTTTTAATGCTTTGAATTAAAAGTGAAACTCTATGTATAAATTTCATGATTATACAAGCTTATATGAAAATAATGAAATTTTTTAAAGAAAAATTCTGTATTTTTCTGTGTGATTTGATATATTTTAGTGAATTTAAGGACTATCAGAAACATTTTAGTTCATTGCACAGGTAAGAGTCATAGTAATATGCAGTATAAAGGAATTAAAAATATTTTGAGTTAAGTTGAATTTAGAGCATCTGGCGTAAATGTAAAATGTTGCTTAATTTCTATACAAATTAACCCATTTTTTCAAATTTTTTTGGAATATTTGGGAAAATTATATATGTTTTCAAAATTTCGCAATTCAAAGTCGCATTTTAAAAAAACATGTTTATATTTAGACCATATTCTGTGTTTTTGCAAAAAAGTGTTCTGAACGTAGACAGATGCCTTAAAGGAACTGCATCCTTTGCAAATTAAAATATGGAAACGTTACTCGTTGGATAGTTGTCAGATATTGTAGTCAAAAACACAAAACGGTTAAATTCCTCTTTTATTGGAATTTGATTGTATTTAAAAAAATTTCAGAACAGATACTTCGACTGAAAGTGAGTGCGTCATTCGCCAATTTTATCTATCATGATTGCTCTAAGTAAAAATTCCAGTTTTTTACATTTATCGATAAATATTTGAAATGTTTGATGTTGTGTTACACGTTATTTCAGTTATCATGTCGAATGATGATTTTCTCTAATTGCCTGACAGCTTTGTGCGTGAGCAGAAGTTACAAATAAATAATACCCTTAAAAATATTGGCATTCATTTCCACCAACAATTCCCAATGTAAATACGTTTTCATCTTCTTTCTCTCCCTCTTTTCCACAAAAATTGAACGTTTAATTCTAAATAAACCTCTGTTTACTATATTTGTTAACATTTTTTAACATTGTTGAAGCAGCGCAAATAACGGCGCATTGTTTCTATTTCAGAAGATAAACTGGGCGTAATGCTGCTTAAGTCACAACATAAAATAAGAAAAAATAGTATTATCGAACATATTTAATATAGGTTGATTTCCGTTCAATTTTGTTAAGAAACTTTTTTCTTTGGCAATAAGTAAACTATTAAACACACGAGCTGTAAAAAAAAAAAAAAAAAAAAAAAAAAATATTTTAAAGCTTATACAATAAATATCATTGCAACCCTTGCTTTTAATTAATTTTTAATAAACGTATACGGAATTCGAAGATTAAATAAAGAATAAAATTATTTTTTCTAAGTAACAATAAGAAAAAAATTAAAATATATTTTTTAAATATTATATTTATATTACATATACAACTTAAAAGATTGAAATCTGCTGTCGCTGCAATGACCTTCATGTTCAGTGAAAATGATGTACCTCTAGGAATCAACGAAACTGTGAAGATATCCTCTTAATTCCAATAAAACAATATCTATATTTTTCTGGAGTCATGGTTTACCTTTACGTGTAAATTTATAATTAATTTCCTTGTACAAACTTGGACAAATATGCAATCCTTTTGAGAAAACAGTATCATAAAATCTCAGCTATTGTTTTTATGGTCTTATATGAATGAGTGGTTACTATATAGAAATCAAAACGTATATTTATATGTATTTAAAGTGTATGGGTTCATGCTTTAATTAAAGTAATATCAGAATTTTAATTTGTATGTACTAAACAAAATTCCATGATGCGTAAAAAAAATATTTTGTTATTTTAAGTTATTATCAACTTATTGCTGTCATTAGAATTGTCTTCCTTTATTAAATAAAATACATTTATAGCACATGTCTCCATAGAACATCCTCAGGGTGTTTAATGGATAAATTGTGCTATAGAAGGTGTTCCTAAGATTTCATTAGAAGAAGACGTGCTATATGTGTATATTTTAAAAGTTGCTTAATTTAAACCTACAACCAGATATGCTTGAACCATGTTTAAAGATACTAACAGCCAAGAATAGCATATACATATAAATCTTATTTAAAGCTCATTTTTTCTATTAGAATTCATAACAATTAACTCATATTTATGCAAATTTAGATAAGTTAATGAAACAATCCAAAACTTACATTGTTTTTGTTTTATTATTGGATGTTATGCAATGACTGAATGTTCATTTGTCCACCTTTTGTTATCTTCATATTGGTTGGCTTCAAAGGTTTTCCCTAAAAGATAATAAGGAAAAATACACATGTAATATTTATTCTTTATAACAAATTTGATAACTTAACAAAATTTTTTTTTTACTTGAAATACAGTTAGCATTTATTGCATTTTTTATACAATCAACATTTACTAAATATGTGAATGCGCTTAAAAAAAATTTTCACTTTGTCCTTACAGCTTCACGTGTTACCCAATCATAGATGTTACAACTATTAGACTCTATGAACATTTGTCTTAAAAAAAAAAAAAAAAAAAAAAAAAAAAAGTAGTAAAAACTTTTCGGCGGCTTAGGACATGTACTACGCACGGAGAATATTATTATTTAACACGTTTGCCATTCGCTGAGTGATGTTACCGTTTTTAGATAATATATTATATGAAATGTTTATTGAAATCCTTTAACGATTGTTTCCTCAACAGCAAGGGCGAAATGGGCTGTCCTGGGAAACGACGAAGCACTGAGGGAAAAAACTACGTTTTAAGACTACCATCACTCCGTTGCAATAAATAAATAAAAATAAAAATGTCTTTGAAATTGAAGAGTATTTTTTGTTTCTCTTTTCAAGTTTTGCTTGGAAAAATACAGAATTTTAGAATTTTTTAAGAATATTTTTCCAGAAGTCCAAAAATTCTTTTTTTAGCTCTAACGGTTTTATAGCTGCTTGTAACAAAACCTGTGTTTGCTATTTATTAAATCTAAAGCATTTAGTAAGGTCAATTTTACATATTTACAAGAATTCCAAAATTATAAATATACATATGAATTTTCGAGACAAATTTTCAAAGCGTCTCTACATCGATCTCTGACTCCAAAACATAAAAAAAAAAAAATCCATATTTTCTTTACAGATGAGACAGCGTGGACAAACATTTCCTGTAAAGGTTGTAAATATACCTTGAAACTTTATCGAGTTTTATTTATTTATTTATTTATTCGCAAACGTATTAAATATTTTAATTTTAATTAATTAATTCTTTTTTTAATGCATAATTATTCGGTTCTTTAAAAAGTTATTTCGTTTTTTAACAACAGAGAACATAATTATATTTTTTGACACGAACTGCACAATAATTCACAATTAAATAATAAAGAATATTGTCATTATATATTTTAACAGCTGATATAGCAAAGCTTGTTTGTCACAATTTTGTTTGATTTTGCACAGTAGCTTTTGTTTGATGTCCTTACAAATATGGATGTCAGAAACAGCATTTTTGGCATATTTTTCTTTTTCTTTATTATCAAAAAGACAAGAATTCTGATAAAGCAAGTAAAAAATTACCGTATGTGTATAATGAAGATATATCGATAGAGTGTCAGTGACAAAACTGGTTTGCAAAATTTCGTTCCGGCAATTTTTTTTTTTTTTTTTTTTGTTGAAAATGCATCACGTTAAGGAAGGACAATGAAGATTATAATGAGAAAATAATGGCATTTATTTATGTAAATGGCAGATAATAACCCGTACAATCGAGGAAATATTAAATTTATCGAATTCGACCGTTCAACGCGTTGGATTAGCTTTTAAACTCGATATGTGTGGTCCACATGTTCTTACAGAAAGTAGTTTCTTTTGTTGTATTGATGTTTGTGATTTACTTCTCAAACATCAAGAAAATGATCAATTTTTGAAGCAATTCATTTTTGAGGATGAGAGAGGAGTTATTTATAACAATGTTAAATGCAAGATATCATGGGGTAATAAAAATGAACCGTCTCAAAGCACTTTGAAACCCAATAAACATTAAAAGAAAAAGATGGTACTGTCCGTTTGGTGGGATTTCTAGGGAATCGCTTTATTTAGTTTCTACCGGGAAATACTACTATCATTTCTGAAGTATTCTGTCATCAACTGGACAAACAGAATGAGAAAAGAGAAATGCAAGAATTGATCAGTGGAAAAGTTGTAATGTTCCACCGAGATAATGCGAGACCGCATACGAATTCGGCAACTCGCCAAAAGCTTTTATTGCTTGGATGGGATGTACTACTATATGCATCATAATCTTCAAATCTAGCACTTTCGAATTATTACTTGTTCTGGTCTCTACAAAATTTTTAGAGAGCAAAATCTTTACATAAATTGAGGACGTCAAAAATGGCTTTAGTCAGGTTTGCTAGCAAAGGTCAGAAAGTTTATGAACGCGGGATCATGCTACTGTGAAAAGATGGTAAAGTATTTTGTGCCGAAATGAAGAATATATAATTCAATAAAATATTTATATTCTTAAAAAAAAAAAAAAATCTTTCATTTTCACTAACGAAAAAAAAAAAAAAAAAATCTTTCATTTTCACTAACGAAAAAAAAAAAAAAAAAGATATTGCTTTCAGAATAACTTAATAGTTTCATCTGGAAACTGAAATGCTTTATGAATGGCTAAACACAGTAAAAAAAAAAAAAAAAAAAAAAAATCTTTGACATCTGACACAATTTATTCCTGCTTCCGATGATGTATTATTATAATTATAATTATTTGTTTATTTTTAAAAATTATATTCAAGGTTTTTGGAAGTTATTAATAGATTGCAAAATTCTTTCGAAGGTGTAAAGTTCAAAATGGGAGATAAAAAAGTGTTACGCGCGGGTAAGCACTGCCGCACCCTGTTAGAACTTCAAGCCTATATAGCGCAGGTGGAAAAGACTCTGCGAAAGGAAATGGGTTTTCGGAGCGAGGTCTTTACCGATTTGAAAGGAATTATTTTCTAAGTACCGCAATTTCGCGTATATAACCCCCCTAAAAATAATTATAACCGAAAGATAGCCCGCACTTCCAAAACCACATGGTCGGCAATCGCCGTTTGTAATTTCAATACGAATTGCTATCATTTTTGTAATAAGTAGGAAAAGTTAAAAAAATAAACAAATATACAAATAAATATAAATAATAAACAAATAAATTTACTTATCTATAATGAAAGAGCGAATAATCATAACTTATTATTAATCTTGTCTCTATATAAATTACTATAACTGGAGTAACTTCTAATGATTAACACCTTTATTCAATTTATAAGAAAATTATAGATTAATAATAAATTTATTTACAACCCCACTAAAAATAATCTTAAATTAATCTTTAAAAAAAATCTACAGAACATCTCAAGTTATTTGGCCCACTTCTTAAGCCTACATATTCTGCAGATTTTCTTCATACTTCTAAAGAAAATTTACAGAATATAATCTTAAGATTTTTTTCAAAATATATAGGCTTAAAAGTGGGCCAAATAACTTAAGATATTCTGCAGATTATATTTTTAAAGATATTTTTAAGACGTTTTAGTAAAATCTGCAGAAAATCTGCAATTTTTCACATACATGGTAAATAAATACAACAAATATAAATAAATAAATAATAAAATAAAAATTTTAATTAATTTATTTTTTATTTAACATTCTATCCATTTATATATTAGTTAAAAAAGCTTTTTCAGAACGGTGCTTGATAATTCAGAATAAAATATAATTTAATTGTCATGAAATTTTTCTTTTTTTTTTAATTTTCTATTATGAAAAATAACAGACGAATAATTCAGATCTGTTTATACAATAAAAAATAAATTGTAAAGTTAATTAAAAGTTATTAGTTAATCAAAACGCTTAAAAAGCTGTTAAATAAGTTATACATTAAAAATTTAACTTATTTTATTTATATTTTTTTAAGGCTTGATTTAAAAAAAAAAATCTTAGAAAATCTGATTTTATTTACACTCATAACAAAAATTGAAAGAATTTTTCAAAAACTTAGTAGTTATTAGCAAAAATTTAGTTATATAACTATAATAAAATTGCTTAAACAACCAAAAAAATAGCTTTGTAATAAAAGTAAAATCATGAATTTTTTTAAAGTAATTAATAAAAAAGATCACAAACAATTGACATTCATAATACTAAATGAGTTTTAATCCCTATTTTAATGCTTCTATCAGATATTTTCTACAAAATTCAGGCTATTTTGTATGTGTGTGTGTCTGTTTAAAAACTTATGGCAATGCTTTTATTTATTTCGATCTTTATAAAAATAACCTTATTATGCGTATTTATACATGTATGTGCGCAAAAGAAACATGTAATTTCCTTAAACAAAACACGCCATAAAAGTGGTTTACTGTATATTTACAAAAAAAGAAAAAAAAACTGCTAATTAAAAAAAAAAAAATAATAATAATAAAATACTAATCAAACTCCAATTTATATCTATTTGATAATGCTATCTATTATTTTCTTTAAAATGGAGCAAAAAAAAAAAAAAAAAGTTTTTAAATGTATAAATTTTTTAAATGTATAATTTAAATGTATAATTTTCTCATATCAGTTTTTGGCATGCGATCGACACCGTACCTCGAAATGTCAAACCTAATTTGTTAAAATATTATAAAAATGCACCATATTTTACTTATTTATATTTCAATGCACAAAAGGAACATGAAATTCATCTGAAATGAAAACATTTTCAAACCTTTTACAGTATATTTACAATAAAACTTACCATTAATTGCTTATTTTTGCGAAGCGCTAAAAGGAAATTTTTTTTCACATTTGTTTCACAAAAAACAAAAAAATCATACTCAAAATGCAATTTTTATTTACTTTAAACTTTTATCCATTATTTTCTTTAAAATGGAGCAAAAGAAAAAAGTTTTTAAATGTATACATTTTTGAATATGAGCTTAATACCTGTTTTTGCGTTCGATCGATACCGTACCTCGAAATGCAAAACCTAACTTGTTAAAATTTTTTATAAAAAGCACTATAGTTTGCTTATTTATTTTTCAATTCACAAAAGGAACATGAAATTCATCTGAAGTGAAAACATTTTCAAACCTTTTACCGTATATTTACAATAAAACGTACCAATAATTGCTAATTTTTGCGAAGCACTAAAAGGAAATTTTTTTCACATTTGTTTCACAAAAAACAAAAAAATCATACTCAAAATGCAATTTATATTTACTTCATACTTTTGTCTATTTTTTTCTTTAAAATGAAGCAAAAAAAAAAAAAAATCTTTTAAATATATAAATTTTTGAATACAAGATTATATGAATACAAGATATGCACAATTTTGAATGTTGAGCAAATTTCTTGTAAAAGTATATTAAAAATATTCATAACAGGCTTAACTGAAGTGTCATGATTGCTTTGCCTCATTAAGATTACGTATGCAACATATTACAGTAATTTTCATGGAAATTTTAAAAAATGACACTTCGTTTTCATCGCCAATATTGTCGAACCTCGTTAACATGAATCACAAGGGTGGTGACAGATCTCTTCATGTTACCAGTAGTTAATACTATCAGTAACTCGAAAACTAATCTTCCTTTACAGGGATTGTGGAAACACTTCACGTTAAAAGTAATACACGTTAACGAGGTTCGACTGTATTCGGTAGCTTGCAAAAATGGATTTGAGCCATTAGTGAGAATTATTTTAGTTAAAAATAGATTTTGTAACTCATTTTTGAAATAAATAATATATAAAAGTTGTATAAACTATTGAAATTCAGTATTATTGATGAATTTTCAGTTTTTTGGGGAAAAAAGTACACAGATATTTTACGATATTTATGTTTTGCATAATTTTGAATGTTGAGCAAATTTCTTGCAAAAATATATTTACAATATTCATAATGGGTTTCATTGAAATGTGATTCATGCTTTTTACCTTATTAAGGTGAAATATGCAATAATGTAGGTATTTCCTTGGAAATTTCTAAAATGTAACACTTGGTTTTCATCGCCAACATTCCGTAGTTTGCAAATATTGATTTTTAACCATCAGTAAGAAATATTTTTGATAAAGATGAATTCTAATGCTCAATTTTGAAATCAATAGTACATAATTGTATTTTCAAGGTCTAAAATTTAGTTTTATTCATGAATTTTCAGTATATTTTCAAAAAATATAAACAAACACTTTCAAAATTTTACGTTTATAAAAATTTGTAATGTTGAGCAAATTATTTGTTAACATATGGTACAAATGTTCATATAGGCATACTTGAAGTGTAATTCATGATTATTTTGCATTATTAAAATGAAATATAGAATAACACAGGGATTTTCATGGAAATTTAAAGAAATAACATTTTATTTTCATCGCCTATATTCGCTCCCTCCCAGAAATTTATTTAAGCCATTAGTAAGAAATATTTTAGTTAAAAATGGATTTTGTTATTCACTTTTGAAATAAATAACATGTAAAAATTTTATAAACAATTAAAATTCAGTTTTATTAATGAATTTTCAAATTTTTGTGAAAAAAAAGTGAACAGATATTTTAAGATTTTTATGTTTTGCACAATTTTGAATGTTGAGCAAATTTCTTGTAAAAATATATTAAAAATATTCATAACAGACTTAACTGAAGTATAAATCATGATTGCTTTGCCTCATTAAGATTACGTATGCAACATATTACAGTAATTTTCATGGAAATTTTAAAAAATAACACTTCGTAATTACACTTCTAATACAGGGGTTTTCATTGGAATTTCAAATTTACTAAATTTTATGAAAATATTTAACACTTACCTCTAACTTTAATATGGAAAGGTTGTTGTTGATTTGTTTTTTTTAAACGCTTATTATTTCTCATGCACCCGAAGTTTGAAATACACGGTATTAAAATAAAATATAAAATATTTTTATCAAAATACAAGCAAATTTCTGCCATTACCACTGTGTGTACACTTACATGTATAAATACGCATAAAGGTGATTTTTATAAAGATCGTAATTAAATAAATGCATTGCCATAAGATTTTACACTTTTTATAAACACTATCAATTGTTTTCTTTAAAATATAGCAAAATAAATTATTTTCAACTAAGCAATTTTTCTGTATGAACAGATATTGAAATTTTTGAAGTGTGATTATTCTAGACGTTTAAATGATTTTTTAAAATCATTGATTTCCTTTATTTATATATTAAATACTAAATTTTATGAAAACAAATGTAAAACATTTACACAACACATGAAACACAAAATATTTTTAACAATATGAAATCGAGCAACAAAGCTAATCGCCATTTTAGCTACCCCTAACGCTAGCACGCCGGCTGTGTATATAGTAAACAAACATTTTTTATTTTTACCTGATCACATCTTCGAGTTGAGTTGTAATTCTCTAAACTTGAATGAATTCCATTGCAGGAGCTTGAAGCAAAACATATGGTCGTTGTTTTATATTTATCTCAATTTTAATAAAAGCAATAAATGGATTATCATAATTCACACACGCACCACACTCCATGCACAAACACGCGCGTACGTACTAAATAGCTGTTTATGATTCAAAATGCCCACAAAAGTTCTACAAATATTTTTCAGATTTAATTTTAACTTTTTGCTTATAACCTAAAATAATAAAAGTGTTCGTGTTAAAACTTCAAAAAATCTGAAGTTATTTTAATGATGAAACAAAATCTTTATAATGCCTATAAAACGTCGTAAAAAAATCTGTGGTTATCTTGGTGATAAATCTAAATCTGCAAAATTTATTCAGATATTTTTAATATTTCTGTAGAAAGTCGAAAATTTTTAAGATTATCTCAAGATAATTTTTATTGGGGAAAGTTCATTGAAATCCATCGAATTCGGATTTTTCTGTATCAGAATTAAAATGTTGCAATATTGTTTGGAACAGTTCGTCTTCATCATCCTTTTTGTCCTCCTCATCAAATTCCTTTTCACTGTCCTCAATTTCATCGTTATTATACATTAATAATCTAGATTTTTTTAATCCAGATTTTACCGTTTTGATAGAAATAGAGTCCCAAACGTTAATACACATTCATCTACTTTCACTAGAAATGCTTTGATTTTCTCCTTGTTCGCGATAGATACCCCGCAAGACATACAAAGTCAGGTTTTTTTTATAGATTACCCACGGGTTATATACGCGAAATTACGGTTTTTATTTAGACGTAAAAGGTAGTTATTCATATTAGATAGTTAGCCAATAGTTGGTAATGCTCGCTAGTAACCGAATTCTTTTTATGGATCATTGCTCAAAAACTGGTAAAGGTACTCATTTTCAATAATAATAATAAATAATAATAAAAAAAAAGTACTTAAATAAACTTGTAAAACATATACCAGTTTCAAGGATTTCTTATATTTTGGAGATTGGGAATGCAGACAGAATAAACGATAGAAAGACGTATGAACAACAAAATTTGCATTAAATTTTCAACATTAATAGAAAGCGTTAATTCATAAATAACTTAATAACTTGTTAAAACCACCCAAAAATAAGTGAGGTATTTTTTTTCTTTTTTAATCTTAAGTCTTTAACTATAATAACTCGAACATTCACAAGGCTCATGTGATATCATAGCATCTAAAATTTAATGAGAAAATAAATAATAATGATGTTTTCAACATTAAAACTCATTTACAATAAGAAAATTGGAAATTCAAGCATAGTTTTTATAGAATGAAATAATGTAATTTAACCAAAAAAAGTCTGCACTTACAATAGCACAAGAAAAAATAAAAGGGACCAATTGTTGCCGGGAATTCTGAAATTTGGAAAAGAGTTGTTAGTTGTTTTAAGACGAGGTCATTTTCTTGATGCAGTATGGCGGATAATTAGATATCTCTGGTATCAAAGTTATAAAGAATGAAAACCTCTGTTAATGCAATCTCTAAATTTGAGTGTGCTGATATGAAAATGTGATGGAAAAAAGGATAAAAATTACATTATTTTTACGATGTTTTTTCCCTACAATCAAATCCAAGAATGAATATTGTGACGTTAAATACAAAAGCTTCGAACTAACATCTTTTTACTCCGTTTTCTTAATTGGCAACTCTAATTTCTCTTTTTCTTCACTTTTTCAAAAAAAATAAATAAATAAATAAATAAAATAAATAATAATAAAAAAAAAAAAGTGAGGGAGAGAGAGATTTCTGTTAAATTCGCGATCTATAATTAACTAAAAATCGAATTGCAATGTAAAAAGCAGACAAAAAAAGTATAAAACAGGAAAAAAAAAAAAAAATCAAAAATATATGTATAAAAAGGTACAAAACGGAATGGTAAAATGTGGAAAATCATAAATTAAAAATAATGATAAATTATACACAAATTTACAAAAAATAAAAATAAAACATATTAAAAAATACAACAAAAAAAGTTAACAAATTTATTTAAAAAAAAAAAAAAAATATATATATATATATATATATATATATATATATACTTCTTGATAGAGATTTCTTCATATATATATATTTCTTGAAAATAATATACATATAAATATTTACCGGTTGATTATCCTGAACATGTTTACATAAATAAGTTTTTGTTAATATTCTTCTTAATTCTGCGTATAAAACATTTAATGTCTAATAATTATAAAAAATAACAATTTCGTATTAATTTTTTTTTAATGCATTGACAAATGAATACCCCAAAAATTTAAATGGATTTTTATTCCCTCAATAAAGTTTATCTTAAGTCTAAAAATTAAATTTCTTGATGTAAAATGTAGTATTGTAATAAATACAGTTTGATTAACCCAACGGAACATCATATTTAAATCTATATTAGTTTTTATTTGTTTTTAATTCTTTTCATAGTACAATTGCAGATGGCAGCACTATTCATGTTATTTTTCCAGGAATATTCTAAAACCCTTCTTTAGGATTCTTGCTCCTAATTAAGGATTTTGGATTCTTTCATATTTGAATTCGTTTCTGAACTCTCTTAACTTATTCCTTGATTCTGGGCCATTAACTGTACTTTTACGGCTTACTGTTACTTAATTTTTACATGTGATGCGTGATAAAGATCATTTTTTCAATCATTGTTTTTTTCATTATATGTAAAATTTATCTTTTTTTTTTTTTAATTGGGAGTTTAATTATTCCAATATCTTCTATTTATTCGTAGAATTTTCTCATTTTGTTAGTGAGTTAACTTTGATATCAGTTTCTTTCTTGTTTTGTCTGAATGTTTTGGGCCCGGAGCAAAGAAATATTTAGAATTTGCTATCTTTGCGACAGAAAAGCATTCACTTTGCCTGTTTGTATTCTACCAGGCCCCTGATGAAATTAGAATGCAAACATGCTATTATCTAAGTCCAATTTGTTTTATTTAATTTTGATTTGACTTTTTTTCATATATATACATAATATATGAATGTATATTTCATATATATATATATATATATATTATATTATATATATATTAATAACCCAGAATGCTGTTTTCAATCTAGCATTTCGAATAGGTCATTGTTACCAAAAATATGACAAATCACTGCAAAATCAGGAATCAGTGATAAAATATGAAGTATTTTCATATATTACGGAATATAGTATGATGCAAGTTGTGAAAAGGGAAAACGAAGAACTCCTATGTAGTTTATGTGTGTTATTAGAATGTTAAGAAATTATAAGTCATTTAGATAATGAAGTTTTATTATTTAAGTACATATATATATTTTATTTTCATCCCCCTCCCCTTGAAAATGATCTTATAATACACATTTGTTTTTCTTCATGATTCCATTTGGCGCCAACATTTTGAATATGTTGTTTGCTACATAATAAATATTTTAATCACTTTTTTTTCAATGTGTATTAATAATCTAAAAAAATATGTGATTATATTCTAGAGAATATTTTACTAAAACAAACTATGTAGAACATTTGAACTATGAAAATTTTATCGCTACGTTAAAACACTTTTTCAGGGGCAGGAAAAATGAAAACATGTTTACATTCCGACAAGAAAGTGCACTTCAATTTAAAAGTATTTCTTGGGTAAACATTAATTTTACTGAAAAAGTTTATATTTAATTTCACGTTCCGAAACTATGAAAAGTTACATAATATTTTACTTCCAGGATATTTGTTTTTCTCTATAAAAAAGAAAATCATAACATATAAGTAAATTATATACACTGTTTCATACATCAAGGGAAATAGAATTTTATGTATTTTTACATATTAGAATTTTTCGAGTGTGTAATTTTTTTTAAGTATATATATATATATTTATTTATTTAATCATAAAATTAGATTAATCGAAGACGATAAAACAGAATAAATTTTGCTTTAAAAATAAAACGATGTACATATTCGACTATTTTATAATAAGATATTATTATACAATTTACTACAAAAAATGAGAAGAAAAATTTGCTAATTGAGAAGATTTCCTTGAGTCATGAATTATACATTATTCCTACAATGTTTTTCTGAAAAAGTAGTAGCGATGTCTCTGTATCGCAAATTTAAAAATAATTTATTAAAAGATTTTCCCATATTTAGACAATAAGCGTTAAAATTACATTAAATTTGTGAGATTTTTTAATTATAAACTTCATTTTTGTATTTTTCCAGATTAATAAATAGCATGATAGCCAAACTTACTCCTAAATCATGAATAGCAAAAAGTCCATGGTTTTGCTTGACAAAATGCACAGTGTTTGGTTTTAAAACGAATATCTTTTGCTCTACGACAACCCAAGCCACTCCTTGCAATATCAGTCAATCAAATTTTCGCAAAGGAAGATGGAGATGTGAGAGATTTGAAAATTTCAAAGAAATTAAGGAGGTTACTACGGCAAAATTATCTTCCAACACCAACAAAGAATTTGTTTTATTTATTTATTTATTTATTTATTTTATCAAAATCTGTTGGTGACTATTTTGAAAAGTTCTCTCTTAGGACTTTTAGGTGAATAAAAATATGTTCACCCCCAATTTCGACGACACTAAAATTTAATTTCCTCTCTTGTTGGCAAATTCATCAAAAAACGAAAATTCATCATCATCGGTTAAACTCCCATTTCGCCAATAGCGAAGGTTCACCCCCATTTTGCCGACACTTAAATTTTTTCTAAACATTACGCGGACACTAAAATTTTTCAAACGTATTTAAGAATATTAAACATCTGGAATAAGTGTGTAGTTTGAAGGCAGTATCCCTAAAAAACTTGCTTGTTTATTGCTAAGATGCAGTAGAAAAGAGATTGGGGAACAAATGGGCTACATAGAGGGTTAGAAATTAGAATGCGGAAGTCAGGCGTCAATGGCACTTAATTACTTTTTCTTCGTTGCCAAGTTTTCTTCGTTAAAAATGGCGTAATTTTTAAAATAATTTTTAATGGGATAAGACTTAGTTTATTATTATTATTATTTACTTAAATAATAAATACAAGTACAAAAGTTAAAATATATATATATAACAGAAAAAGAAAAATCTTATTTAAAATAGAATAAACATTTTTTTTTTTTAAATATTAAAAAATCATTACGTCTCGTAGTTAAATTAAATTCTAATCACATTAAAAACTGAGACAGACACTATACACTAAAGATATACAATTTAAAACGTTAAAAATACAAAACATAAAATTAAACTTTTCGAGCCTTCTACAGGCTCCTCATAAAAAAAAAAATTAAAAAAAAAAATTAAAATGTAAATGCTGAGAAGAACAACAGACTTTCATTAAGATAATACAACGTATTCAGCGGAAACTGAGCATGCCTCATTAAGTGGTGAAAAATGTTGATTTGTGTACCAGTCCTCCAGGAATATTCTTGAATGATAATTTAAACAGTTAGATATGATTATTTTAGTATTGTTAAAATCAGGTAAATGGTCAGTTTCTATGGCATGCTGTAAAAGGCTCGAAACGTTTAAATTTATGTTTTGTGCTTTTAATATTTTAAAGTGTATATTTTTAGTGTATATTTGTCTGCCTCAATTTTTAATGTGATTATTATTATTTTTTTTTTATCTGCTGGCCAGCTCATTTTTAAATGCAGACAAATTCCATGCATTACATCTTCAAGCAGAATGAGAACTGTCAGAAAATATTCATTTAAACTTTTTTTTCTTTTTGGTTGTTTCAATTATTAGTTTTTAATTTCAGTTTTATAAGCCCAAGTTTGATATCAGTTTATTTCGTATTTAAAAAATTATCATTATAACAAATTTTGATTATGAGGTAATAGATAGAAAAAGTAAGTAAATAAATAAATAATAAAAAAAATGAAATTTTATGTAAATTATTATTATTATTATTATTGTTATTTCAAAAAAGTTTTTATGTATTTTGTTACTTGCTAGTTTTTATTGAGTTTATGCATATATAACACTGGCTATTTGTTCATTATTAAAAACACAAGCATTTTTAATTTTTGTGCATATTATTTAATTTTTGTTTCAATATTTTTGCATGCGTATCAGAATAAATTTTTTATGCTTCAACTAATCATTTTTGTTTCGTTTCGAATCAACTATGAAATATGATTTATTTTTTAAATAATTCAGTTCCCTCAAGAAGTACATAAATGAATATATATATATATATAATAATAATAAACTTTGGCACTTACATAGTCTATCACATTCAGTTTCCGATTCTCTTGCTTCATCTCTTAAGATTCTGTCATCTGGTGACTGGAGTGTGTACATAAGATCTTCGTTATCGGAGACGGTACTTGAGTCCCTATACAGTTAAAATTACAATTTTTATTAGTTATAATAATAGATGAATAAATATAAAATTTAACAGATAAACAGCCTTTCTTAAACTAGTTTATCTTACTCAGAGTGACAAATATATATATATATATATTTTGATATATTATTTAATTCTGTTTCAAGTTTTATATATATGCATTTTTTTTAATTAATTTTCTGAAACACTGTCCAACGGAGTTGTAAAAAGGAATAAGAGACTGGCACAAGTGATTCGTTACAATCCTTTTAGTAGTAAACATCTGATTAATCAAAAATTAATATATAATGCATAAAACATAATGAGAAATAGTTTAGAAATAGTTTAGATATAAATAAATTAATATATTTTTTCCAAGAAAGTAAAAATCGGCTAATGAGTTTTGTTTGGAACTGTATAAAAATGTCTTTCGATGCTGATTTAGAAAGGAGTAGTAATCCACCTAACTCCTGTACCATCGTAACAATCTTTCTGAAAGAGGCTCACCCAAGACATCTTCCAGAGAAGGAGCAAGAAGCATCAATATCAATTCGTAAGCTGATGTTGATTCTGAATTCTTCCCATCAATATCATAAAATAACAGCAGAAATTAAAAGTTCAATATATCTGTGTTGCGACAAAGTATCGGAAACGAGTTCAAATATTTATTTTTCTTTCTAGTTCGCTGTTAAAAATTTTGTCCAAAGTCAAAGAGTTTTTGGTTGTAAATTATACAGTAGTGTTTTGCACAATAAGGCTCGTCAGCCTAGTACCACCTTAAATGTGAAAGGTTAGCACAGGAATGTGTACCTGTAGTCCTAACGCCTCTTGGACGAATGATGCCTTATATCATAAATTAAAATTCTCCCTTGCAACGAATGAACGATGAATAAAAAGAAAAAAATTGTGTAGAAACTTAACATTACTGATCAAAAGCAATTAAAGTAGTCTCGAAAACAATTGTCAAGGTGAGCGTTTAATTCTATTTCCTGTAAATAAAGCATTAATCGGATTAAATATTACATCATTTTGATATTTTCATTATCATTTTGATATTTCCAGATGCATTTAAAAATTTACTTACATGAATGAATTACTGGATAATAGCCCTGTGTAAAACGTTTAGACATTTTAATTACAAATATTTTTTTGGAGCAAAAGGTACTTATTTAGTACCCTTTAAAAGCTAAACGCAATTGTAATTTCATTGTATACATTAGAAATATTGTTGTTCCTCTGTGTAATAAATTCCTCTGTGAGATCCTCTGTTCAATATATATGTATATATATATATATATATATATATATTACTAAAAAGAAAAAAAATTATCAATACGCATTCAGTAGATAACACGCATAACACAAAGCGCATCCAAATTCGCTTGTACAGCTTTATAAACTAATTAATAATTATATGTATACTATTTTTAACAGAAACTACACATTTAAGCCTCTTAAAAGAATAATTAATTTTTAATTTCATTTTGTTAATTGCTGTGCAGCCATGTAAAATGCACTTTTAAATAACGAACGTAATAAGAGATACTCCTACGTGTCTTTCTACACGAGCTTTAAATACTACGAAAACTAAAATTATACAGCTAACTCATGTTACCCATAAATATTTGTTCTAAATTTTATGTAAATCGATTTCTCTGACTACTATCGCAGTATAAACATGCATACAGACTTTAAAAATGTTTTGAGTCTCAACTGATATCTCTATGACGTCTCAACAATAAATAAATTAATATTTTTCTGTAGTTTAACATAAAAGGAAATTTTTTTACGCTACCAATGCCAAGATACTATCAAATATCTTAAATGCCTACGTGTGAAAATATTTTCTGGCTGAATGCTATGTTCTAAATCTCTGCTCAAAAAGTATTTAGGACTGTTGATAAATAACAAATTAAAATGTCAATATTAACAAAAATTTTCATAAGTATAATAAATTTATTTAATGCTACTAACATAATGTAACATCTTCAAAAGATCGATTCTTTAAATAATTTTTTTAACTACATATGGAAAGATATTTTCCTTTTAGGAGAATTACGAAAGAAAAAGAACAATTTTAGTGTAGTTTTAGTTTAGTTTAGTTCGTTTAAATCTATAGGTGACTTACTTTTTTTTTTTTTTATTCATTAAAATTTAACTATATAAAAGTTTCAAAAAATTATATGTAATATTTTAGTAGAAATTAAAAACAGCACAGAGTTATTCAATAATAATTCAAAGTAATTATACAATAAACTTTGCAGCTTTATTCACAAGAATATAATTAGTTTTTAAATGTATAATTTGTGTCTGGGTGTTGGTGTTTAAGAATAAGGCCGATTGACAGCTCTAGGGTCCTATGCCTGAGGACGGGTTCCTTCCGAGGTGGTATGTCTTTCTAAGTAATCCTAGACCGTATTTACGCAAGTTACGGAAAAGACCACGGAAAACTCCTAACGGCTAGACCGACGAGAACGACCTGGGATCGAATGCGGCACCTCCCGTCTACCAGCTTTGAGCGCAGAACCGTTCAGACGCTGGTGGGCCAGTATAATTTGTGCAGAAATATATTTGTAAATATTTAAATTATTGTGTTTCTCGTACAGAATCTCTTTTCATGTGTGTTTTTGAATTTAAGAAAATGTATAATATTTTAGTAAGGTTCATTGGACTTCGATAACTTTATAGTACAGATAAATAAACTAAAAAATGATAAAAAATGAAATTGATTTTGTTTGAGAATAAGTCAGAAAATTTTTTAAACTAAGAAACTGTGGACAATGACTCGAAGATAAATTTCTAAGTTGCAGTCCGGACGATATATGCATTAATCAAACCAGAAAAAAAAATGGAACTCTTTTTTTTTTTTTTTTTTTTACAGTAAACAGTTAGAAATGAAGTGAATTTACAGACGTATGTGATGATATCAAATTGTCAAACAATTTGGGCTGTAAGATCAAACGGTATATATATATATATCATAATAAAATGATCAAAATAACTTGCTTACAATAATGGTTCTTTTCCATTAGGAGAACGAGCTTCCAGAGAAATCAATATATTTTTTAAAGGTACAGCTTGCCATATGATTGTTTAGGCAAAAATCCCAGTCCTTGATTTTTACCGAAATGGCCAAAATTGTTTTTCCACTAACTAATCTACGGAAAACATATATAAAATACTCCATTGTTTTGTATGGTATATGACCTTCCTGCTAGAGAATTTTTACCCTCAAATCTCGACGTGCCTGGAAATTTTGAGATATGAGCGCTACGTTCTAAGGATGCACCCCATATTGAGGAAAATGCAGGTTCTAATTACGGTAAATAACTAAATTTTAAATTATTGTCAGAAGAAATGTTTAATTCCATAACTTTCATTCATAAGTAACAAAATCAAGTCTAAAAATCATATTTTATGCAAGTATTTTCGTTTACTTATTAAATTATCCTAACATGTGTTAAAATGTTATCGTATTAGATTTTTTTTTTCTAAATGCTTACCCATCTCCTGATTCTCTCCATGATGTAGAACCCTCTATTTTCATTCCAGTTCTATCTGGAACTTCATAGATTGGATGATCGCGATGTGATCTTAAATCCATTCCTGAAAAGAAGAAAAAAAATCAATCATTTTTCTATCTTTATATAAAAGTAAATCAACTAAATGTCTTTCTAAAAGCTAGTGCCATTTTTGCCTCTTTTATCGCACTAAATAGACGGTTAGTTTTCTTTTAAGATCTTTTTGGTATATTTCATTATTTAAACAAGAAAGAAAAATAGTGTCGTTCAAATTACAGAAATTTTTTAACTGAACTTAATCGTTATGTCATTTATTTTTCAATTTATTGCTTATTATGATCTGAAACAAATAGGAAGATATATCGCAGAAATTATTTCTGTATTTTAACTTTTTAAGTGAAAGCATAGATTAGTTTAGCTTTTGTGTCGCAGGGATATTGATCAAAAAACGTTAATGTTTCATGTAATACACCAAATTTAACCATAGCTAAAAAGAACCTTATAATAAAAACAGAAATTCTGTTTGAACGATTTTTATTCTGACCAAATAATTTATCTTAACTTTTTTATGTTGTCCTGAATGCGAATAACGAAATTACGAATTCATTGTAAAAACCGCACAGATTTTACGTTCTAACGCAAAATATTTAGCTAGTTTATGACAGTTACACTAAGCAGAAATTGACGATATTCTGTTAAAACAGTTAGCAAACATAAAGTTAGTGATAATGAGTAGGTTATCGTAACAGTTTTTTTTTTTTTTTTTTGTTAAGAGCATTTTAATATCGCTACTCTGAAGAATATCCATTCACAATATTATAAACTTAACACATTGACATTATTCTGTCGAAACTCTGGAACACACATTAACCAAATCAAATGCAGTTCCATATTTTGAGGAAATTAAACCTAAATGCTTGACATTACCATATAAACTCATATTATTTTTCTTTTCGATCTGTTTAGATTTTACACTTACCTGGAACTCAATTATCAAGTTAAGACACAGTTATAACATACACAGCTATAATATACAGCTATAATATTTTTCGACATGTATCTGCGCCCTATTTTAAATTGCAGATTTTTTTTTTTTTTGAGGAACGTCTGTAGATAGACTTTTGTCAATTAGTAACGGTTAGATTCTGTTACATCTTATTTTAAAATTACAGATAAGATTATCAACAAAGTCAAAGAAAGTTATAAACACAGTTACATACATAAAAGACTATTTTAAGAAAAATATTGGGCATGAATATTTTCATTTTTTTTTTTTTTAACCTATTAATTTAATACAATTGTTGAATATATATATATCGAAATTTACCTGAATGACGATATCCCGGATAATATATTGTAGGAGACTCATAGATACATTCTCCTTTTTCCACCTAAAAGGAAAAATAATTATCAATTTCATTTATTAAAAAATTTTAAGTGTAATTTTAAATTTGCTATAACACATATTTTTTATTGTTTTTCTGGTATTTAGTACAGTAGCTTATTGATTTACTTTAGTAGATTTCATAACATAGCTAATTTAACATCGTCATGTTTCATATTATAGATTCCCGCATTTAAATATTAGGTCGTTGCAAAAGTTCGTGCGGACGCTGATCACTTTATTGCCTCCAAAGACGAGAGCTTCTATCGCCGTGGTATACATTTGTTACCCGAAAAATGGGCAAAGGTTGTAGAAAGTAATGGAGAGTATTTTGATTAAAAATTGTTATTTGATTTGATGTATTTTTATGAAATGAAGGAATATAAAACCGCACGAATTTATGCAAAGACCTAATATATCGTGCATGTTATCCAAGAATATTTTACCTCGTGTTACGCTATTCATAACTCAATGGCTTTCACTATGATATCTTCCGTGATTGTGTTCTGTAGGATCCAATTATGACTAATGAAATTATCTCTGAATATTTAACATAATATAATTTTCTAATTAACTTTATTGATGAAGCATTCTTTTTTTTTTTTTTCTTTTTCTCCTCACCTCTGATTCCACATTTCTTTTAGGCTACTACAATCAGTTTGAATCAAGTACTTTGATTGCTCAGATTCATAGAGGTGAATTCAAATACGTTATAGTTTAACAGTGAACTGCTTAAAAAAGATTTTTTAGATGTATTATGCAATTTGACTTTAATTTATCAAATGTTAGTGCAGGAATATAGGTCCAATCAAGACACATTGAGAGTCATTATTTGTATGTTTGTTCGATGTGCACTCAAAAACTACTGGACCGATTTACGCACAGTTTATTGCAAAATGTTCCAAGTTGTCTGAGAAAGATTTAAAGTAAGTAAAATACTTGATCTGACGAAAAGATTATTAGTTTGGAAGCCTCATAATACCTATCTCATCGCACCATCTAAATTTAAATGATGTATTTACTTTTGATAGTAATACTTCTTTTGATGTCTTTGAATTTTGAATGTTGATTTATAATTTTTTATTATTATACCAAAAGAGGGAATAAATAATCCAAAAGTTCGAGATTGACCATATATAATAAATTATTAAACCATAACCGTTTTACTAGCAGAGTTATACCCGTTCTTCGTACGTGAAAAAAAAATCAAAGCAAAACCAATTTTTATATATTCACAAAATATTGTTATTCTGAGTTTTGATGAAGACCAAGCTTGATTTAAATCTACTGAAAAAATAAAGATTTGTAAAAAAACACTTTAAAAAACCCATTTCACACCTTTAGAAGTTTCGACAGACGTTTTCTTGAGATATTTTCAGAAGTTCCCTTAAGGCATTTTACAAACTTTAAATTTTCTATTGGAAACCACTGCATAAATACAGTGAAAAGATTCAAACACCTCGACACTCCCTTTTACCTTCTTAATGAATGCTATGTCAAAAATAGAATCAACTGTCCAAATATCATGGTAGGTTAATTAAGCATGGCACATCCCCTTACACTCGCTTAAGGATTAAATTTCGAAACAATCCTCATTCGAAAAAAAAATCCTCTATTCAGCTGATTTCGATTTAAAAAAAAAAGAAAAAAAAACACTTTTTTCTATTATTATTATTATTATTATTTTTTTTTTTTTTTTTTTTTTTTTTATGGCATAAAAAAAAAAAAAAAAAAAAAAAAAAAAAAAAAAAAAATTACACATGAATAATAAACTAAAATAAAACTTTACGAATACAATTAAACTTTCACGAACTAATAAATTCCAGTAAAACAGCTTAAAATTATTAAATGTAGCATTCGAATACCAGAGGCAAGACATTTCTCATTAAACTCACATCACAATAGCTTTAAAATTATTAAATATACACCGCTCGAACTTAATTCGCTTTCGAACAAATCTACAAATGCCCATTCACATTTATTGCCTTGAAATACTAAACATATTAAACTTTTGGCCACTTAATTAATTAATTTTAATGCTTTTTAGTGTATGCAAATTTTATGCGTGCTTTCAACAGACACAACTGGTTGCAAGTTTTATAGAATTTCTGAAATATACTGAAATGCAATACTATCAACTTTTACCAATTAAGTTAATTGATTCATTAGCATGAACAATCAACTATTCTCAAGTTGTACAATTCTATTACTATGTAACAAATATTGTCTAATTTATTAACTGAATTTGTATGCGAATTCCATGTTTCCTTTATAAGGCTCTGCCGCAGGCAGTGGATTCTGGCATCTCTATCTGTGGCTGAGAAGATGCTTCTGAAGGCAGCGGAGTTTTTACAAATAATATGAACAATTTCAATGAAATAGTGTTTAAAAAATTATATTTTTGAGATTTTTATATTTATATGCTTTGCCCACTTTGCTGGTCGCTAGTTTTAAATGAATTTTCAAAATATTAATAATAATAATGGATCAAAATTTTCTTATATAACATTATTATAATAGGAAAATTAAAAAGTCCATTAAAATAGCTCAAACCTACATTTTGAGTACTCAATGCCTTCCGCAGTGTATTCCTCGTCCGCAATATGTCGGGTATCTGATCTGTTTGAATGCGACAATGTTTTATTCGAACACCTAAATTTCGGCTTATATTTTCCAATGACAGCTTTGAAATTCCGCAGGATTGAAAAAAAGAGTTTTGAATTACCACTTATATAATGAAAACGTAACTTCAATCGTAATTATATATTACAAATAAACAACACTTTATGTACTATACATACTAAACATACCATTCATTTTTACATTATAGGCCATATTTTATTTGTTTTATCCAGCCGACCATAAAATGAAGGCAATTTTATAACAATTATAGCATTACAGTATGCTATAAAGGTATTTCATTCTTATGAGACAACTAATATTTTTGTAGTTTTATAGGTTTCTCATTTTAAATATTTTTTTTTATTTATTTATTTGAATATTAATTTGAATTAATAATTTATTCTAATATTATACATATACGTTTATTTTTTTTCGATATAAAACTAAATGTATTAATTTATGCATGTCGAAAAAAGATAGCGAGTAAACATTTTTTTTTTTTTTTTTTATGAGTTTAATTCTCTTTATTTAGTCATTTAAAAATAATGAGATTTTTGCATTGTGTAATATAAAAAAAAAAAAAAAAAATCTAATCAAAAATAAGAAAATTAAAAGTTCATTGAAATAGCTCAAAACTATATTTCGAGTACTCAATGCCTTCTGCAGGGTCTTCCTCGTTCACAGTATGTCCTGTATCTGACCTTTAAATGCGACAATGCCTTATTCGAACTCCTAAATTTCGGTTTATATTTTCGGTCATAAAGGTGCGTCAAGAGAGATATAAACGGACCACCCTGGGAAATTCTGTAGTTCTGTGATCAGACGTTTTTCAACAAAGTGACCAGAACCAACCGACATAAACAAACAGGCATCTTCTTTTATTTAATGTAGAAATAATTCATTTAAATAATAGGGATCAGAGAAGCAGGCGAATTTTTATAGTGTAAAATAAAATAATTTTGAAACTTGCATTCTTCAGAGACGAAACATTCTTCCATATTATTTTATAATAGAACCATCTACAGTTCAATAATTATCTGTAAAAAGTGTCATGTGAATCCTCTATCGAATAATATTTATATTTAGTAAAATAAAAAGTACATCATTTTTAATGCGCACACTAGGTTGATTCTCTTGAACTTTAAAAAAAAAAATTATATTCGCACACGCGAGTAAAATTCATCTCACTAATGGGTAGCTCGGGATTTGCTGCGTGATTGTAAAATTGCTTTTTAAAGTGGGTAAAGAAATACACTTTGAGTGCAGTAGATTAGCCTCTTATTATATATATGAGAAAACTTGAGGAGAAAAAAAAATATTCGCAGCACACTTTAATCAAATTTCCTAGGCTATGTGAAATTTTGTGACGTGCAGTTCTGAACAGAATTTTTTGGGGAAAAAAGTTAAAGCATTAATGCCTTTCAAAATAATCAAATCATTTATATTAAACATATATTAAAAATTCAACTTTGTTGAGTGAATATTAAATTTGCTCCAGAATAAATTTAGGAATATATATGTTAAAGAAAGTACTGAATTCTTCGTTTCATTACTGATTTTGGTTAAAACGTAATTTTGTAAAAATCATAATGTACTGTGTACAAAGAAAGAAAAATGGCTTAAGAAATTTAAAGATAGTTTACAGATAGTTTTATTTAAAAATTTCTAAAAACTTTAATTCAGCAGATGCATATGATAATCATGTATGCAAAAATTGTAAAAAATATGTTATATTTGCTGAGAGAAATTCTCTGTAATTGTAGAAAATACGTTCTGACAACGTAATGTTTTCGTAAATTACGCGTATTTTCTAAAATTACAGAGAATTTCTGGCATCAAATAGGATACATTTTTCACAATGAAACTTCAGCTGATTCAGATGATAAGAAATTATTTAAAATCCGAATATAAATTCTAAACTGTAATTGGGAGCCCAGGCCCTCAACCTCGCCCCCTCCAAGTATCTGTTACTGCTTAAGAATATTTTGTCGTCGGAATTATACATGTATGCATATTTTTTTTATTAATCGGAAAGGAAGATAATTAAAATTCGAAATAAATTTTGATCTGTATTTGGGAGCCCAGGGTTCCCAAACCTTTACCACTAAATTTGTTACTACTCATTCTGTACTGTAATAGGAGTTATGCATATATCGGAGTTATACCTATACGAAATTTCAGCTGATTCGGACGATAGGAATTAGCTTAAAATTGGAAAAAAAATTAACTGGCGTTTAGGACCCAGACCCACCTATAAGTTCATTACTGCTTGAAATGTATTGTCATCGTTGTTATACAAATATGCACAATTTCAGCTCAACCGTCGATAAGAAGTGGGTTAAAATTTGAAACGAATTGGGAATTGGATTTAGAAATACAGTGCCCCCGGACCCTCAACCAACGTGTCACAATCAAAGTTATACATGGATGCAAAATTTCAAATTTATCTGACGATCAGTAATAGTTTAAAATTCGATATAAATTTTGAACTATAGTTGGGAGTAGGGCCGCAGTCATAAGTCCGTTGTAACTTAAGCATGTATGCAAAACTATAGCTCAATTGAATGATAATAAGTGGATAATACTTTAATTCTTTGATTTAAACCACACACATAAATAAAGGAAGAAAGAAAAATAAATACAAATCCCTAATCCTATTTTTGTTTTCTAAGTAATAGATACAAAATTTTGCATAAAATAGAATTTAGTTTAGTTCGACAGGACTTATAAATGCATGTAATAATTGTGTTTCATTCCCCAGCATTAGTTACTATATTCATTTTTTAAAATTTCTTTAGTATAGCTTTAGTATAGGAGACCTTTGGTACCTTTTCAATTTCTCAGCTAAAAAAAAAAAAAATCTGCGGATAATCTGAAGGTATTTGGAACAAAAAACATAAAATCTGTAGAATAACTGCAGTTTAAAAGCAAAATATTTGCAGATTGAATGCAAGTACTTTTTCCCCCCTAAAACTTTTTATTGTTCCAAATACCTTCAGATTATCTGCAGTTTAATGCATTTTTTTTCTTTTTTAAAAATTTTTTGAAGATTTCTTTACTTGGGTTTCGCTTTCATTTCGGCGATGAATTGAAATGTTTGTCGCAGTTGTAAGAGGCGCAGTTGTAATCTTGGCGAAAAATGCCCGAGCTACTTCTGTTCGAAATTTTAAATTTCGCCATGGGGAAACTATTCCGCACGTATACTGAAACTATTCTGAACGTTGTTTCTCAATTTCACTTTAGTTATTTTTGAAAAATATTTGAACTTTCATTTTTCTCGACATAAAAAGAAATATATTTACTTATTTTGAGTATTTCATTTTAATAAATTTGAAATAAAAATGGGGGTTTTATTTAATAGCTTTTCAACCAATTATCCGATTGAACTAAAAAATACTGTGTTAGTTAAATTTTGTCCTATTTAATAAGTGCACTAATTTTTGATAAAATCTAATAATTGGACTAAAATATAGACAGATACAATGACAAACTTTCAGCCATATATATTTAGATAAAAACATTTGTACGTTCATTCAAACAGATGGATAAAAAATTGCAACTATGCTTTGGGAAAAAAAAATAGTACAACCTGTCGTATACTAATGAGTAAATGACATCCAAGTTATATAAAACCCCTATACACTACTGCGTCAAAAGTAAACAGACACCATAAAAATATCGAGTTTTTAAAAGTATAAAAAGTGATTAGTTGTGATGAATCTGTAGGAGTTTATAGATCGTACACACAGTCATTAACACTGCTTTAAATTGCAGCAATAAAGTGGATCACTGGAATTAAACGATTTTACTCGTGGACGCATTGTTGGCCATTTTCAAAGTGCTAAATCTCCACGCGATATCAGTGCTACATAAAACGTGCCTTTGTCAATTGTTAATCGTATAATCGTGCAATTCAAATGAGATGAAAAGACAAGTGTTTCACCAAGATCAGGAAGTCCAGGACTGTCTTCCTGACAAAAGAGGGTGTTTGTTCAGGAAATCATAAGGAATCCCAAAAATTCTGTGGATGATGTGACTACACTAAGCGACAAAAAAAAAAAAAAAAAAAAAAAAAGCCGCACTTGGATGTTTTCCTTTTCGCCTTCTACAACCGACAATTTTATCGTTTAAAAAGCAAATTTTCGAACAGATTTTACTATGTTGTACTCCACACACGCTTTAGCTTTGAGTCTAGTGTTAAAAACAAAATGCAATTGTCAGGAAAATTGTAATTTTAGAATTTATTTCAAAAATGGTAAGAATAAGGCAGTTAACGATGCCACAAAAAGTATTAATTTTTAAATGAAAATCAAAAAATATTTTAATACGTGAGATGGCAAAATAATTAAATGCTAACGAAATATTGGTAAAATGAATTTTAGCAAAATATAAATTTTTTTGGCCGTTTAAACTGGGAATTTGGCTTTAGGCGGTCATGTTGCTCATCCAAGCAAGATAACCGCAAGTTAAAATGCGAATGTTTAAAAAATCGATTTGTATCATGTTCAGAACTTAAAAAAGATTTTAAAAAAGTCTATAGTATATTAATTTCTTCAAAAACAATGCAGGAACAATTAAACAAAGCGGGTTAAAGAACGGAAGATCTGCGAAAAAAGCCATTATTAAGGAAAAGAAATATTTAAAAACATTATCAGTTAATTATTAGGCTGAACTGGTTTTCTCTGATGAATCAAGTTTTCTTTATTTCGTGCAGTTGAAAAAAGCTAGAATGAAGACGAAAATGTGACCGACTTAATGAAAATCGCACTTTTAAAACAGTGACACATTCTCCGTACATTATGGTACGGAGGTGCATAACTTTTCAAAAACTCGGGAAATTTTTTATGCTCAAGGGATCAATTAACTCGAAATAAAACACAATCTGCATAAAAGTGGTGCCTGACCGACTATTTTGGAGGTATCTTAGACATTTCCGTAAACAGCATTTGAAGATAATAAGGCACCTTACTACACGGCGTCTGTGGTAAGTTTATTCACTTCAAATTGTCAAAATTTCTTATACATTCCCATGAGAACCTATAATTCTATAAGTATTCATACTTTTTTTCACTTTAAGTTAAATACCACAAAGGATATAGTAGAATTTCTTCTTTACCAGACATGGAAATGGTCAAAATCGCGATCCGCTCGAAAATGTTTCGTCTATAAAAAGACGGGGGAGAGGGGAGAGGATTCAAAATTTGCAGCCTATAACTCTGCCAGAACTAGAAAAATTTATTTGTGATATTTGGCACATTGAAATTTCTGAGATTTATATTAAAACACTGTATAAAACTATGACATTGCGCATTAATGCAGTAATTCCATATAAAGGTGGAATTAACCCAATGCAGAATACATATTTTTAACAAAAAATTGCTTAGATCTAACAAATAAATAGTTTTATTTCATATATTAAAATATAAGTTGTTTATTTCATATAATAAATCATGATAGAATGCAAAGTGTATAGTTATTGCAGTATGTTCAAAAAGAAAGTTTTATGCAGATTTTTAAAAAGTACTTCGTAAAGTGCAATAAAGCGAATTATTAAATCGAAAATATACATAGGTATCATTTCATACCTTTGGTATTATGCAAACAAGACAGTTTTATTTGTTTCAAACATTAATTTTAAAGTTATTACAAATAAAAAAGGCATAAGTCATTTTTTCTGCAGTGCGGCTTTTTTTTTTTGTCGCTTAGTGTATATCTTTGAATTTGTCTAATCAAACTGTTCTATGGTATCTACATAGTGTTGGCCTTTATAAAAGAGTAGCCAAAAAGAAATCTCTATTAACAACAAAAAAAAAAAAAAAAAGAAGAAGAAGAAGAAGAAAAAGACGCGTAGACTTGATTGGCTAAAAGAAATGATTTCTTAGGATAAAAACCTTTAGAGGCATGTTACTTTACTGGACGAATCGCGATACAGTCAGTTTAGCAGTAGCAGAAGGAAATGAGTGTGACATCGTTCTGTAATGCAGTTGCAAGACCTATTTTTGCAGCAGACTCTAAAATACGGCGACATAAGTGTAATGGTGTAAAGGCTGTTTGGTATGGAAGAAGAAGAAAATGTGTTGTTCTGTGAAGGTATAAAATTTATTCAAAAAAAAATATATATATATATATATATATATATATATATATATATATATATGTATATACATATATTAAAATTCTAAAATAGGGTTTTTTCCCGATCTTTCAAGGCAGCAATTTGAATCGCCAAGATTACGTTTCCATAGACGATGGTGCACTGTGTCATAGAGCTCAAAAAACGACTACCTAAAAATCCGAAATGGGCTTAAAATTTTCCCGTAGCCGTGTCAGTCACCTATATGAACTCAAGCGAGAATGTTTAGCATATATTACAAAGTAACATTGCTAAATGACCATCGAATACCTAGAATAAAAGAATGGGATATTTTGCAAGAAACAATCAATTGATTGGTACTAAACAAACTAGAATAAAAACTTTACTTGATAATAAAGGAGAAGCGACACGTTATTAATAATAATGTATTAGTTCTTTTAATAAAGTGTTTAGAATTTTATTTTAATATATATATATTTATATATCCATATATCTATATCTATCTATCTATATATATATATATATATTACTATCCTTTCTATATACTTTTTACACAGTGCTATATATATCTATATGGATTTTATTTTAAATAGTACGAAAAAAATTAAGGTACGTTATGTATTGTAGATGAGTTAATTTTGAAACTAGCTTTATAAAACCACTGAGCCTTGTGTTTAATCAAATAATTTTTTCCATAAAATTTGTAATTTTCAATTTATAGAACGTTAGCTTGGTATTCATATCAACTTTTGGCTGGTTTTAAATATATTTTTCACTAACATCTGTATTTTTTAACCGGATTTAGAGAATTTTACAGCATTAAAAAAATATCTATATGTGTTTGTGTATTCGAAATTTTGTGGATTATCTCACAAATTTTGTGGATTATCTCACAGTTAATTGAATTTAACCAAACTGGAAAATAATTTGGAAATTAATTGTTCAAAATGTGGCGCTGACATCCCGTTTTATTTATTTATTTATTTATTTATTTATTTTTTAATATGGCAGTGTAGAACAAAATTTTGTAGAAATGTACACGATGAAAATTATTTTTAACAAATCATTGTCTAATTAAAAAGAATTATTTATAATAGTATCAGTCAACTAGGGGAATATTTTGCATACGTAAGAGCACTGCTGGCCAATTTGTGGTACAAAAATAGCTCCCAGAGATGTAAATATTCAATTTAAGTATTTTAAAAAGAACTCGTCAATATCATCAATACTAGTGGTTGAACCCTATAACTGTTATTATTTTTTTTTAAGTTACTGATATTTTTTTTTTTCAATAAAAAGTAAAGCACTTTTTTAAATATTATGTAGAAGTTACCAAATTGGCTTTAAGTCGACGTTTAGTGTTATAGTTTTCTGAGATAAGAGTTGTTTGCATTCATTACGGAAAATTATCTTAATAAATATTAATTTAATGAACCATTTTTCTTGCGTGAATTTCTACAGAAATAAAAGTTGTATAGAAGAAAGTCTTGCGATGGTCACGGAATACTAATTTCATTATTATATATATACATTTTTATACAGCTTTTTTTTCGGAAATTAATGAAATATTATGCGCTCGTTAAGTTATTATATAATATACGAGTATGCTCAAAAAGTAATAAATTATACACTATCTAGATTTTAACTGTCTAATAGTGACCGGACCACTAACAAAAAGGTAGAAGCAGACATTATTTTAAAGTTTTACGAAAGTCTTACCCTTCTTGGGGGGTTGGGAACATTGTAAGTATATCCACTTCTGGTGCTTCCAAAAGTGCCGATGTTCTGGTCATTTCCAGGGGGCGGTAGAATGCAGTGTTCTCGATTGTATCCCGACACTCGACTCGTAACATAAGGAGTCGGGATATAAGTTGCTTCCTGGCTTTGGTCATACGTCACAGAAAGAGGCACATTTTCAGCTTTTATTGGGTCTCTGGAATCTGCATCAGCTACAAAATAAAACAAGAAAGAGAAATTATATGTAGATTATAAAAACTTCCCTACTTTAGATTTATGTAACAATGCTTCCTTAAATGTATTTTGCCTAAGTGATAATACAATAAAATGTAGGGGTACCAGGATTAGTTGTCATGAGGGGATAGTTGAAACACAGCTTCAATTTCCTGTCACATTGGAGGTAGAGCGTTGTCATTTCACTAGAGGGAAGTGTATGTATAGGTATGCTAGAAGTGTTATTATTCACTAAATATTTAACACGTTACAAATTAATGTTATCTGGATTTAAACGATGATACTCAAATATAATTTAACTACCACAGTAAAAGACAAAGCGGTTTGTAGGGAATCACTTCAACTTTCTGAACATTTAGTAATCTTCAACTCTTAAAATAAATTTGAATCAGTAAAGATATTTGAATCAGTCAATAAAATTAAGTGAAAATTATAATGCATTGTTTGAATATTTCGTCTTAAGCTTTTACATAAAAGATCATAATGTATGCAAAGCCTTTAGGTGTTCTTGTAAATTAATATAAAAGACGGATACAATTTTCACTAAAATATATTCTGCAATCTACATAAATAAAGAGAAGCACTTGTGTGTCTGTGTGTCTGTCTGCGCTATGGTGCTCACACAACTAATCGCAGAACTAAGAACGACAGATGGGTAGATGGGACCCTGCAGGTGTATGCCATATTGCAAATTTGAATTTGATTTTTTTTTTTCATTCTTTATTTCATTTTTCTAAAATTTATTCTTTTATTTCAATCGTCTGCGTCTGCAGGCAGTTGGATCCTGTGTTTGATGCAGTGATTGTGTTAAAAGAGCTGCCGTAGGACAGCAAGTACACGAAGTAAGGTTTAGAGCTATTTTATTTTTTATTTATATCATTTTATTTTTAAAGTTTTTATTTATTAAGTGATATAAAAAAAATAGTGATTCATTTTTTTGGGGGGAAATTTATTTAAATATAGTGAACAGCAAAGCGTACTCGTATAGTAAAACAATAAATCAAATATTAATTTTAGTTTCTTTTAATGACTTTAGTGAGTATTATATAATTAACCCTAATAAGATGTAATATATGCAAATTTTTACGATAAATAACACGCACATCACTTCCCATAATGATCATACAAAAGAAAACCAAGCTAACACACACACACACACACACACACACACACACACATATATATATATATATATATATATTTCATATTTTCTACAATTTAACTTTATTATATTAAACGAATCTCAAATAAGTTGAACTGACCGTAATATATTAGAACTCTACTTTGTATCCAGTAAAAATACCATAAATCCTGCATTTATAAAAATCTGTATTATCCTTGCGATTATAACATTCCCTATGCCAACCCAACTTCATCTTAATCCTTTAACATTCATTAGTTTCGCAGTCAGTTCAAAGTTAACTTTTTTTTTTTTTTTTTTTTTTTTTTTTTTTTTTTTTTTACAGCAGTTTTTTTTTTTTTTTTTTTAAATCTTCCTTGTTTTATTGAATTTTTAAACTTTTGTTGCTTCTGTTTTCGGTTGATTGCAGCACTACTCTAAAATTTAACAAATGATATTTCAGGGGAAGCTATTTGCATAAGTCACTTCAGATCACTTAGTAGACGCGAGTGCACCGCGCTGGTGTGAGGATGCAGTAGTGTCTAGTTTTTCATTTATTAAACAGCTGGGCAAAGATATTTTTAATTGAAACAACTATTGCGAGATTTTGTAGTTTATAACATTTACTTACAAAATTTTATATTCATTGAATTATATTTTTTAAAAAAATTAATAAGGTTAATTTATTGTTGTTTTAAACCAAACATTTCTCAAGAACTAAAAATGATATATATATATATATATATTTATTTTTAGATATTTATGATCATCTACATGTCTAATACGCAATTTTGAAACTAATTTAGCAACTTTAAATAATTATGAATAATTCTTCTTTGTTTCACTATAAAATAATTACACTCTCACAAATTTTTATATTTCGAAGGATGGTTAAATATAGCATAGCTACTCATTTTCAGCTGAACTGGATAAGGAATTTAGACGCTATCGTGCTCACACACACACACACACACACACACATGCATATATTATTAAAATGCAAAAAAAAGTATTCAGCAAATATAACATCGTATAGTTACATAAAAATGTTATAGTCAGAACTTTAATGTTTACAATATTTTCTTTACACTGTATAAGTTTGAAAATTAAAAATATTTCAATACTAAAATAATATAAATATATAATAATATAATTTAATAACAAAATATTAAAAAAAAAAAAAAAAAAAAAAGAGTGTAAAATAATGTCTCAATAACTCAGCTGTGCAATATAACATATGACTAACGTACTTGGCCTTATATAATTTATAAACATTACATTGACTTATTGCGTAATTCTCATAAATCAATAATTACCCGAATTTTATTTAAATATAAATCTAAACTACAATTTATTGACAGAAAATTGTAATTTTTATGTAGAAATACTGCAAACAATTTGAAGGCAAATTATTCAATCAATGCTGAACAGAAAAAAAAAAAAAAAAACAGCTTGAATAAATTTTGAATGTAAATCAGTTTAGAAGGGAAAAATTGCCAGATTGAAAATATATTTATTTATACGATATTCTTTAAAATTTACTGAAAATAGAAGCTTCAAATAGAAAAAAAGAAAAAAAAAAGAACTTAACAGAAATTTTCTAACGAAAAAATCAATTTCTTCTGAATACATGTAGAAAAGAAAAATATTAGAAAACATTATTTTTCAATGAGAAATGTGAAGCATAAATTTTCATTTGGTATTTGAAGCATTGAACGAATTTATGCTACTGAATTATTTAACATATTTTATTTAAATTGAAGAAATAAGTATATTTAAAAAGTATAATTTCTTTATAGTTTTCTCTATTATTTTTTCTTTATCTATCTATCTATCTATCTACATATATATATGTGTGTATAAATCAAAGCAGCAGTTCTCCAAACACACAAAACCAGGTAGATAAACAAAAATATTTAAAGCACATTTCTTTTATGCCAGGTATTAAGAAAACGGCGTGTGTTCAAATGTGTTTTATATTTGGAATAAAATAAATAATAATGATAGTAATAGTAATAATAAATCTCGTGTGTAAGAACCACAAGACATCCATTACCCCCTACAACAAATATATTCCTTTTGAAATAGTGTCGTCAGAAGACATAAAATTTATTTAACGAATTAGAAATCTAGCAATTTTTTTTTGTAAG
Source organism: Salticus scenicus (assembly GCA_963930645.1). Lineage (NCBI taxonomy): Eukaryota > Metazoa > Arthropoda > Arachnida > Araneae > Salticidae > Salticus > Salticus scenicus. The sequence continues at coordinate 377,709,193 of OZ005648.1, forward strand.
AGCAAACTCTTACATACGTTGTTAAGATATATAAAACAGAATTTACACAGTAAGTTAAAAAAAAAAAAAGACGAGAGGGGTTAAAGCGTTTATTTTATTTTTATTTTATTTTTTAACACCCAATTCTGAAATCTATAGCTGACATACCTAATCATAACACCCGCGAATTCCTGTAGTAACCACGTAATACATGCTAAAGAACATCTAAACATGGGTTAATGTAGCATATTTGAAGAAAATCGTTGGAACCGATTAAGCACGAAAAATATTCCCCCCAAAACTGGGCAAAATCGTCTGCTCATTTGAAACTAACATATACGCACGAAAGAATACCTATAAGGGAGTTAATATGGCGAGTTTGAAGAAAATTTGTCGAGCTGTTTATTAAGGACTGCATTTGCGAGACCTATAATTGAATTATTTATACAGGACGTTTATCAATTTTCCTTAACTAAGTTTTTACAACATAAGGAAGAGCATCTAAAAGGGTGTTTATATAGCAAATTTGATGGAAATCGCTAGAGCCGTTTTTCAGATACTTACCTACATTTTTCCTTCCTGTTTTCCAATTTTCATCAAAGGTTGAAATAATCATCCGTGCACTACATCTGTCTTAATTCTGAAGTTTCGTCGTTCTATCTTTATTGATGATGAAGATATGATAGTCAGAAGATTCCACACACACATAGACACACATACTAACCAATTGCCAAAGTAAACCTGCATATTATTTTTGATTGTATATGTGCCTTTTAGAACACTGAAGTTATCGAAAGTAATAAACAATTGCCTAACATAACACAAAATCCCTTTTAATAATTTTAACTTATAACCTGTAATTTATCTAAATATTTTTATGTGGTAGTGCACATAATTTAGTAATGATTTTTATGTCCTTTTCTGCAGAAAACATGCTTTTGTACAGCTGAAAAACGGATATTTATTACATTATGTTTGGTGCAAAATAGGGGCCTTAATAAGTACTTTTAAAAAATTCACATATAGATTAAAATGCATTGCGATTGTTTTTATATATTCTTTCACGCGATTCCCTAAACTTAAATTTATTGAAAGAAACATACACTATATTTATCACAGACCTTTATTTACAACAGAATTTCAAGTAGGAAACATGATAGAGTAAACCTGAAATATCATATATAAACTTCAAAATATTTAAAAAATATATACGAAGGCTAGAGCGTGAAAAGACAGTCAGGAGGATAATCCAGCAGACGAGTAAACCAAATTTCTCACAACTATTTCTAAGGGAATAATAGATAATGGTCGTATAATTCCTTTTTATAACTTTATTGTACTCCATTTTCTTGTTTTAATTTTTAATTTTGTTCTTGTAATAAAGAATAATGAAACTCACCAGTTGAAGGTCTTTGCACTAATCCGCCGCCCCTCCTTTGTGTAATAAAACAAACCGCACACATGACCACCAGGAGCACGATGATGGAGCTAACCACGGGGACGGTAATGGTCAGATGCCGGTAGAATGATCCGCTCACATCGCTCACTTTCGAAGGTCTCGGTGGTATTTCTGAAATAAATATATATAACATTCCTTCGTAAATTTTATCTTGCAAAGACACTTCTTTGTGATAATTTATCATTTTAAAATTATCTTTTAAACCAAAATAAAATTAATTTTATGCAGAAAATCTTTGCTGCACTGCAAATGGATTGCAAAGAAATTTATAAATTTTCATTTCCAATAAATTGCAATTAAGGAGTTGTATACATACATTTTTTTTGTCTCAAAAATATATAATGATACAATGACTGTAGGAGGGAAAGAAACAAATGATCATATGCCAAAAGTATCCACAAGAACCAAAAATAAAGAGATACACAAACAGTTTTATTGAAGATATGGAAAAAAAAAATAACAGTACTCCCTTTATAATGAACCATAAAATACCGTATTCACTAATAAGAAACTGATTAAAATAAAGTAATAAGAATCAAATTGACAATAAAAAAGAATGTCAATCCTTACAGATATCAAAATTTTTTTAATACCAAAAAAGGAGCAATGATAAACGCAATTGAAAGTTAATCAACGCTTAAAAGATAAAAGTTTTTCTCATCCGGAATGTGAAATTCTTAAAAGTGCACATAAATCGCAAGATTATAAATTTTAATAGCCATATTAAACCATTAAACACTATACGATACGCCCGATCTTACGAGAAAATGTATAAAAAATTGAAAGAAAAAAAAGAAAAAATGAATTGGTAATAATAAATGGGTATACATATAAATACATATTTTAATAATCGTTATCTCTCTTCAGTGGTACGATTTATAACTAGAAATCATAACTGTTATTCATATTGCATGTATTTTCGTGAAGTTTACATTTTTATTCATAGAAAACAAAATATCAAATTAAAACATTGCTTCTCATCCTTTGTACAATGGTAGAAACCAGTGTTGATTTTAATTCCTGTAAAACCATTAAATTTTGTGTGTTACCGACTGATAAAAACAATATAAACTTGCTTTATAACTCTCATATTTATTATGGTAAATATGACCAATATTCTACAAATTGTTAATTGAAAGGCTAAATTGTATGTTACCGGAGTAGTGAAAAATGAACAGAGCCTATATCGAAGCTGTAAGGATGTGAGACCTCACTCAATCCTTTTTGAGTTTAAATCCTAGAAATCTGGTGGAGCTTTTCCATCGAGTGTTATGTTCGAAGAAATAAATTACCAGTAGAATCTAATTTTAATTGGTCATGGTCTCGGAGGAAGTATAAGGTTGTCCCGTTGGATACAAGAGTACTATTTAATCGCGTGCAACAAACATGCAGATTTATTTATTAAAAAAACATATTTGGGGGTCTAGAGCTGCTCGAGAGTACTAGAATTCCATTCTTCAAGGCATTTGACTTTCAAGCACAACTTTAAACCGGAAGCCGCGCAAGCATTTAAAGACGAGAACCGAGCAATTCCAAATGAAAACTCCACTTGCGTTTCTCATGCTCTATAAAAAGCTGCTTTCGCACACTTTGGGCTGTTTACAAAATAGGACCGTCTGTGTTATCTCTTCCGTATGGGCGTTGCCGTTTTCTCAGACGATATTTTAGCGACTCTTGGCGGCCTATGATAGTCAAACATATAAACATGCGCTATGCATTTAGTAATTTAATAGTATTGTTAGAAAATACTGGAGATCTCGTGTACGGATGGCAGAGGCGTTAAATTTTATGTGGCATTTATTAAATAAAAGTAAATAAATAACTTCTTGATATATCGTTATTTTTTTACACATTGATTTTCAAAAACATTTACTCAAATCCTCTATGACTTATTCTTACTTTTACTGCAATGCGAATTTACAATAATACATTTTAAAAAAACGAATATTCATTTTCTTTCTTATGAATTGCATTTGTAATTATATCATGGAATATAGAAAAGTTTTCAATCATTTATGAGTGATGCACATATTTTATGACTTAGTTACTTAAATTTCCTGTAAATGGTTTTTCAATAGGGATGATACAATTTTAAATAGTTAGAATGGCAACACTGCTTATTATTTTTTGACATTCCTTGTGTCATTTGAGTTTACTATGCTATGCCATTTAATCATGCAAAGATACACGCTTGAACAACTTTTCGAAATTATTAAATTGTTTTATCAAAATCAGTGTTTATATGTGAATACTGAGAGAAATTTGAGAAGAATTCGTGGACGACATTATTCAGTTAATCCACTCGATCGATTGGGATTTTTTTCTTTGGAGATATGTTAAGTCACAAGTTTATGCTGATAATCTAATAACAATTGATCAATTAAAAGCCAACATTGAACGTGTTATTCGTGAAATAACACCAAATTTATGTGAAAAAGTGATGGAAAACTGGGTTGGGAGAATGCTGTATGTACAGAGAAGTCGTGGTGCTCACATGAATGATATTATTTTCATACTTAATGACATAATGAAAACTTTCAAATAATAATAATAATAGTAATAATAATAATAAATGTGTCTCACTGAATAATTTAAGTTTTATTATTATTATTATTATTATTATTATTATTATTTTTATTACTCTGAATGGAAAACCCTTTATATGGAATAAGAATCACTCCGTTATTCAATCATTTACTCTTACTTATTCTATATTAATATTATTACTATTACTTATTCTATAAATATAATCCAGAGTATAGGAAAGTGTTTTATAATTTATGAGCGTGCTGTCTGATTTTTCCAGATTCAACACATATTTGGTAAAACAATGCATTAGTATATTTAAAAATATAGTCACTACGGGCTGTTAATAATTGTCATAAAAAAATTTTTTCCTACCGCCTGATAATGTGAGTGTAGCAAAAATATATTCTGCATCCGTAGACCCAGCGTCATTCCTCGCTGTCATTAAAAGTGAATACCAAGATCCAGGCACCAAGTCTGTTATCGTGATGTTGTGTTGCTCCGGAATGACATTATTACTGACGAGTGTCCACTCTTGCTGACCATTGGCTCGATACTGGATGACAAATCCTCTGATCGGACAGCCTCCATTGTGCCAGCTATTCAAGTTGACCACGACTGCCGTTGAGTTGACAGACAGAAGTAATCGTTTGTCTGGAGCGATGGGTGCTGGAAAAGAAAAAAGTTTTAAGATGCATATTTACTTAAATAATAATAATAATAATAATAATTTGTATGCTGCAGGCAGAAACATTAAATTGTGGAAATTTTTGTGAAATATGTATGTGTGTGTGTATTATTCAATTTATTCTAAGAAATTTTCATATCCTTTTTAATTGAAATATAAATAATCTAGTGTAGCATGTTATATGTATATGAGTATGCCTATCATGTTTTGCAGCGATTTTTGTTTTTTAGGATTTTTTGCATACGTAACTTTTTTTATGAATGAAAATAATGTATCGTGACACTCAAATACATTCTCAGTAAAATCATTTTAATAGAAGAAAATTTTATTAAAATCCCTGTAATCTGCTGCAGATAAAAGCTGTTGTGAACCTGTACTCGTCGTTTTGTGAACCTGTACTCGTCGTCAACAGAGTCATTGTACTCGTAGTTTTCCCGGACATGCTATAAATTAGTAAAAACATTTCTACTTATTACATGAAATAGAAAATGATGTTTATTTATTTATTTTATTTTTATTTTTATTTTATTTTTATTTTATTTTTATTTTATTTTTATTTTTATTTATTTATTTATCTTTTTTTATTTTATTTTTTATTTTATTTTTTTTTTTTTTGGGGGGGGGGTTAAGCTATGAATATAATTTGTAAGTTATATGTGAACAACAGATTGTATTTTAACTTAGTACACAAATAAATACGTAAATAGAAGCATTAAATGTATTTTAAGCTTTTTTAAACTATCCCCTTTCTTTACAAATTCTTTTGTGTTGCCTAATAAATGAAACATAAATGCTAATTATACAAACTATTTTAGAAAGTATAATTTTTATACATCTGAATAAGTAAAGAGATTTATTTATTTTTTTAATGTGGTCTAAAGTTGGTAAAACACGAAAAATTTTGCTCATAGATCATTTTAAATGTATATTTTAAATATTTCATGTATTTGTATAACGGATCATTTTCCCTGTCTGTATTCTCCTTAAAATGTTTCAATAATAATAACTCTAAAATAAAGATTAAGACAACCCGATTTTAGAGTTACTACTAATATCTGTTTGTTGAATCATGATAAAAAATCAACAACATGAACCTTCATATTGAGGACAGCCTCAAAACTTGCAACGATATCGATAAGTCAGGTTTGCAATTAGACCTTAAAAAATATAGTTTTACCATCATATATAGCTAATAGAAATATATATATATATATATATATATATATATATATATATCCTACACACCGGAAAAAAAAACCTGCCAACAGAATTGAAATGTCTTTTCTTCTTTAATCAAGATTTATGTCGTACTCTTTTCTTCCCTAAAACTATTCGAGAATTTAAACTCGTTTTAAAATAGAGAAAAGATACTTACGGCTTCCATCTGTCTTGGCGGATAAAATCTCGCTCCCATTTCCTCTTCCAGCGCTGTTAAATGCCACTAAGTAAAACGAATAGGTCGTGCCGCACTGCAGGTCATGGAGGGTGTAGAATGTGCGGTCAGCAGTCAAATGGGTTTCCTGCCAATGGCTCTCATCCATTCTGTAGTGGAGAATATAGCCTGGAAAGAATAAAAATAAAAACGTATTGAAAGAAATTGAAAGTACTGGCTGTAAAATTTTTAATGATCGGATGCCATTTACTTCGGAAAAAAGAATTTTCTTTTAAAGTAAAGTATTTCACACTGAATTGTTACAATGAATATATTCGCCAAACAAGAAAAAAACAATTTAGGAATGGTATCAGCAAGAGAGGAGAAACGTTTTATATTTTGCATAAAATATAAAATACTTAAATAGTACCTGCACTAATCAATAAAAATGCAATTTAAAATATATGAATTATTATATCCTGTGTGAAACATGCGTGTCTACAAACAAGAAATTCTATTTATTTACGTTTAGTGCAATCGAAAAACCTTAAAATGTGGCAATAAAAAATTTCGACCACAGAAATAATGTATTTGAATAGTTTTGTATGTCCTTATACCAATACTATTTGTCGAATCTCATTTAAAGTTCTTAATTTCTACAAATTCAGAATTTTTAATTTGAACTTCCTGATAATATATATATATATATATATATATATATATGTGTGTGTGTGTGTGTGTGTGTGTGTATGTGTATGTATGTATGTATGCAGATAGGGAAAACACAGATACTCATACAAACCAACAATTAAAAGTGTGATTTTTCGGATTGAGTCGACCTCGTAACGCGTAACAATAACAATAATTTAGTGTTGAAAAATTTGGACTCTAGAATAATACATTCTCTACTGATCAATGTACTTAATTTATATTTCAATTCCTATGTTCCATGATTAAGTTATCTCTTACTTGTCATCGAATACCACTTGGTGCTACAATTACCATTATTAATATGCTTGTTTTAGTTTTTTAAAGTAGAAACAATATACTTTGTTTGGTATGAGAGTAGTAAACCGGCAAGTTGTCCGCTGACGTAATTTAATGAGAAAGTCTGTTCTTTATTCGCCCATTAACACTTTGACCGCCATGGCTATAATATGTGATTGCCAGTGAAGTTTCCGTTGGGGGCACTGGCTGTCAGATACGATAGCCATGGTTTTTAAACACTTCAGTCCTTGGCTATAGAAACCATATCAGTCACATGAAAATCGTTCTAGAGTTTGATTGTTGGAGGATGAGGATCTCACCATATGTTGCGAAATGAATCATTTGAAAAAAAAAATTTCATTATATATAATTTTATGTTGAAAAAAAATGCTAATTACAAAAAAAAAATTTTCTTTCATCGTGGTGAACATTCGCAATTTTGGTTTGGCAGTCAACGTGATAATAGGCAATACTTATGATACACCTGATATATTTAAAAATTGTATTTTTAATTGATTCCTCTAATGTAGTTGGCGTTGTACACAGATACACACACACACATACAATGAAACATAAATAAAACCAAAGATATGTGTTCTACATGTATTAATGTTGATGCTGTTTTTATGCGATAGCGAAAACACAATCTGGTGTGTCACTCACACGACTTTCTATTACCCTGAAATTTAATATTATAAATACATTTTGAATATTAAGAAGTAACTTATTGAGTACTGTTATATAAACCTATGTTAAAACAATTAAAATTAGGCTTCGGAATAGTTTTATATGATAATTAGTTACGTGTGAGGGGGACTGCCGCCCCCTCAATCCCCCCCTCGTTTCATTACTTCACCTATATTTATATAGAATTTAATCTGTTATTAAAATAAAAAGTTCGCTTAATATTATTTAGATAACTTTCACACGCAACATTCCTTTAAATTTATCAGTCTTGGTCAAACATTTCCAGGAACAAACTTATATTAATTTTAAAATACAACTTTTGGATCTCTAGAAATTATTCTTTTTTTAAGTTACTCTAAGAGACACAGACGAAGTTCAAACTTTAAAAACCTTAACTTCAGTAATCAGGAATCCTCGAAACGTATAAATACATAAAAAACAAGCGATGAATATTTAACATAGAAACATACATTATTTATCATATGTTTATGAGGAATTCATTTTTATTCCAGAGCAGCTTTCCTGGAAATTATAAAATATTATAGCAAAGATCTTCCACTAACAATCACAAAATGTAGTCGCTTAAATATTTGCAAATATTTGCAGCCCTGTATATCTTTTGAAGATTATGTACAAACCCCATAGTGCACCTAAATATAATCCCATAGTAATTATATACGGCACAACCTGAAATGCACTTCCATCAATTTTCAGCTATTGTCGCACTATAATCTAGTTCTTTGTGTGGCCCTGTAAATGAACAGTGAATGATTTCCCTGCCGTAATCTCGATGAGACATGTTTTTATGCATATAAAACATATATATTCTTTCAATTTGTTGTAGTGCAGTCTATAGATGTTAAACTCTACTTACCTGTAATTTCCCCCATAGACGTAATGTATTTGAATACTCTTGAGTGTCCTTGTACACGAACCATTTACTTTATCTCAACGAAAACCTTAGTGCAGTGTCCCTATATGATACATATTTAGAATACCAATTTTGGACTTTCTGCTGCTATTTGTTCTTGAAATATGCTGATAACAGACACACACAGACCAACCGCTAAAAACATGATTTTCGCATTCAGGGGACCTCAAAACGTGTAAATATAACAAAAACACACTTTCGAAAATTTGACCCAAAAACAATACTTTCTTTACGTTATGGGTAAGAGAAAGTAATAAGAAAAAGAAAGAATGAAACTTATTTTTATCTGTGTCCCCAAATGAAATATTTAAAATCTACAGCTAAGTAACAGAAAGTAAATAAGAAAGTAAAAAACTATATTTACGTTTGCTGCTTAAAACATCTACCCCATGACCTTGAATTTAATTAAATATTATCATTCTACATAATCTCTAATTTACATTTAAAACAGTGCTAGCTGTGGAATTATCAGCTTTCAACGAAACACTAGCCTTAAATTTAATTAAATATTATTTTTAGATAAAATATGTATTCTCGATAAAATTTGGATAATATATGTTTAACATAATTCAAAGTTTGAACAATTAACTCAGATTCGCTATTTATAAGCTTTTTTTTTTTTTTTTTTTTTTTTTTTTTTGTTAAAATCGGTTTAAAATCAGTAATATTCTTTTAAAAATATTTTTATAGTTGAATCTAAAAAGAGCATGACTTATCATTTAAGCTAAGATCAGGTGACAGTTGGAAGAATACGGTTTAGGTATTTTAAAAAGGATTAAAAAATTATATTTTAATTGATTTAAAAAATCCATCTAACAGATTTTTATTAAACATATAGCTAAGAATCATCCTGATAAAATCAGAACTCTAATAAATAAATAGATTATTTATCTAAAAATAATAAACGCTTTAAAATCAACACATTTGTTTTGAAGCTATATTACACAGAAAGATGCAGACACAGAAAAAGATGCAGACACACAGAAAAAGATACTTATAATGCGTTTCTTTTTTTTTTTTTCTTTTTTTTCCCCCTTTTTGTTCGGGTATTAAAAAGTAATGATTAAAGAAAACTGAATAAAAATAATTAAAAAAAATTACATTTATATTATTTATAAATGATATATTTATGTATATATTATTCCGAAATTATCCTACTATTAGTTATCTGCATGAAGTATCAACGAATTTAAACTTACATGGAAATTCGTTTTTATATATTTACATATTTATTTATTTTTCGAAATACGGTATCGACATTCATTTGTTAATTAACGAAACTGTTTAAAAGTTAATGTGTTGTCTCAATTTTATAAAAAAGTATGTACCATCAAATGTTATGTTTAAGCATTAAAGAAGAAGCAAACATTATTTTTTAAACGGTAAGTTTCCTGTAAGATTTTACAGTTTTTTTATAATCACTATCACGAAGTAAATAAAAAAATATTTCAACCTAACTAAAAAATTTAACATTGAACTGCAATATATCTAAAACAATGAAATCATAACAATATGTTTTTTGATTAAATGCATAAGTTCTTTCTAATTCAAATTCTTCTAACTTTATGATTCATTTTTTTTTTCTTATCAAAATATACGATTATGTAGCGTAAAATTTTGCCATATGTGAAAGGGGACACATCCTTAAATTTTTAATTAATAAGAAATAACTAAAATATCTGGATAATTTTATTATGCATAGTCATTGATCCTAAATTATAATTTACAGCATTATGCACATATGAATTATAATTTCTTTGGTTTCAGAAAGCCGTAGTTTGAAAAAAACACAAACTTAGACGTGTGCTCTATTCTGTTAAGACGACCTTCGTAAGTTCATGAAACGTCGGTAAGAAACTCTTTGTAGTGATTATCTAGAGAAGTTTTAAGAATAACAAATAATATTTGATTATAATTTGGTTAATATTTGATGATACTTTAATTATTAATTTGATTGTAGTACAAATGAAAATATTAGGAACCCTACGAAATTTAATAATGAAGATTGGGATAAATTACTACGACACAAAATGTTTTTCTACGCCCCACTTGCGGCGAATTACATCAGTTGAATATGTTTTGAAACTATCTCATATAAAATAATCATTTATGTTGCAACTGGTAATAATACACTGTTGCACCTACAACATACCTGAAACTGGAGCATTTGGATGATTTCGTGGTTCCCATGACAACTTGAGAGTTTTAGAAGTAGCAAAGTATGTTCTCATGATGGGTGCATAAGGCCTATCTGAATGACAGAAATAATTATTCTAAAATAAGTTTTTCTTTGCACATCATTATAAAGTGATCAAAAGGGATTTAAATATTATTATTCTAACTAACAGCATACGGAAATTGCAGAAAGAATCAACATAATCAAAAGGAAAAAAATGCACTGAGATAATTTGTTCAATGACGGCAATGAAAACTTTGAAAGGAAAAAAAAAACGTTAAATATGATAGTGAAAATACGCAATTTAGGTTGAAATAATTAATCACGATTTTTACCAGAAGTAAAAAGAAAAAAACCATAATAAGAAGCAGTTCAGCATTATTGAAGTAATGCCCAAAACCTATCTTAATATAGAAATATAAGATAAAATAAAAACAAGTTCCTGAAAAAATATATATAAATTAAGATATTTTTATAATACAACATAATTCTTTTCAAAGAATTCTTTTTTTTTTTCATTGTTTATTAATATTATATATAGGTTTTCAAATGATATTGGTTTAGTGCTCATGCAGAATTTCTGCCTATTTTTTATGCACGATGAATTTTAGTTCTTATTTGTTTATTAGCAACAATTGTTGCGTGTTTTTTAATATGCATACTGTTCGATTTTAAAGATTTCCTTCATCAAAACGCCTTTCATCGACAGGCATTGTGGTATACCAAAGCCATCTTTACATTATGATCGGAACAATTAATTTAGAGTAGGGGGTTGTAATGGTACTGCATTTTTTTCCCGGCCTCGTCAGTAAACAGCTAAACTGTCTAATATAAGAATCTGACCGAGAGGAGCCTACTCTTTTCCTTTGCTTCCAAACAATAAATCAAAATGATTATAATGAAGTAAGGTGCCTGCCTACCTTTAAAATGCAATTTTCAGTCAAAACTCCGATTTTCTATTTTTGGGTTAGTATTAAAGCCTGTCATTTTAACTTTCTAAATCAGTTTGAATTTTGTTTCTATCTTGCTCAGAACTTGAATTACAGGCCTTTTCATATTAGTCACTCGCCATTTTTTGAAGCCGGAAGTGATCTGAAATGGCTCGTAAATGTTTGTTTACATAAATGTTTTAATCACTATAAGCATCAAAATTTGTTACTGAATATAAAATGAATTCAAAAAAGAAAATAAAAAGTTTTAAAATAAATCAGGAATTTATTAAAATTATTTTTTGTTTAATAGGTAAAATCTTGTTTTTAAATCTATTTTCTGCTTTTTCTCAAAATGAGAATTTTAGCATTTTGCTTCATCCCAAAACATTATAACTCCCAAAACATCATAACTCCAAAACGTTATGAAACTTTGACAAAATACTCTAGAGGAGTTGTTTTAGGGATTGAACTACGATAATGAATTTAGCTAAATTATTTTTTGTTTTTACGTTGATAGAAGTTAAAACTGTCATGTAAATTCATGATTTTTTCAGCATGTAAAAAATTTATCGTCTCTAAAACATTAAACAACATGGCTATAGTTTTGAGAGTAGTTCACTCTCTTAAGGACCTTTCAATAATCTAAATAAAATTTACAGAATAAAAATATCTTAATTTAAATTTGACTTATGATGTTTTGTAATTCGCAAATTTTATGCATATTTTGAGCATAAATTGCAAAATATTTTAAAATTTACACTTTTTTTTCTTTCAGGTTATTCACTATTTTTTTACTATATTCTATCATATAATGCACATAAATAGCTTAATTTTTCAATTATTAAAAAAATTCACCTCCGAAGGTAGGTAGGCACATTAAAGTAGATTTATCTTAGAGATAATCATGGTTACATTTTGATAACGAGAACGCGAAATTGAAGTGGCGCCTAGGCAACCCTTACCGAATTCTAGAGTCCGGGTAATGGCCTCTTCTGAAGGTGGACCGGCTCCTCTGCTGTTGTACGCTTGTACGACGAGACTGTACTCAGTGTATCGATTTAGATCTTTGACTTCGAAATGCTGGTGAATTCCTTCCATCCTACTTACAGGTTTAAATGTGTAGGGCTCTGGACTGCGAAGGATTTTGTAGCCCACGTAATAGCCATCAATACTGTCCAAGTCATCAGAATTGCTCTAAAGAATTAAAAAAATATATGTAAAAATAAAAATCGAGTGAGAAAATCCTTGATTCATATAGGGTATCAAACATTTTTGTAGGGTTAAGAAGGGATCAATAGGGCATTTTTCACAAATATAAATTACATTTTAATCATATTTAAAGTTACAATACGACATCTAAAAATATTTTTCCATAATTGAAAAATATAATATAAATGATAATTTTTTATATATCAGTTTTATATAACTAATTAAAATAGCGAAAAATAAATCATCTCATTTTTTTACGCAAGGGAATCATGGGATATGTTTTTGAAGTTAAAATCCGTGCATAATCTTCAAAAGTGTCAGAAAAATGATAACGACAATGCGTTGCTGATATATCCGAGATTTATAGTGTATTCTAAACTTTATTTGTGTAAATACAATTTATTTATAATTTATCTATTTCAGCATTTTATCTAATCAAAGTTTATTATGAGCAAATGCCCTTCAACTGGCTACCCGGATTCGAATTTTAAGTTGATCGCTTTTCTTTGGGTACCATTTCTATACAGTTTGCACTGATAAAGCACTTTTCAAATACAATTTTTTGACAATCACATTTTGTTGAGTTAGCTTTTCGTATTCAAAATACCTCATATGTTATCACTAAACTTTGTTTCACCCACTATAAAGTAAAGCGCATCTTTTTAATAGCAATTTCCTACATTCTACGAAATTTCTGTAAAATTTAGAGAAATGTCCATTAAGTTATACAGCAGGATTCCTTCTTTGAGGTAAAAGTCCAGTACACGTTTTTAAAAAATCTATCTAAAATTCAAAGTGTTGACAGTTTATTAAAGGGTCACTTTCGATCTTAAAAATAAATAAATAAAATAAAATAAAAGATAAATCATGCCTGTATAGGACATACATTTATTTTTATGTCCACTGAGTGGAACACATTTCCAATCACTATTCATAATCTTACGGCGATATTTCTTACAGTACACTGTAAAAAGATTACCTTTTTTGCTGCCAGAAATTCTCTGTAATTTGAGAAAATACGTTCTGACAACATAATTTTTTTTGTAAATTATGCGTAATTCCTCAAATTACAGATAATTTCTGGCAGCAAAAAAGGCAAATTTTTTACAGTGTATACACGAATCTTAATAGTCTCATTTTCTTCGAATTATCAGCAATACTATTATTACTGAACGAAAAGAGAAAGACCATTTTGCTTGCTCTAACCTATGCATGGTAAACAAAGTACTCTTTCGGAATCAACTTTTCGAAATCGAGTTTTCGTTACATTTACATGTTTTGCGGTCCACTCATGTAATTAGCGGTTGCTCTATCTCACTTTCTCTCTCTCTCTCTCTCACAGCGTGTGTGTGTGTGTGTGCGCGCGCGCCTTTGTATCTATTATCAGAATATCTCAAGAACAAATAGCAGCAAGAAATCGAAACTCGGTATTCCAATTCTGTATCATATAGGGATATTACGCTAAACTTTTCTTTGCGATCAAACAAATGGTACGAGGACATGCAGAAGTATTCAAATACATTATTTCTATGTCAAATGAATTTTATGAAAAAAAAAATCTAATCTTACACCTATTTTAAATTAGGTTCATATACGGTACTTGATATATTATCCTTTACATTGCGAAATGTCTTTACAATATTAAAATACAGAATAAGAGAAAGTTGTTTGAGTGACACACGAGATAATGTTTTAAATCAAACATTTGTTTATAATTTGAACACAAAATTTACAAATTTAAAGACATGAGATTAATAATTCAAACAGTTAACATTTCCATGACACTTTGTTCATTCATTTGTAATAAAAATCTTACCAAAACCGTTTTTCTTTACGGCACGCATAAAAATGCAATTTCGAGGGCTGCACATTTAGATTTGAATCTAATCTATGATATGCGTGTTTGCGGTGAATTAGTTTTGTTTTTTTCCTCCTTTGCTTCAATCTAGAAGATTATGTGTACTGAAATTGCACTTATAAAGGGGTGGGGGGGGGAGGGATAGGAAAGAAAAATGAAGTAATTTCTTATTTTGTCATATTATGAAGATGGTTATTGCATTTTTATTGGCTTATTTAAGATTTATTAATATGTTCCTTGTTTTATTACTAAACATAACATAAATTCCTCACAAAACAAATAACATAAATAATATTCAAAAAGAAGATTGTAAAAGATAAATAACGAAATTATCATTATTCCTGTTTTGTACGGCATTTACGTCCATTGAATGTCATCGTATGGATTTAATACGTCAACGAAGGAATATTAAAAGTATAATAACTGACTGCGTCGAGTTCAGTTTCTTGAAATTCCTTTTTAAGGAAATTGGTTCAACTAAAAATAAGACAAATGTTCAGACATTAAAATTTTTTACGATTATATTTTATGATTGAATTTTATTACATTTTTCTTTACGACTGTTGCTGGACAATTTTTGCAAGTGTATGTTCATCGGAGTGGAATTAACTGATAGTTAAATAAACATATATATATATATATAAATGTGACTAAAAAAAAACAAGAAAAGAAAAGAAAAGAAAGAAATCTTGTTCAACACTGTTAAAAACTGTTAAAAGTTTCACAATAAATAAATAAATAAATAAAATAAAATAAAAATAAATAAATAAATAAAAATAGTGTTAATCACTTAAGTTTTATGTAAAGTTACAGCGCAATATACACAGAGATGGTAAAAATTCTATTTTATATGTACAATATAATGGTAAATCTTATTTTAATTCACCAAAGGCGGGATTACATAAGTGGTTTATAACACTTTTCCTAAAATAGAAATATTTACTTCGAACTTTTGTTACGCAGAACTACATAATAATAATAACAATAATAATAATAATAATAATAGTAATAATAATAAATAAATAAATAAATAAATACCAAATAAAGATGGACACTCTCGATTATTTATATTTTACTGAGAAAAATTTACAATTGTAAATTTACAAAGGCTTTGGATGAAAGTTTTAAGTAAATTTATAGAAATATTTAACAGATACAATACAGAATGACTCGACTTTCAAAATACTTATTTGTTATAAAGTTTAAAAAAAATTTTAAATCACTCAAATCACCCCAATTTCGTATATTTCTACAATAGATCGTAATGTATGGGGATTTTCTTGTGCGTCTCTGTAATACAGTATACGCTATGAAGCATGCGGCTTCAATAATGATCATTCTAAAACTTATATATATTCCAGAAACTAAAATAATTTTATAGACTTCATACAATTATCTCATTTGTATGAAGTGATTGTATATCATTTATCTAAATATTTTCATGCTACCTTACAAAAGAACTATAGGAACGAAGTCATATGCACATTACTTCCCATAATAATCATCCCATAATGCAAAGAAAACATATAAAAGTTTCCGTTCTCTTTTGAGCTATTTCAAATTATGAAAAGGAGATTAAGTTAATTCGAATTCGTAAACCGTAAAGTATTCCAATTTTTATCACTGTGAAAAAACTGTAAGTAATATACTCATAAAAATTGGTATAGTTCTTAGAATGGTGACCTATAACCCCCGCCTACTCAGTTTTATGTTAATCCTATAAAGAGCTTAGGCGATAGCGCACTTTAAATAATTAGAGTCTATAAGCCGTAATAATAAATATATATATATTTTTTTTTTGTTTCCTTATAAAGTTTTAAAAGTCTTATACTCATGTATATTTATAACGGTTGGGGCATGATAACTTATAATGCAGACAGCAGGTTTACGATTAATCGTATAATGTGTTTAACGCTGTCGTGTTCATTCAGACACACACATCCATCATTGAAAAAATAATAAAAATGAATTTAGGAAACATAAAGTGAAGTCGTTCCTTCACATATATGATTTTAATTACAGCTTTAAATAAATGCAATAATTAATTACTATATTTTCAATAAATTAAATGGCTAATAAAAATATCTAACGAATTTCTAAATTACTTTTTATATTTATTTGCATTTTTCTATATATAAATATCTGAATTTTAAGCGACAAAAAAAAAAAAAAAAAAAAAAAAAAGTCACACTACAGAAAAAATGACTTAACCTTTTTTATTTGCAATAGCTTTAAAATTAAGGGTTGAAACAAATAAAACTGTCTTGTTTGCATAATACCAAAGGAATGAAATGATACCTTTGCGCATTTTCGATATAATAATTTGCTTTATTACACTGCATGAAGTACTTTATAAGAATCTGCAAAAAACTTTCGTTTTAAAAATAATGCATTAGCCATACACTTTGTATTCTATTATGATTTATTATATGAAATAAACAAGTTATTATTTTAATATATGAAATAAAGCCCTTTATTTGTTAGATCTAAGCAATTTTTTACTAAAAATATGTATTCTGTATTGGATTAATTCAACCTTTATATGGAATTCCTGCTTTAATGCACAATGGCATAGTATTATTCAGTGTTTTAATATAAATCTCAGAAATTTCAATGTGCCAAATATCACAAATAATTTTTTCTAGTTCTGGGAGAGTTTTAAACTGCAAATTTCGAATCCTCTCCCCTCTCCCCCGCTTTTTTATAGACGAAACATTTTCGAGCGATTACGACTATTTCCATGTCTGGTAAAGAAGAAATTCTGCTATATATTTTGTGGGATTTAACTTAAAGTGAAAAAAGGTATGGTTACTTACATAATTATAGGTTCTCATGGGAATGCATAGGAAATTTTGAAAAACTGGAGTGAATAAACTTACCACAGACGCCGTGTAGAAAGGAACATTATCATCATGAAATGCTGTTTGCGGAAATGTCCAAGATACCTTCAAAACAGTCGGTCAGGTACCCCTTTTATAATGGCTGTGCTTTATTTCGAGTTAATTGATTCCTTGAGCATAAAAAATTGCCCGACTGTTTGAAAATTTATGCACCTCCGTACCATAATGAACGGAGAATGTGTCACTGTTTTAAAAGGGCGATTTTCATTAAGTCGGTGATATTTTCATTGTCAGATCTGCTTGTTTTCTTTAGCTGGAAATAAGTTAAACTTGACTCATTAGAGAGAACCAGTTCAACCCAATAATTAACTAATCATTTCTTTTATTGGATGAGTAATTGTTTTCAACACGTGTATAGATCAAATTGATAAAACATAAAAAACACAGCACTTTACACGTTAAAATTCAAGTCAAGAGACTTAGTTTAAAAGTTTACAGCATACAAGTTAAAAGGAAGAACAACACGACGTTTCGTCCAAGCATAGTTACTTGTGGACATCCTCAGGTCTAGTTCGCTTACTGCCAGCGTCTTGATCTTTTAATATATCTAGAATGGGTTGCCATACTCTCGCCAATTCCTTAGAATGTACATAATTGATGGCGCGTTTATCGTATTTTATTATCTCTATTTTTTCTTGAATTTCAAGTTTAATCAGATTGGAGGGGGTTGCTATTATTTCAGCTTGATTCCATAAAGGTTTTGCATTTTTATTTTCTAGTATGTAATCTTTAAGAGCTGTATTTCCGTACGGGGATCGTAGAGAATATTGATGTTCAGAAATGCGTTTTTTATGTTTTATCATTTCTTTTAATTGTTTAGCCATCTGAGGTCTCTTCACTAAAAATGGAAGTTTTTGAAATTTTCTGTCATTTAAACCTGCTTTCTTTAATAGTAGCTGCTCTGTAGTTAAAGAAATTATGCTGCAAAAAACTTTTTCTGAATCTCTTTTATGTTCTAAATGTAATACAAACCGATTTTATATGCAATGGCTTTTTAACTTACGATCATCTCGCTTGGATGAGCAACATAGCCGCCTAAAGCCAAATTTCCAGTTTAAACGGCCAAAAAAAAATTATATCTTGCTAAAAACGATTTTACCAATATTTCGTTAACGTTTAATTATTTTGCCATTTCACGTATTAAAATATTTTCTGATTTTCATTCAAAAATAATTACTTTTTGTATCATCGTTTATTTGTATCATCGAAAATATACTTTTTAAACAATAAAATTGGCAGTTATAGAAGGTGAAAAGGAAAATATCCAAGTGCGGCTTTTTTTTTTTTTTTTTTTTTTTTTATGTCGCTTAGTGTACACCAAAATCTTGTAGTCGGAATTTTTCATGATTACAATACTTTTCTTACACATATGCGGAAAGTAAAAAGTAAAAACCCCTAATCGAGGAGGAAGATATTGCTTATATATTCACAGATAATGAATATGTTACTATAGTCTGTTCACGGAGAACTGATAGCGAAAGTAAACATGAAAGGTTGCTGTTTTATCACCAGAGTTTGCCACTTTTACGTTTTTTCGCTGAATGAGCGATTTTTGTTTCTGTTGGCCGAAGGTTAGCTTTCCATGCCGTGTAAGTGATTAGAGTTTGTGACAGCTGGATAAAAAATATTCTCTGGTTTCATTGCAATTATCTTTCCTTCCGAGGACTTTATTACATGCTTTCATTTTCCAAAATGCTTATTAAACACCTAAATAAAGATATCACCGCTACGAAATAAATGAACTAAAAGGAAGTCGTTCGCTTGTCAGAGAGACGCCGTTTGTCTTCAATCTAATGCCAGTCAATCAACAGTATCGCCAAGAATCACGTTGCTTTATTTACTTTCGCTATCAGTTCACAGCGAATAGAATATAGTATCACACGCACGCCTTTGTCATTTCCTACGAGTTATTAAAAATTATCCATTATCTCTCATTTAGAAATGTTTCTAATTTTTAATTCTACACATTAATTAAACCTTCGTAGATATTGATGTAAATAAAATTTGAGATAAATTTTAAATGTCCAATGATAAAGCTGAATATCTAATAAATCTTCTTATTCATACGTTCAAATTCATAAAAAATGGAAATTTTTGATTTATCAAAACCGAGAAAATAAATTTGAGGATAAAAGTATTGGCTAACCCATTTCATAGTATTTATTAATAAAATGTGTATAAAATGTAAAAACATAAAATAACTTGCGTAATTTGTTGATTATCCCTTCATGGATGGTCCGTAAAACAATAGAAATTCTCCTCAGATATGTGAATGCCAACACAAAAGGTAAAGCGATGTAAGTCATCATGTTAAAAATTAAACATTGGAAATTTTTTCACACAAAAGAGTGTATTTTCTTACATTTCCCTTCTCAGACAAGTAAATTTTATATTTTAATGTATATACATCCTCTTGTATAAAAGCATCATATCTGGAAGCTACCCTTTTATTGAATATAATTTATAATTGGAAGGTATGTGTCTATGATTCTTGTTTAAAGAGTTAGTGTAATCTTATCTGGATTGCCGATATATCCCCTGCAAAATGTATCATGGATATAATTCTTTTAAAATCCTTTTTATATTAATGTACAAAGCAAAGTATGATTGAGGAGATATGAATTTCTAAATTTGTTCTTTTCATTAGGATATTTGTAAATTTTTATACTACAACAAAAATAAATCGTTTTTAGAGTGGGCATAAGGTTATTTCCTTACTTGCCAGGTGACGTTCACAGATTTCGAGGATAAAGCTGTTGCTCTTACGTTCTGAGGAGGACTGGTGGGTGCTGTGAATAAACAAGGAGAGAGTTAGTTCAAAACCAAGGCAACAATTACAAAGTTCATTGTTTATTATTCATGATATACTATGCGGTTGGCAACTTCTTTCTTGTTTCTAACATAAAAACTAAAAGAAAATGAAAAAAAAAAAAAAAAAAAAAAAAAAAAAAACATACATTTAAGTTGAGTTGTCGAATAATCTTTTTAAGAGTTAAAAGTACCCTGGAATGGAATGGGGCATCAGTCTTTTACAATAACGCTTCAGTGCGTGCTGTACAAACAATGTAACAAGTTTAATGTTGATGTCATGAAATATTGGGCGAAAAGACAGGTGCAATTCCGAAAATCATTTTCGGTATTGCATATTTAATAATCTTACCTACTTGTTTTTCAATTCTTAGTCAATTCGGTTTAAAAAGACGCCTAAGAATATGTTTTTTATTTGCTTATGAGAATAACTGTTTAGCCAACTTAAACTTAACACCTGCCTATTTAAATTTTTATTATAAATTCCTCTTATATAAATAAGAGAAAAGTTTTAGACTTATCAAAATTTTCGACATCCGGTTTTCGATATATTTACACGGTTTAAGATATTGTTCAATATATTTGAAAAATTTAAAAAAAAAAAAAAAAAAAAAAAAAAGTCTGCTTATATGTGTGTATTATCAAATTCTTTGGCGCTTAATGCCACGAAACAATAGAAACGAAATCGAAATAACTTCATATTTGGCTAGTAACTGAGATACATTAGTTCAGATTACGTTTATATATATATATATCGCACAACAGGTGAGGCGGTAATGCTGCAATATTTCTATTGACAGGAAAGCTACATTTCAGCTTCTATAGCTTTATGCAGACCAAACATAGTATGTGAGATGAACATCCTGAAAAAAACTGCTTAATTATTCCTTTGCTGATCCTAACGCTCTAAAGCGTTCTAATGTGTGCTGTCATATATGGGGACTATATTTGAAGACAGCGACTATATTAAACCAGCGAAGTGTTAATTCGGGTGCATAACTTTAGACAGGTAACGCTGCAACATACAAATTTCTTCGTTTACAGGTAGGCTAAATCTTATCCTCTATACTGTGTAAACATATCAAACTAGAAATTAAAAAAGAAAATCAACATAAACTGCTATTCTGGTTTACTTTAGGTGCATATATGAGGATTTAGTTTTGATGCATAAATAGGTGACATTTATAGGTGATATTTCTACATTCTAAAATTATCAATATACCGATAAATGAAATGAACACCCCATAAAACTTATATGCCATAACAAAATTAAAAAAAATTAACACAATAAATTACTTTTTCATACTTACTTTGATCATAAAACACCTAAAGAAATCAGCGCCAAATAAGCGATAAGAAAATTGTTATTATTATTATTATTTTTTTTTTTGTAACTGTAAAATCACATTATACAGTAATAAGATAAGACTATGGAGCGTAGAACATTCTCTTTTCTAATAAAAATTTACGTTTTTTGTCAAAAACAAAATCATCAACAACAACAACATCTAAAAACTTAGAATTAAAAACTAA
The DNA here is from genome assembly GCA_963930645.1 of Salticus scenicus. Classification (NCBI taxonomy): domain Eukaryota; kingdom Metazoa; phylum Arthropoda; class Arachnida; order Araneae; family Salticidae; genus Salticus; species Salticus scenicus. The sequence goes on from OZ005648.1 coordinate 377,731,238, forward strand.
AAAAAGCTTTTTGGCATATACATAACTATGACATAGAAAAATTACACAAATGAAAAATTCAGTATTTGTAACGAATCAACTAAAAAATAACGATAAAGTATCTAATTGTCCAAACTGTAAAAAAAAAAAAAAAAAAAAAAAAAAAAAAAACTGTTAAAAGCAAAGGGAAAGTCTGGCAGCTGGGGTGTCAGTATTTCTCCGTCAAACATACAGGACAAAATTGTACTTTTCAAAAAACCTGTTTAATTTTCAGGATTCCGGTGTAAAATATATGTCAGAGATACAATTATACGGTTTTAAACTGTATATTTGACGGAGAAATACTGGCACCCCCAGCTGTCAGATTTTTTCAGTATTTTAAACAGTTTTTTTTTTTTTTCAGTGTATAATAAAACTCCCACAAATGTCTCTTACTTAGGTAAAATGTGAGATAGATATGTGTCCCTTTTTGTGCACTTTGGGGTAGACCATATTCATTTTATATTTAAGTAAATTCAAAATTATAAGTTTTTTAATTGTAATATATATATATTAATGAGGGATATCCACCCAGTAGTCTTTCAAGTAATCTAGGTGATAAAGAAATAACTAGAGCCCGGATGGTAGAATTTACGCAAAATTCAATGGAATATATCTATATATAGATATTCCATTGAATTTTGCTCAATTTTGTTCAATATATATAATGTAAAACAATTATATAATCGGAAATTCATAATAACTACTAAAAAAGGCAGAATAAACATATATTTAATCTGTTTTTATATTTATATATAATACAGTATAATGCAATGCAATATTACAAAAATTAACCTCAATATTTTATGGAGAATGAAATGACAGCTTTTTTTTTTTTTTTTTCTTTACTCCTATTAACAATTTGTTTCATTATCGACTTACAGCATTGTATTTTGCTCTAAGTAAACAGCACACTAGCCTTTACCAATGTGTGTTTTAATTTTTGCTGAAATATAATATTATCTTCATCGATCAGGAAACTTTTAGATGTATTTAAATTTTTTGTCGAAAGTAGGACAAAAATAAAATAAAATAAAATAAAATAAAATAAAACCAGTTACTGGAAAACCTGATTTGGATACATCCAAAGTCGATTGTTTTCGTTCTTAATATGTGTAAACTTCATTTACATTCTGAATTTAAATTAAACGTAGAGGATCTTAATTGGAAAAAGAAAATTTGAATTATTTGAAACTCAAAATTTCTTAATTTTTATGCTATGTCGAATATAAATTTTGATATAAAACGCATAGGAAATAAAATTGGAGTCATTCTCAATTTAGAAGTCACTTAAAAATACATTATCCCACATTTATATTTTCTCTTAATCAGTTTCATCAGAAAAGTTGAATAACTAACTTGTTTATGTAATTTTAATGATGTAAAGAGTTGAGTGTATCTCCTGATCTTTGAAATGTTCATAAAATGGTCTGAATGATTGATGCAATAGATTACTCTTTAACGACAGATGAATTAATCTGAAACCAATTAAGTTTCAAAATTGCTTCGGAAATACTTTTATAATTTCCTTTCAGGAGATTCAACCGACGAAAAGCGAATTCGTGAATTAGAAAGTTTTAAATCTGGATGTTTCCTAAATTAGTAAATGATTCTCCAGGTGCAACTAAAAGCTTTTTAACTTTCGATTTCAGCTCCTGTAATTGGATTGAAATGACGCAAATTTTATTTATTCTTTGGTTCAATAAGTACGCAGGAAGATTAAATGCATTTTCAAGAAAGATAATTTGCGTGATGGTTACAAAATATTTATCAACCAGGTACAATCTTGGAGGAAGGAAACACTTGCATCTCTTAATGAAAGCTGTAAAGGTGATGTTATATCCAGAATTAAATAGATATTGGATTCAAATAAAGGTTATGCAAAACAATTTAAGTTTACTTTCCTTTTACCGGTTTGTTAAGTTCTGTAAAGGAAAAACGATGATAGAAGAAAAAGAGGAGACATATAAAGACTTCTGTAAAGTTTCATAGAATAATCTAATTTTAGATTTTTTTTTTATTTAATACAGGATGTATGTACAAAAAATTTACAAAATTTAAAAAATGCCTTTAAAATAACGAACATAGTTATGTATTATTTCTGAATTTCTTATTGCTTATTACTACAGTGTATTTTTAGTCATTGTTTCTAATTTCATTATGTCAAAAAGGCGACTACCAACTGCACTCGCTTATTTTTCCCCCACTTTAAAAAACTACCAACTGCACTCGGACAAGCAAACGCCTCCTGCTACCTGAAACCCTCGTTAGGAATTTAGATCCTTACACTAAAAGTAATGAAATAGAAAACAAAAGATTTAGTGGGAAACAAAAAAATAAAAAATAAAAATAAATAAATAAATAAATAAAAAATAAAAATAAATAAATAAAAAATAAAAATAAATAAATAAATAAATAAATAATAATAATAATAATAACAATAAAATAAAATATATATAAAATAAAATAAAATAAAAAACTGACATCCCTACCTCGCTTTGCATGAATCATGAATCTGAGAACGTCTGTAACTCGGCAATCATTACCACGCACGCAAAAAGCAAAAAAAAAAAAATCAATGGACACTCCTACCTCGCTGTGCATGATTTTGAAAACAAACGTAACTCGGTTCCGCGGCAATCGCTATCACGCACGTTAAAACCAAAGAAAACGTCACTGGGCACCCCTACCTCGCTGTGCATGATTCGGAAAACGTACATAACTCGGTTCCGCGGAAACCACTATCACGCACGTTAAAACTGAAAAAACATCACTGGACACCCCTAACTCGCTGTGCATGAATCGGAAAAGACCCTTAACCCAGTTCCGTGGAAATCACTATCACGCACGTTAAAACCAAATAAAAAAAAAAAAAAAAAAAAAAATCACTGGACACCCCTACTTCGCTGTGCATGAATCTGAAAACGCCCGTAACTCGCTTCCGTGGAAATCACTATTACGCACGTTAAAACAAAACAAAAAAAAAAAAAAAAAAAAATCATTCGACACCACTACTTCACTGTGCAAGAATCTGAGAACGACCGTAACTCGCTTCCGTGGCAATCACTATCACGAACGTTAAATCCAAGAAAACATCACTGGATACACCTACCTCGCTGTGCATGAATCTGAAAACGCAAGTAACTCGGTTCTGCGGCAATCACTATCACGCACGTTAAAACCAGAAAAAACATTACTGGACACCCCTACCTCGCTGTGCATGAATCTGAAAACGCCCGTAACTCGCTTCCGTGGAAATCATATCACGCACGTTAAAACAAAACAACAACAAAAAAAAAAAATCACTGGACACCCCCTACCTCGCTGTGCATGAATCTGAAAACGCACGTAACTCGGCTCCGCGAACATCACTATTACGCACGTTAAAAAAAAAAAAAAAAAATCATTGGACACCCCTATCTCACTGTGCAAGAATCTGAGAACGACCGTAACTCGCTTCCTTGGCAATCACTATCACGAACGTTAAAAACAAGAAAACATCACTGGATACACCTACCTCGCTGTGCATGAATCTGAAAACGCACGGTTCTGCGGCAATCACTATCACGCACATTAAAACCAGAAAAAACATCACTGGACACCCCTACATCGCTGTGTATGAATCTGAGAACGCCAGTAACTCGCTTCCGCGACAATCACTACCACGCGCGTAAAAAAAAAAAAAAAAAAAAAAAAAAAAAAAAATCACTGTACGCTCCTTTCTCGCTGTGCATGAATCTGAAAGCACACGTAACTCGGCTCCGCGGACATCACTATTACGCACGTTAAAAAAAAAAAAAAATCACTGGACACCCCTACCTCACTGTGCAAGAATCTGAGAACGACCGTAACTCGCTTCTGTGGCAATCACTATCACGAAAGTTAAAACCAAAAAAACATCACTGGATACTCCTACTTCGCTGTGCTTGAATCTGAAAACGCACGTAACTCGGTTCTGTGACAATCACTATCACGCACGTTAAAACCAGAAAAACATCACTGTACGCTCCTACCTTGCTGTGCATGAATCTGAGGACGCCCGCAACTCGGTTCCGCAGTAATCACTATCAGACACGTAAAAAAGAAAAAAACTTCACTGGTTTCCCTCATCTCGCTGTGCATGAATCTGAAAACGCAGGTAACTCGGTTAAATTACAAATAAAATTATAAACTTCCAGCTAGGGCAGTTAATATAATTCTACCAACAAACTTTTGGGTTCTTCCTATTCAGAGCGAAGGGGTGGTAAGATAGAAACTTGCAAGAGAGTAATTGAAAGCGGGGTTAAGAATAGCGAGTGCAGTTGGTATATTTTAAGTGCAGTTGGATAACACCTTGTCAAAATTATTTTGTGTCTATTTTTTTTTTCTTCTATCTCAGTTAGATACACACAAAGTTTTTCGTGACAAAAAATTTATTATTTATTTTTTTACTGATCATTTCACAAAGATATTCTTGTGTGATGTTTGGAAAATACTCGTATAATATTTTCTTCTCTTATTTTGCTCTTTATTTATTTTTAATTTAAATTTATTTACTGTTTTATTTTATTTCAATGTTTTTCTTTATTTTTTTCCCTTAATATTATTTAATTCAAACCGACCTACCAGATACCTTTTACAAATAATTTTTACTTTTTTTACGCTAAATTTTTCATAATCCCCAAAGGAATGCCATTAATAATTATTTGTTGTCAGTGTAAAGTTTTGTTAAAATTAAATGAAAAAAATATATAAATAAAAATAAAACATTATTATATTTCTACAATTAAACATTGTTCAATTTTATTTCAATCTTTCCCAATCAAGAAATAAATTCGAATAAATAAATAAATAAATTTAAAAAATATATATATTACTTTTCTATAATTAAACATTGTTGCAAATTTATTTCGATCTTTTTCCACCAATAAATAAAATCGAAGTTTTTTGCACCATTTAAACGATGATTCAGATCTTTTATCTACACATTAAAAATATTTTATATTGTATTGAAGTATATATAAAAATATAAGTAATTCTTAACTTTTCAAGTTCAGATTTTCTGTGTAGATGCACATTTAAATCTGAGTTTTAAAAATATATCGCAAACTTTAATATATCATTCATTATGAAAGATGAACTTCGGTGATAATTTATGCAAACTTGGTGAATTTTAGATCAGCTTTCAAAAATACGTAAACCAATTTTTAACATTCATATAAATTTTCTGCATAGAACTTTTACGACGTTGCTTGTTTCACGCTATACTCGAACTTCATTTTAGCTTAATAAATGGTCATTTCAAATTATCTTTATCTAATTGTTGTTTCTCAGTGCACTAGTTTGTTAAACTCGGCTCTAATTAAAACACCGAAATCCAAGCTCTAATAAATACAGTCAGTACATTGGATATGAATATTTAGTCTCGTAAGCTAAGTAGCTCGCGAATTCACTAACGGTGCTAAAGCCCCTGATTCTCGTTGACTCATCTCCAGGAACTGTTCGTGAGCGCAAATAGGCCGGTCTAGAAAAACAGGAGAGCTATACTCCTCTTAAGTTATTTAAATTGTGATTTATAATATCCCCACAACTCCTTGCGATGACTCAAACTGTCGGCTTATTAGTAGTTAACATTCTACAGTTCAAATTCAACGTTAATTCATGTGATCTCAATACACGATTATTTCATATAAAATCTACAAAAACTGCTTAACTACTTAAACATGTAGAGTATCTATACCTACGTTCTTCCAGAGTTGTTACAGCGACTTCTGCTCCGAACTGGCTCTCACCTAAAATGTTCTCGCATTTAACACGGAAGAAATAACGGGTTTTTGGACGCAATCCACGGATGATGAGCGTTGTCTCACTGCCGGGAACGTGAAGTGGTCCACCAGTAATTTCACCTGAAAACACAAATATGTAACATAATTATCACTTGAGATATGTTAAAGTTTTCATACAGAAATATTTGATTTTAATAAATAACATTGCCACAGTTTCATCGACTCTCCAAAAATTCAGCTTGCGTAATTAATTATTTCAATTGAAATGATTTCATGTGAAAGCCATACAGATCCAAGTTTCAACTTACTTGCTTTAATCATGCTGGGATCTCAGAAAATCTAACTACTCTCTGAAGTAGAGCACATCAAACTTTAAAAATAGTCATTGTAATCATTCTAATATTTAAAATGGTAAAATATCATGCCGTGTAAGTAGTATGATGCAATTAATTAACCCAAGCGACACGAGATAGCCACAGAATTCTTGACTGTGGTACCGAAAATTTCATTTGTTTGCTGCGTCTAAAAACACGCATATAACATCTCACATTATTATTCGTTACTCCCACAGGACTTGAAATCAATACCTTGTCCTCAGGCCATGGGAAAGCATTGCTTTATTGCTACTTTTAAAACGAATTTTATATAATAAGCAACTATATTATTTTTATTGTAAGAATTTCCATGTGACAACAGACATTTTTAATCAACGCTTTAGTTGTGCACACGTTAGAGAGATTCGTTGCCTACTCACTTTCATAGAGAAATGTGTCGCGAAACCAAAGCTGTTTTTATATTTGAGGTTTAGAAAGTCTAAAGTCGGCCGCTTTGCAAGTTAAAAGAAAACCGACCGATTACTTCTTCTTTGCTTATTATGATTAATTGATTCAAGAGAACTCTCGTGAGATTTCGAAGGGGTAAATGCGTTTGAATTCTATCTGCTTGTTAAAAAAATTCTGGGCTTTTTCTCTTATCAACATTAAATCGATAAAATCAGCAGAAGTCAGTGATTAAATCCTTAACCCCTCTCTTATGGCCGTATCAAACGAGAGATTTCACTCAGCTTTTTACCCAACACAAAATGAGGAACTTTTCGAGTTGCTACAAAGAAAGCTAATTATTTGCTGACCTTGAATTTTCCTCATACACTTTTGTGTTGTGTTGAATGAAATTTTGCGAGAACATCTCTCATGTGATATGGACTTTACTGGGCAGGTTCGATGTAATTAATTATGAGAATAAAGGTATTCGAAAAAAGATATAATTTTCAAATGAATCACTAGCGGACGTATACAAGTAAGAATTTTGACAATTATTATATCGATATAATCTGCCTTGGTCTTGCTGACATTCATCCCCATTTTTCAAAGTTTTGACACTTATTTGAAAAAAAAAGAAAAATATTTTTGTGGCACAGATAATTATACAATAACATTTATAAGTATTTTAGAAGCAACGTGTTAAAAATAAATAATAATAGAATGAGGATAAATGGCAATCCAGATACAGAAATTCTTATGATACTCCGTTAATTATTATGGCTTTATAGAATTAACCTGAGAGTAGTCACGTCGTCCTTCAGAATAGAAGCGTTCACGTATTGATCTATTCGTTGATATAGATAATTCTGAAAATATTTATATATATATATATATATATATATATATATATATATATGTATATGTATATACACATGTAAGCAAGGGATAACTTCTCATCGCTTATCATTATTATTATTTTTTTTAATTTAAGGTATGAACATATAAATAATTACATGCATAATAAATTCAAAAATTCTTCATCTATCTTTTCATTATATATACTCTATAACAACAACAACAAAAAAAAAAAAAAAAAAAAAAAAAAAAAAAAACGACGCACCTAGAAGAAGTGGGTGGTCTGAATGGGACAAAAATTGGTAGATGTCATGTACATGTGGAGAAAAACAATTGATTATAGTTTCAGAAAATCTGAAGGATTTAATGAAGAGAAAGGGCCTAACAAAGTAAACATGTCAATAACGCGTTGGTCCATTTCTGGCCCTTATGTACGCAGTTATTTAGCTTTGTGTTAATTGATAGAGTTGGCAGATGTGCTCCTGTGAAGTATTGTGCCATATTCTGTCCAATTGCTGCGTTAGATTGGTAAAATCCCGAGATGGTTGTAGGATACTTTTTATGATGCTCCAAAAGTCCTCAGTGGAAGAGAGAACCGGGGACTGAGCACAACCCCATTTCACTAGTCACTAAAGTACCAGTTGCACTTAGGATCGACGATAATGATGAATTGGTGCTTGATTCCATCAAAACCTGTATGTATGTCAATTTGTGTCCAGTTTGCATTACTCCTTCTTGGTGCGTCACTTTTTTTGTTATAGAGTATATATATATATATATATATATATTTCAATACACTTTTTGTTAATTTAATAAAGATATTTTACTGAGAAATATACTTATTGAATTAAAATACTCATAATTATAGATACATTATTTTGCCCTCTTTTAAATTTCTCTTTTAACGCGAATTTTGATAGTTATTTATTTAAAAACTTCTTTAAAATACATTTAAATAACAAAACAAGCCAAAATATATAAATAAATGAATAATAATGATAAAAAAAATATATATGTTCGTTGATATTAAAAACAGTTCTGAATTACTTAATTTTAGTAAATATTTAAACACGTAATTCTTAAAGATCAACAGTTTTCAGATGCAGACTGCGGTGCTTTGCTGAAAAAAATAAAAATAAAAATAAAAATAAAAGTAAGATTGACTTGTAGTTTTGCTGCAATGGACAAGTAGCTAAAATCAGCTACACGGCATTTTCTCATATTGTAGTTAATTGAGAGTACTATATGGTCACATAATAAATGATGGATGGTGAATCAACCCTTGCGAAACCACTCTGAGGTTAATAAGCTGATTTCGTATACTCATTATTGACTCTTCCTTTCATTAAAAGCGCAGGACTGTTTTTAACATTTCATGCCAGGTAAGACATTTTTTTCATTACTTTTAAAAAGATTCATTAAACAAGATTGAAATTTTCAGAAAAATTAAATTTATGTTCTTTGAAATTTAATTCACATAACATCGGCTTGTACAACACGTTGCAATCAAAGAACACTGACATCTTATATCACACTTATATTGATTTAGTTAGAATCGAAAATTTCAGAAACAATTACCATTAATTTGTCTCCACATTATTGTGTAGCGCGTGATGGGGTAATTGCCATCAAACGGCCTCTTCCAAGAGAGTCGAACACTTCTGCTGGATACATCGTGGATTTCCAAACTTTGTGGAGCGTCTGGTATGTCTGTCAACAAATAAAATGTCTCATTAATATATGTTATTTAAATATCAAACAAAACAAACATAAAACTGGGTGTTATTCCGTTAAGAAGACACCAGCAAGTAATAAATTATTCGTGACGTTTCGGGGTACACTTAGCTGTAAAGAATTTAAAACCACACAATTACATTTAAATTTTCTCATTAGTATGATTCCAGAAATTAATTTTTATTGAAATTTTATTTTGTGTGTTTTGTCCCTGAGAAAAGTCATTCACTATAGAAGTTAATAAAAATTTTACATTTGAACTTGAATTTTGGTCTATTTTAGTTATTTTAGTTACTAATTTATAGTATTACAACTAAGTTAGTGACACCTTTACCTTACATACTTTAATACTAATAAATAAAATTAGTACTCTTTAGTTTAATTCAAATAGATTTCGGCCAAAATATAAAGATCTAATAATCCTATTTTTAGCCATGAAAATAATTTTTGAGGACTTCTATAAAATCCTAAATAAATAGTAGAGAGATAAAAAGAAAGATAAACATCTTTCATATGTGGTTATAAGAGATACAAGTACTAAAAGAATAAAAATAATGGTCTGAAACTGTTTTGTGGTTAATGTTTATTTCGTCAGCTATATCATGGCTGCTTATATACCGATCTTGCTTAATTTCTTGCATGATTTCATCGACTCCTTGTACAGAGGCTGTTCGCACATTTTTTAGACGATTTTATTTCGCAGTAAGAAAAAATAGTTTGCATGGAGAATTTTATTTTCACGACAGTTATATTTTTGGAAGTTTTATTTATCTTCTGATATTTAGAATTTTTGTTTACATGCAAAAATGCGCTTTTAAAAAGGCAGTGGATGGAAGGATAGGTTTCCGCTCTTTCCAAAGAGATTTTTTAATGAAATCTTTATGAAAAGCATTTATCAGAAGAAAAATGGAAAAATGTCGCAACAATAGATGAATCTTGGGTCTATTTAAATGGTTGTAATAAAAAAAGATCAATTTATTATCACAAAAGAGGAGAAATAATTTTGCTACATGTTTCAAAGAATCAAAAGAAAGTTTTTCTAAAGGATTTATTATTGTCACTGGTTTTTCATACAAGCGCAAGATAAAAGCAAAAAAAAAAAAAAAAAAAAAGTGACAAAATTGTCAAAATCAACTCTAAATACTATCAAGAACATATTTTAATTCCAATTTTTAAAATTAAAAATCCAGATCTTTATCCACAATGCTATCAATCCGTTGAACTGTATCAAGACAAAACAAGCAGCCACACATCACAATCCGCAATTGCTTTTCTAGAAAAAAAAAATGGAACAAAAAACGGGAATTAAAACCATAGCCTTCACTGATATTCCTGCTAAATCTCCTAATGTATCACCGTTGGATTTTGGTGTTTTTCGACTCTTAAAATCAGCATTATCCAAACACCGACCTACAACGCTTTGTGGACTTCGGAAAGCCGTTCAAGAGGAGTAGAAAAATATACCTCTTCCGATATTATAAAAAGCATTATTATCATAGAAATTACGATGTAGAATGATAGTTAAGAACAAGAGCTATCAAACTGAACAAATAAAACACGAAATATGAGTGAAATTGTTTCAGTACACTCCATCAAAATCGTCTAAAAAATGTGCGAACAACCTCTGTACTATTGGCCAGCAAGAGGGAGGTGTGCCTTTGACATCGAAATTTTCAGAATGAAAGAGAGTAAACCACTGGTGGGCCATTCTTTCTGATACAGCATAATGACCATAAATAGCAAAAATTTTCTTAACGGCTTATATTACAATCTAACCTTTTTGGAAGTATATATTTCGAAATGTATCAAATTTCGTCCTTGTTTACACTTATATTATACACTTTCTTAACAAAAGTGTAGCTTGAATTATCATCTTTCAAATTCGCATAAGAATGCGCTGATCAAATTAGTTTTGCCAAAGATATGCCACCTTGTACTACCAAAAGCAAAATATCGGCAAGAACTTCTCCCCCAACCCAATAATAACATTTCTGTTTATCTCAGACTCTCATAATAACTTTTAAGAATAACAGTATTTGTCGGAAATGAAAATATTTTAGGTGTACATTGTATTTTCTGATATATGAAAATAAACTGACAGATTTAAAAATGCGTTTTATTTTATGGTAAAGACAATATTAATCCAAAATTCCAAGTAAACCAAATGATTTAGTGACCGCTTTCCCTATACTTACAGATGTTAAAAGCCTTTTTTTGCCTACGCGGAAAGCTCTATGTTTTAGCAAAAGTTAAAGTTTCTCTTTTTCTCAAATTCGTATCGCAATTTTTATGACTAGCAATATTTTTTGGAGATCAGAGTAATATTTTACACTTAAAAAGTTTTTTCTTGAATATGAAATTCGAACTATATGATTATTTAAAGTAAATACGTTATTTTAGAGAAACTGGCTTGTAAAGTTGATTTTTTATACCAACTATGTAAAAAAATAACAGAGTGGGAAATCGAACCAGGGCATTCCGTGGATGCTCTGCTACTGAGCTACCCTGGCTGATTACCGATTCGGCATTTCTCACATAATATACGTTGATAAAGCCTGCAAACAGAGATGTAACAGGTGAGTACATTAATCATGGAACAAATCTGATAGACAATGTAATTTCTACTTAGAAATATTATTCACCAATTCACCAACTATGGATATTTATTTTAGAGAAATTGGAGTGTAAGTTTGGGTTTTTATACCATTTATTTGAAGAATACCAGAGCCCAGAAGCGCACATTCACATAGTTGTTATGAAAAATCAAACTTACATTCCAATATGTGTAAAATGAATATTCATTGTTGATGAATTGGTGAATAATATTTCATTTTAGAAATATTATTAATATTGGTGAATAATATTTCATTTTAGAAATATTATTCACCAATTCATTCAAATATTATTTTACTTTTTTATTAAAAAAGTAATCTACCGGATCAAATTTTAAATCAATCTGATGAGTTTGAGATAGCCATCGGCGTACTTTCAAATGTTAAGAACTTTTTTTTTTTTTTTTCTCAAAAGGGAGATTAGTGTTACAACAAATATTAAAGTTTCTCTTTTCTCTTTTTCTCACTCTCTCGTCTACATTTTTACAAATAACCGTATTTACCAAAATTCAATATAATCCTTTAGATGTACAATAAATGTGCTGAAATATGAAAATCGTATGATAGAAAAATTTTAAAAATACGTTTTAATTTATGGAATAAGAAATATATATGTAAAAAAGAAAAAATAACGATAATATTTTCGAAATTTATATTTAAAAATATACAGCTGAAAACGAATATCGAAATCTTAAGATGAAATATTTCTTCTGGTAGTGTTGAAATAAGTAAAATATTCATCGTATCAGTTTCTGGGCAAAATTTATGTGACAATATTTTTTTGCATGCATCGATATTTTAAAGAAAACGAGATTCTTTGTGAAGGTTTTGGATATTTATATGTGCCATTTATTACTTATGAGTAAAAAACATTCAGCATTTTGGTTTAAAAATTGAAAAGAGAAGACGAAAATACATACATAACTTTTTTTAAGATTTAAACGAAACATAAAATCACATTATTTATCTTATTTGTCGTATTATACATTGGAAATGGAAATTATTGTGAATAAAATAGGCCCCTATTTTTTAAAAAACGAATATATATATTATGAGTTTAAAGCTATTCCTACTATAACACAAAAACAAAAGCATTAATTTAAAAATATGTTTTTCGTTTTTTTTTTTTTTTTTTTTTTTTCTTAAAGATTTTTAACCCATTTTAATACTTTCCAAGAAAGTTGAAATGTGATTATAAATTTGGTTTATTTATTTGTGTTCGCATTTATGTGAGCTCTCTTTAAAGTAAATACATTTAGAAGTCTTTTGAACTGATATGTATTATTGAATTTTATTATAGCTCGTTTTCTGTTTAAAATGGTACAAAAACCATTACAGTTATGCGAACAGGTACAAATTACAGATTATGAGTGTTATAATTTCAAAGCCTATATTATTAGTTTTAATCTCAACATAACCTAAAGAAATTAACATACATTGTTTCGATGAACAAAAGGGTATTTTATATGAAATATGGTATGATAAGCATGAATGGTTCTGTTACAGTTCCCTCTCGAAAATATTCAAAGCAAGATATGGGACATACATAGTACTGATCGAAGCTCATTTTCAATAAATAAAGAATTAGAAGGGTTAGAAAACGAAGGTATACTAAAACTAGTTAGTACTAGTAAATGGGTGACCCCTACTGTTCCGGCGGTAAACCCAAGTGGGAAAATTTGTTTGTGCAGTGATTTTAAAGTCACAGTAAATAAATTTTTAAAAGTCGACAATTACCCATTCCCGAAAATTGAGGATATATTAGCAACTTTAGGAGGGGGAAAAATCGATCATTTCACAAAAATCGATTTGAATCAAACATTCTTACATTTACCGGTAGAGGAAAGTTCACAGGAATTACTATTAACACTTCTATGGGCTTATTTCAATTTACACAACTGCCATATGGAAATGCCAGTTCACCAGAAAATGGCAGTGAACTATAGAGCAAATTCTAGAATGTGTAGAGGGTATTTCAGTTTTTATCGATGATACATTCATTTCAGGAGAAACTGATGAAATACATTTGGAGCTATTAAAACAAGTGCTAGAAAGGTTAAGTGAATATAACATTAACATAAATAAGGGAAAATAATTTTTCATAAATGAGGAAATTACTTACTGCAGTTATAAAAATAATAAAAATGGCATACATAAATACAAGAAAAAATTTCTGCTATTTTAAATGCCCCGACACCTAAAAACGTAACTCAGGTAAAAACGTTAACAGTATCTTAATATAGATTTATTCCTAGATGATCCACAATTGCTTATCTTCTATATGAATTATTACGAAAATGTAAATTTTCTCTGGACAAAAAATTATGAGACTTAATTTAATACAATTAAACAAGAAATTACTTCTGAAAGGATTCTCACACATTTTATTACCCCTTATGCCACTGATGCTTCTCCTTATGCAATTTCAGCAGTACTTTTGCTTACAAAACCAGATAACTCCGAAAAACCTATAGCGTTTGTTTCTAGAACTTTCTAGATAAAGAAGCGTTATCAATAATTTTTGAAGTAAAGCATTTTTTTTAATTTTTATATGGTAGAATATTTACTCTGTACAAGAATAGCAAGCCCTTATTGTTCATATTTTCACCCCAAAAAAGTATTCCGGGACTTTCGGCAGCTAGAATGCAAAGAGATGCGTTATATTTACACACTTTCTAATATTATACTAAATATAAAACATCTGCAGAGCACAAAAAGGTCTATGATCTATCATGTCTTCCATTACGTAATGAAGACTTACTGCTGCCGTTGTCCAATCCGTCACCACCAGAAAAGTCACCAAATTTTTCATCAAATTTAATTGGCGACACTGATGAAACGTGTGGTTTATTTATCCATCAAATTGGTACCTTACCTTTAAACACAGAAATTTTATGTGGAAGCTCTAAGCGGGACACAAAAAAAAAAAAAAAAAAAAAAAAAATCAACATTTAATATAAGGGACAGAGATGTTTGTTAAATAATTTCTTTTTGGCCACAAATAAGAAGTCTTTACCTTATTAAATAACTGTATATTAAAAGGAAATCGTGTTTTATTCCGACGGTTCATGGGCAAAAATTTTACAAGATTTATATTTTGGCATAGTCAAAATGGAAGCGCTGGCAAGTAATTTTGTGTCGTGGCCAAGTACCGACAAAGACATTGAGGAATCGGCAAATAATTGTTTTATTTGAACAAAATTGAACACAATTCTCCCAAAATTGACACACATCAGTGGGAATGGCCAATAACACTATGTCAAAGAATTTACATTGATTATTTTGGTCCAATCATGGGAAAAATGTTTTTAATTGCGAAATATGCCCACAGAAATGGCCTGAAATGTTCATCGTTCCTAGTATAACTACAGATACCATAAACTGTCTTGCTTCTTATTTTGCCAGATATGGCTATCCTGTGTCTCTGACGTCTGATAATGGGTTACAAGGCCACAATTTTCATCAGAACAGTTAAAAAAATTTCTACACAGTAAAGGCTTAAAACATACGTTAAATGCACCATCTCGGATCCAATGGTTAGGCAGAAAAATACGCGCAGACATTAAAGAAAGAATTTAAGTCCTTAGGTTCAGAACAAAGAAATCTACAATTTATGTTAAATGTGTTTTTGCTTCAATACCGAATAATGCCTCATATTACAGTAGGGGAATGTCCAGCATCATTATTTCTCAAAAGAAATATTAGATCAAAATTAAATTTACTGGTACCTAATGTTAAGAATCATGTTGAAAATAAGCAACATAAAAATGTATTTAAAACTGAAATAGTAAGATATTTTCAAGTAAATAAAAAAGTTGCTGTACGTAATTACACATCAAAAGATAAATGGAAAATAGGCACAATAATTGTTAGAGAAGGTAAATTACATTATAAAATTCAAGTAGGTCCATATGTGTGGAAAAGACGCATAAATCAAATGACAAACGCTGGCTCCAAAGTACAACTGGAAAAAACTACAAGTCCTAGTAAATGTGAGTAAAATATAATCGTCGGCATAAATAATCCTGTGGTTCTAAATGACATGAATCTGTATTCACCTAAGTCTGGTAAAAGATTTCCATGATACCAGATCCGGAACCGGCTGATTCTTAAGAAAATGCACCTAGTGAAAAGACCACTACTGCAGCAGATCCGGTACCAAGCGACATCAGATCCACGAAGAATACAAAGACTAGAGAAATTAACATGTCTGAACCTAGTGATAAAAATCCTAAGACAATCCCTGAACATTCAAATTTTAAAAACTCTAACGTGTCTTTTTCTAACAGGTTTTAAGAAGATCCACTAAACTAAGAAAAATCCCTATTAGATATGGTTCAAGAAATTAAGTGGGGGAGAGCTCTGGTGTCTATATATCATTGTGTTCCTGAATATTAGTCATTGGTCTTTTGGTAAGTGACGCCACACAAATATTCAGGTACCTGTAAACTGTATCGACCAATCAATGATCTGTTTAATTTCCTATAATTGTGTTCCTGCTAAAACAGATCAGTCTTCATAATGTAATCGTTTGTGTAATATGTCTAGCTGTAATTGTTATTCATCCTTCATTAAATTTTGTGAGGAAAAAATATAATTATGTCTTTTCGTCATAATTAATGGCCTTATATATCACTCTTAATCTTTACTATACAAAGTTTTCAATAAAATATATGGTGTAAATGAATTTTTTTGTTAATTACGAAGATTTTTAGTTAATTAATATAATGATTACCTAAAAGCAATTTGTTGTATAGTTTCCCTGAAATTTTAAATCTGTAAAGTTTATTTTCTACGAAATTTTTTTCGTTAAACTTAAATATCAGAACATATTTTTATGTGCTACTACGGAAAATAAATGCAATACACATTAAACGTTTAAAATGGTAAGTACAGATGCGTTTTAAATCCATAAAAACGACTAACTTACATTACTTTCCTTTTCGTATAGTTTTATATGCTAAAATCTTGTGGATAGTTTCCTGTAGTATATTTTAATTAGAAATGAAAAATAAACCTTGAATTTTTATTAGCATCTGTAGTGAATTTTTTATAACCTAAAATACAAGATTATTAGACTACGGTATTCTGGACACTGGAACTAAAATGTAAATGTATGCAGAATATCACAGTCTGTAGTATACGGAAACTATTTAAGTAAACATTTTACAGCCTGCCCGTAGAAAAAAAAAATAGTCAAATCTGTCTATAGTGATATTATTGAATTTTAAATTAAGTTAAAATTTTCTTTATTTAATTGATTAAAACGTTCTTTCGTATTTCCTATGTTTCATCCTAAGTTAGGTTATCAAACCGCTACAAAATTACATTTTCGTAATAGTTCCAATCAAATTAGCCTGATAAGTGGAAACAATTACTGTACTTGGTCGTTCCTAATGCCTATGTATATATTTTAAGCAATAGGCTCCAGTGTAATTAAATCTGCTGTGTGAAAAATTATGCAACAGCATCAAACCAAAACAAACCATAGCTGACGTTTACGAAACAACTATCCCGTTAAAGTGACTTTTGAGCCACATTACAAATCCCTTAAGTCCAGGATAGGCCTACATGAATTGTGTAATCTAAAATAGGTAGATGAATATGCACACGTTCTTCTGTTAGTCTAGAATACTATCCACAATGCAATGTGTTCCGGGAGCGCAAAATAAATTTTTATCTTTAAAGAATATTTTTTGTTTAATACCTGCAACTTTTAATCTGTAATTAAGCAACAAGTCGACTAAAGCAAATAATTTCTATAGAAAACGATTTACTTTATTCTAGCATTTAATATACATTTAAACATTTAACATTTAGGATACTGCGAAAAATTAAGATGATTAATTGATTTTCAGTTATGGGGAAATAAAATATTTTGCAGATAAACCGTATTATGTCACCTTGGACGGTAACTTGAATGTTTATTGAATCTTCACCGTATCCATTTGAAGCTGTACAAGTGATGAGGGCAGAGTCTTTCCTTTCAGCTTTCTCTATAATTAACGATGATCTCTCCCCACCAGAAACTGTATCGGTAGTCTGCAAGTATCTGAAAAGAGAGAAAAGAGAAATATTTAAAAGACATTTTTGAATACTTTTTTACTCATAATCTATTTACATTTTATGCTGGGAATCTTTAACACGTTGAGCTCCAAGAGAATTCTTAAGGAAATCAACTTCAGGCAACGTGCGTTGCTTAGAAGCACGTTATGTTTACTGTGTTTCAATAAAATCCATTAAAATATCTTAATGATATAATCCTGCAATAAATAAAAATTAAGTAAATTTTAAATAAATTTGCAGTAATTTCTTCAAATAATCTATTCTTTAACCACATTTCTTGCGACCATGGAAGCCTCTGCGCAAGTGCGGATTGAACGAGTCCAGTGTTAAAATAGGGGTGACTGAGAGAAAACAAGCGATAAGGGAACACCGAATAACTGGATGTTTGCCAAATAACTATCTCTCGGGCAATTTTGCATCCCTCCAAACTTTTGGACTCGACCTCACTGCTAGTCGTAGAAAA